>JAJDFG010001314.1:10000-39146 GCA_021039105.1 Scomber colias
TTCCTCTTTCTTCTTCTTGTCTTCCTTCCTTCTTTCTTCCTTTATCTTTCTTTCTAGGAGGATAAAATATTTAATATGTATCATTCTTTTGTGGTTACACCATTTGACATTGTCTTACTTTTGGTAAAAAAATGGTGCAAATGTCATTTAAATGATATAAAACCAACAAAAATACTAAATGTACATTTTAACAAACCTGATGCTGCTTTTAAATCTAGTTTAACTCATTTATGAATTCATCTCACACACACACACACACACACACACACACACACAGAGAGAGAGAGAGAGCCTTCACACACATTTAAACACTGCAGCCTTTAAGATGTTACTTCAATATACTTAGAATACAAACACTGGATGAGTTAAACAGAGTGTGGGGTCAAAGGTCAGCTGATCCTCACACACTGACACCAGGAGCTTTGTTGTCTCTGAGCATCGCTGCTCTCGGCTCCCAGCAGGGTTTCCAGGTTCAGCGGGTCTGCGGCTCTGAGCTCTCACGCTCGAGTGGCTCTCCGTTCAGGAGGCGATTACTCCAATTAAACCGCTGATTAAGCTAATTGGAGGCTGATTAGTAAACGAGAGGCGGCCTTTAGGAGCGCTGCTAATTAGCGGGGCGATTAGCGTCTGTGAAGAGCGGCGAATGAAGCGTCAGCACTCGTTAAAGAGCCACTCTGACAGATTATTACTGCAGCAGGCTGCCAACACACGGCGAGGCAGCAGAGAGGCAGCAGGGACACAAGCTCAACCTTAAAGAGGACGGATCTGCACATCTCAGCTCTATATAAATATTCTGAGTCTCTGCTGGAATAAAAACTCCTTATTTATCTTCTACTGGTCCTTTATGCAGCCGCTCAGTTCAGCCTCTGTCTATTAACAGGCCGTTTTAACTCCTGTCTCTTTAAGGGCCCCCCTCCTCCTCCTGATGAGCCCACTCTGCTCTGATTGGTAGGCTTCAGGAAGCTTCTACATAAACTAACTATAGTAGCAGGATTTCCCTTCATCTTCTCTTTCTTTACTCCAAATGTTCAACGCCATAGCAACTACGGAACACAGCCCTTAGTAACCGCCTTAGCTTAGTAACGAACTAAGTAGGTAACGAACTCACAAACTAAGTAAATAACAAACCAAGTGCGTATCAAAGTAACGGACTAACTAACGAAATAACGAACTAAGTAAAGAACTAACAAACTAACAAACTAATTAGGTAAGTAGCTAACTCTGCTCCGATTAGTTGGCTTCAGGATTTCACTTCTTTTCCTCCTTCTTTACTCCAAATGTTCAACTTCTCAAATCGCATCCGTAACATATTGGAGCCATAGACTGTATAAAAGAAATGGACGTAACATCCGTGACGTCACCCATTGGTTTGTGGACTGCTGCTCGGAAGCCAATAGTTTCAGATCTGGGCAGCGCCATCTTGAATATTTCAGGTGCATGCTGGGAAAAATAAAAACACAGATTCTACTTATATGGGCATGAGGCAGAGTCATGGGCGGACGTATGGGCGGGGCCATGGGCGGAGCGGGGAGGTTGCTATGGTTACGAGGGCTGGATCTGGAGGACATTGGTCAATCAACCTGTCAATCAGGACGTAGCCACGCCCTAATGCATACCCTGCTTTATCGTCACATATAAAATCAGGGAGGCCAAAATGTCCCAAATGAACATCATACTGCATTGAAGAAGGCTTTAAACTAGCGATTGAGACCATAAACACATTTTGAAAACGTTTACTGAGGTTAGAAATCAAGTGAGAAGTTGGTGAATTCTCCATTGACTTGTATAGAGACGGTCGCCCCCTGGTGGCCTTTTGATAGAATGCAGCTCTAAGTTACTTCCTGGTTGGCTTCATTGCAGAGGACCAGAACTCCACACCTGAGATTGGAGACACCTTAGCAACCACCTTAGCAACAACCACCTTAGCAACCAAAGATTCCGGACCATCCTGTTGACGTTCAGCTCTAGTTCCAGACCGTGTTTATTATCTGACATCAGAAAAAAATATAAAATAACTGACTTTAATACAGAAAACAGTCATTTAACTAAAACTACGATGTTTTACTGACTTTTTGCTTCTGGAATCTGATCGCAGATGGAAATCAAGAAACTCTGGTATGAAAGTTTTCTCCATTTTTTACACGGTCAGCTCTGTGAACATAAATCCAGGCAGCATTTCTACAAATGTTCACTACAAGGTTTTGACCTTTGACACACGTTTAATATCCGACATCAGAACAGAATATAATGAAAAGAAAAGAATTTGTCTCCTTTAAAGGTTTATCAGACATTAAAACACTGCAGAGAGATTTATAACACTCAGAGATTTAACAATGATCTACCAGCTATGTGTGCTTGTAGGTTTCTTTTTTTTTTTTTTAAAGATTTTGTTGGCATAGACGCCTTTATTAATCAGTAGATTGACAGGAAACATGGGAGAGAGAGGGGGGTGACATGCAGCAAAGGACCTCCGATCGGGATTCGAACCGGGGTCGGCTGCGTATATGGCATGCGCTCTAACCACTCGACCACCTGCGCGCCGTGCTTGTAGGTTTCTGATTGGCCGGATGATGATGATGTCACATTTTAGCCAGTTTCACACTTTGTACATTGATTACATTTCATTTAAATATTAATCTCCTGTCAGTACTATTGTAATACTTTGATACTGTAAAGCAAATGAAATCAATCTTTGCATCCAAACTCACACAAACATGATTAATAATAAACTGAGGTTGAGGTATTGATTGAAAATGGAACAACATGGGAACACACAAAGAGTTTTTTACTTTGTGATAAGCATGAAAATCTATATTTAGACTGAAATAAAAAGGATTGTAATCTATCTTCAGCTTATTTACTCTTCCTTCTCCTCGGCAAGAAAAATGCCAGAATGGTTTATGAACATATGAGAATCCATCCACAGAAGAAAGAAGAAGCTGGACTTTAACTTCCAGGCAGGTTTTAAAGGAGAACAATGAGCCTTTAGTCTCAATAATTTAATGCTTTGTGGTTTTATCGGCTGAAGAAATCCACTAAAAACTGAACTAGAGTCTGAAGAGTTTAAAGCCTCTAACGTGTCGTATGTGTCGTCTCTTCGTGTCAGCAGCCGTTTTTATTTCCAGCGTCTCGACTCTAAACTCTAAACTGCTCCCTGCTCGCTCCCGTTATCTGATGCTTCTCTTATAAATTCAGCCAATCGAGTGAACATCAGCGGCCTCGCATCACTCGGGGAAAACACTCCGTAACATTTTAGCCTAATTATTCCATTTGCCCGGACCTGGGTGCCATTTAGATGCGAGGTAATTCAGCGTGGTATAACTCAATTAAATTTCTCCTGACTGGGATTTATAGAACATCAATAGCTCCTCAGTGGGACCAATGGGAACGCTGCTTATTTATCCCCAAGTCCTCCTGATATTGCATTTCTGCAGCTCAATTAAATACACGAGCAATGAGAATGTTTCACAAATCGGTAATGAGAAAAAGCAGATCTCCTCCTCCTCCTCCTCCTCCTCCTGCTGGATCTCGGAGCGATGCTGAATTAGCGGGAGCTCAGCACTCATTACCTCCGAAATTAACTTTTAAAAATGGCAGAGGGAGGTTTTTGCTCTGATTGGACCTCCGAGCTTGTGACTCCTGACATCTGACGACACATAATGACCCAAACTAAACACTGCAGAGATCTAAAGCTTCAATAGTTAGCTGATTGATTGATTAAAAGGAAATTAATCTGTAATAAATTTAATTAAGGAATCGTTTAAGTGTTTTTTCTGAGCAAAAAAAAAGCCAAAAATTCTGTGTAGATGTGTTTCAATGTTAACGCTCAACAGGAAACACTAAGAGGTTCTCCTTGATCTGAAGCTAATATGAAGCTTCAGCTGTCTGAAAGAAAGGAAAGAAAGAAAGAAAGAAAGAACAAGAAGGATGAGAAAGAGAGAAAGAAAGAAGGAAGAGGAAGAAAGAAAGAAAGAACATGACGGAAGAGGAAGGAAGGAAGAAAGAAAGAAAGAGGGGCGCGCAGGTGGTCGAGTGGTTAGAGCGCATGCCATATACGCAGCCGACCCCAGTTCGAATCCCGATCGGAGGTCCTTTGCTGCATGTCACACCCCCCTCTCACTCCCATGTTTCCTGTCGGTCTACTGTTAAATAAAGGCGTCTGTGCCAACAAAATCTTTAAAAAAAAAGAAAGAAAGAAAGAAAGAACACGAAGGAAGAGGAAGGAAGAAAGAAAGAGAGAACCAGAAGGAAGAGGAAGAAAGAAAGAAAGAAAGAAAGAAAGAAAGAACATGAAGGAAGAAAGAAAGAAAGAAAGAAAGAAAGAAAGAGAACAAGAAGTCAAAGAAAGAAAGAACAATGAGGAAGATGAGGAAAGAAAGAAAAATTAGAAATGAAAAAACAAGCAAAAGGAGGACAATGAGGAAAGAAAGAACTAAAAAGAAAAAAGAAAACGGAGGAAAGAAGAAAGAATGAACAAGAAAGAAAGAGGAGGAGAGTAAATAAGTCTTTTCGTTACTATACTTGGACTTCATACTTCATTCTGCTGAACTTTGACCTGTTCTCCTCCTCCGTACACACTTATTTGTGCCACCTAGTGGTAGAAAAAGCACATTACATCCTCAACAACAAGAAGAAACAAGAAAATTAAAGAGCTATAAAATATTCAGCTTTAAATATTAATAATAACGTGTGTCTTATTTGTTTCCTGCACAGTAAAGTTTAGTTGTTATTTTAAAATCCTTTAATCATCGTTTCCTCTGTAAATATTGTTGATTTCTGAAGTTTTGTCTCCTTCACTGTAAAGTTTCAAGTTTCCACATTAAAAAAAACAACAAAACAGGAAATCAGCTGACAGCGTAGTTAATCCACCTGCTTGAGAAGAGTTTCAGTTTAATTTACTTTTACTTTCAGTTTATTTTGATTTGATTCTTGTGAGTTTTGTTATTATGGGTAGTGACCCAAAGGACAAGATGGCGGGTACAAGCGGCCGAAATGAGCTTCCTCCGTAGGCTGGCTGGGCTCTCCCTTAGAGATAGGGTGAGAAGCTCAGTTATCCGGAGGGAGCTCGGAGTAGACCCGCTGCTCCTCCACGTTGAGAGGAGCCAGATGAGGAGGCTCGGGCATCTAGTCAGGATGCCTCCCGGACGCCTCCCTGGTGAGGTGTTCAGGGCCCGTCCCACCGGTAGGAGACCCAGGACACGCTGGAGAGACTATGTCTCTCAGCTGGCCTGGGAACGCCTCGGGATCCCCCGGGAAGAGCTGGACGAAGTGGCTGGGGAGAGGGAAGTCTGGGCTTCCCTGCTTAGGCTGCTGCCCCCGAGACCCGACCCCGGATAAGTGGAAAAGGACGGTACGGTACGGTACAGCTCTAATATGTTCATTTCTCCTCACATGTCTGTAAAGTTCTTCTGATTGAGTCACTTTATGAATCACACAAACAGAAAAAGACTCTTCACATTTGATTTTCTTTGATGAAACATTTCACAGTTTGTATTATTTCACTTAATAAATCACATTTCAAACAGACTCAATGATCAGATGATTTCTGTCTGAACACAATCAGCAGTCTGCCTCTGACATCACATCACCACGACGACGACCAATTACAGCCTGCTTTTGTTTTAGGACTCGTTATAATTAATGAATGCTCCGTTACGATCCTCTCAAGTCCTTCACAGATAAAAGCCGTTTGGCGTCTGAGCTCCGCCGGCGTCGATCGGCTGCTTACAGCGAGCCGCCGCCGCCACCCGCCGCTGCTCGATACTCGATGCTATGAATATTTAATTAATAATTAGTCATGTAATTCCTCCTCAGGAGTTATTATCCCTCAAACTGGTTTGTGAATTTAATTATTAGCAGCCTTTTTGTTTCCACGTCCCCCTCATTACTGTCAGGATTGATGTAACATAAACTTAATTAAAAATTAAAGTGGGATTCTTTAATTACGAGGCCGCCCTCGCTGAAACCAGAATTAGCCAACTCAGTGATGTGCAAATGAGAGCATTATTTAAGAAACATGCTGGAAGTAGTTATGCTAATTCGACGGGGTTCACAGTGGCAGACCTTTCCACTCGCGCTTGCATATTCATTAAATGCACTATGCAAATTTAATGTAGCAGCTTTAGTAATGCCTTGTTAATTTATTCAGATTTATTGAGTAAGACTTGTAAAAAGTACCAATTTAATTAGCCCATCTCCTCGGATGGAGAGCGGTGATCGCTGAGCTTTCTCTAAAAAAAAAAAAAAAAAAGAAAAACCAGAAAGGAGACATCACAGAGCTTCATGTTTTACTATTCACAGCCTTTAAAGGAGGAGACGCTCAGAGAGAAATCACTTAAATGGCTCCGCGTCCTCCCAGAAGGAAGAAGGAGGAGGAGACGGAGGCCGAGTCGCAGCGTTTTAATGGCTGATGTGAAGCCGTTACCGCGGCGATCGTGTCGACCCCGGAGGTATTTACTGACGGGAGGATCGGCCCGAAAACACCGCCAGAGGAAACATCACATACACCGGGGGGGAGGTGGTGGGAGGGGGGGGGCTTCTTCTCTGAACACGACTCACAGGAGAGCAGAGGTCAGGAGGTCAAGAAGAAGAAGAAGAAGAAGAAGAAGAAGAAGAAGAAGAAGAAGAAGAAGAAGAAGAAGAAGAAGAAGAGTTCAGGTGTCTCCAGTTAGATTCTCATTTAAAAACACCTGAAGAAGAAAAAGAAAGAATGCAGAAATAAAGAGGCAGGACGAAAGAAGGAAAGAGTGAAAAAGGAAATAAAGAAAGGGAGGAATGAGGGAAAGAAAAGAGAGGAACACAACTCAGAGGAGAGAAGAGGTCAAGAGGTCAACAAGAGAAGAAGAAGAAGAGTTCAGGTGTCTCCAGTTAGATTCTCATTTAAAACACCTGAAGAAGAAAAAAGAAAGAATGCAGAAATAAAGAGACAGGAGGGGAAGGAAAGAGTGAAAAAGGGAAGTAAAGAAAGGGAGGAATGAGGGAAAGAAAAGAGTGTACTGTGCAGTACTTTTACTCATATTGGAGTGTTGTTACGTTGGTTCTGTACTCTAATCCAGGGGTGTCAAACTCATTTTCATTCAAGGGCCACATACAGACCAGTTTGATCTCATGTGGGCCGGATCATTAAAAAGATGGAAGGAAGGAAGGAAGGAAGGAAGGAAGAAAAAAAAGGAAGGAAATAAGAAGGGAAGGAAGGGAGGGAGGAAGGAAGAACAGAAGGAAGAAAGGAAGGAAGGAACAAAGAAAGGAAAAAAGAAAGGACAGAAGGAAGAAAGGAAGGAAGGACAGATGGAAGGAAGGAAGGAAGAAAGGAAGGAAAGAATGAAGGAAGGAAGGAAGGAAGGACAGAAGGAAGAAAGGAAGGAAGGAACAAAGAAAGGAAAAAAGAAAGGACAGAAGGAAGAAAGGAAGGAAGGACAGATGGAAGGAAGGAAGGAAGAAAGAAAGGACAGAAGGAAGAAAGGAAGGAAGGAAGGAAGGAAGGAAGGACAGAAGGACAGAAGGAAGAAAGGGAGGAAGGACAGATGGAAGGAAAGAAAAGAGGAAGAAGGAAACTGGGCCAGATTGAACCTCACGGCGGGCCGGATCTGGCCCATGGGCCGCATGTTTGACACCCCTGCTCTAATCAGTAAAGGTTCTGAGCACTGGGTTTGTTGGCTTTTACTTTATAATGAGGTGGGAACAGGCGGGAGGGGGGGGGGGGGATGTAGACTGTGGGTGGGGGTGGGGGGGGTGGAGGGTGACTTTAGAAAAACATTTACTTTTCTTTTTTTTTTCTCTCTCAGAGAAACAAAAGACATCTTTTCTATTAGTGTCTCCTCTGGACTCATTCATCAGAGTCGACAGCTGATTAATTAAACTCAGACGCTGAATTATCCTCGTGTCCCTGAACACATCGCTCGTACTGGTGGGAAGCTGCAGCTCGTACTGGGAGCTGTGGGACCAGCTGACTACCTGTGTGATGATGATGATGATGAGGAGACTGTAACCTTCCTCACATCAATACATTGAACTAACAGAAGCATCATATTTAATGACGTCATCTCGCTAAGTTTCTTCTTCTGCAGGTTTAACGGCGCCGACACTAGAACCCATTATTAGTGCTGACAGAACAAACTACAGCAGAGCGGGAACTTATCATCCACATCCATAAACCTTCCTGTTCTTCCTTCTAAGAGTCTGTGTTTATTAAAGGTTGCTAGAAATACATACAGCAGTTACATGCTGTCGATGAAGGTTCTGATCCAAGACTGAAGTTTTACTGATGAGCAGAGAATGAACCCAAAACCTTCTGGTTTAACTTCAACATCTCTGGTTTAACTTCTTTATAACCTTCCTGTCGTCGTCCCGTCTGTTTTGACTGTTCCTTCCTTCCTTCCTTCATTCCTTCTGTCCTTCCTTCCTTCCTTCCTTCCTTCCTTCCTTCCTTCCTTCCTTCCTTCATTTCTTCTGTCCTTCCTTTCTTCCTTCCTTCCATTCTTCTCTCTTTCTTTCCTTCCTTCCTCCCCCCTTCTTTCCACGCCTCCTTCTCTTTCTCCCCCTTACCTTCCTACCTTCCTTCTTTCCTCTGTCCTCCCTCCTTTCCTCCCTTCCTTCCTTCCTTCCATCCATCCTTCCTCCCTTCTCTCCCTCCTTCTGTTCATCATTCCTCCCTTCTCTCCCTCCTTCTGTTCATCCTTCCTCCCCTCCCTCCCTCCATCTCTCTCCCCCTCCTTCTTTCCTCCCTTCCTTCCTTCTTTCTGTCCACCCTTCCTCCATCCCTCCTTCTCTCTTTCTTCCCCCTACCTTCCTTCTTTCCTTCCTTCCTTCCTTCCTTCCATCCATCCATCCTCCCTTCCCTCCATCTCTTTCTCCCCCTCTACCTTCCTTCTTTCCTCTGTCCTCCCTCCCTTCCTCTCTCCCTCCTTCTTTCCTCCCTTCCCTCCATCCCTCTTTTCCCCCTACCTTCCTCTCTCCCTCCCTCCTTCTTTCCTTCCATCCCTCCTTCTCTCTTTGTTCCCCCTACCTTCCTTCTTTCCTTCCATCCTTCCTCCCTTCCTTCTGTCCATCCTTCCTCCCTCCCTTCCCTCCCTCTTTCCTTCCCTCCTTCCTCCCTCTCTCCATCCCTCCTTCTCTCTTTCTTCCCCCTACCTTCCTTCTTTCCTTCCTCTCTTCCTTCCTTCCTTCTTTCCTTTCTAGTAAAAGAAACTGAATGTAACTTTTAAAAGAAGCTCGTCTGCTTCATGTGTTTCTACATATTTGTGTTTTGGATCAAATCCTTCCTGCTGCTGTCTGAAGGTTTGATCAGATCCGTCACACAGAAGACTCTCACAGTGTTTCCAGGTCTGATCCACAGTTCACTTTACTCACTTTTTACATTTACCTGAGCAGCTGTGTCTGATCTCTGAGTATTTACTCTGAAAAACACAAGCTCTGCTGTATCGTATATATCAACATGTCAGAGTCTCTTCCTCCCTCCTTCTTTCTTCCTTCCTTCCTTCCTTCCATCCATCCATCCTTCCTCCCTTCCCTCCATCTCCCCCCCACCTTCCTCCCTTCCTTCTTTCCTCTGTCCTCCCTCCCTTCCTCTCTCCCTCCTTCTTTCCTCCCTCCCTCCTTCCTCCATCCCTCCTTCTCTCTTTCTTCCCCCTACCTCCCTACCTCCCTTCCTTCCTTCCTTCCTTCCGTCCTTCCTTCCTTCCTTCCTAGTAAAAGAAACTGAAAGTAACTTTGAAAATATTTGTGTTTTGGATCAAATCCTTCCTGCTGCTGTCTGATCAGACTCTCACAGTGTTTCCAGGTCTGATCCACAGTTCACTTTACTCACTTTTTACATTTACCTGAGCAGCTGTGTCTGATCTCTGAGTATTTACTCTGAAAAACAGAAGCTGTGCTGTATCGTATATCAACATGTCAGAGTCTCTGCTCGTATTTCCTCTCCGTGTCTCTGCTGCTCGTCCTCGGCAGCATTAGGAAGGAAACAGATTGGCGAATCAGTGAATTAAACCCACACATAACCTGCAGGAAATCCCCTCCGGGCGCCGCTCTTACGGGGAGTTACTGAGTCGTCTGAAAGAAAAATGGAATAACGTTCTTCTTTAAGGTCAAGATTTGCAGTGTCGGGTCTCGGCTCAGACATAAATGCTCGGTAATACCGCGGCCGCTGATTGCTTTGCTCTCCAGACGGTGTCAATTCTTTTGTGGGAGGAGCGGCGGGTGCGGTTGGTATTAAGGCGGCGGCGTGTGGAGGGCCCTTGTCGGCGGCGATGTGTTGGCTCTATTATCAGCCGAGCCCAGAGGAAGCCGGCTGGCAGCTCACAGACTGATAGCACATTACAGCCTTAATGTCTCTCATACGCCAGACGCTCCTTGTTCAATTCTCTCGTGATCTCTCTACAACCTTTTTGTTTTCTTGCTGTTGTTGTTTTGGTCTTCCAGCTCCCCCCGCACTTCAACCCCTCCCATCCCCTCCCGCCGGTGCTTCGGCTCGGACTCGCCGCGCCAAGCCGCATTCATCAAACCGGAGCGGCGTGTCGAGGGAGCGGCGGCCGGCGAGGAAGTCATTAGAGAGGATGAATCTGTTGTATTTACTCCTCTGTTATGCAATAATAAAGACAGAATACAGCGCAGGACAAAAGGAAATGATGGTCTTTACACAGCGCAGTCGTTTGGCTTCCAGTCAGAGCGGCTTGTAAAGACATGCTGTTACACTCTCATCTGTTGCCGTCGGTTACCATGGCGAGCAGACGCTGTGAGGCCTCCAGTGTTTGTTTTTAACTTGTTTGTACATTAAAAATAGGATTTAACAAACATACTAACCTACATTTACTCTGCTGTACATGCATGTTTGTGCAGGAGAGACAGGAAGCTGGAAATTAATAAAAAGTGCCAGAATTACCTTCATGAAATAAACATGCTGAGGAGGAAAGGCCTCTATAAAGAGAGAGAAGAAAGCTAAAAAATAAACTAAACTCTACATTGAATGTTTAGTAACGTCTCGTCATCATTGATATGGTGTCATCGTTATCATTCTGCTTGGTTCAGCTCTTCAAAATAAAAGGAACAAACTCTTCATAATGTAGGAACAAACTCTTCAAAATAAAAGGACAAACTCTTCATAACAAAGAAAGAAACCCTTCAAAATAGAGGAACAAACTCTACATAATAAAAGAACGGACTCTTCAAAATAAAAGAACAAACTCTTCATAATGAGGGAACATACTCTTCAAAATAAAAGAACCATCTCTTCAAAATAGAGGAATAAACTCTTCAAAATAAATGGACAAACTCTTCATAACAAAGAAAGAAACCCTTCAAAATAAAAGGAATAAACTTGTCATAATGTAGGAACAAACTCTTCAAAATTAAAGGACCAAACTCTACATAATACAGGAACACGTCACCCAGTCCGGTCCTTTATTTTGAAGAGTTTGGTCATGTAAGTTTGTTTAGAAAGGTAAAAGTATAAATAAATGAGTAAATATAAAACTTGTGTTTCTAACTTATGAGTTTAGTCACTTCTGGGCCTCCGTACAGCTCGCTCTCTGTCTACTTGTATACTTTCTTTAACTCTTATTGGTTCATTTCCTTTTTAAAGTCAAAGAACATGAGGTTTGATGTTCTTCCTGTCTGCATATATTTGCAGCCGAACTTCATTTCCATTGAAGTGATTAAACAAATAAAAGCCGTCGGATGATAAATAAAGAATTCAATAATGAAAAGATTAGAGTGTGATTTTGTTTTGATATTAACTTTGACTTAAAAAGCAGCACAGCTCCGTCCGCTGATAATTAAATCAAAATCCTCTTCAAACACATCACCGAACCTCTCTGCTGTCACAGATTTGGGAATCTCGAGGTTCGTCCGGCAAAAACTCGGAGACTCCGTGTTTCAAAGTGTTTTTCCAGGGCTTAACCAGCACACAGTTTCAATTAATTCAGAGGGAACTTCAATGGAAACTGCAGCCGGAAAACAATCTGAGCCTCTAATCCATCCATCAGAGAGGGTTCTTTTTTTTTCTTTTCTTTAAATGGACCCTGAATGCAGCACGGCTCCCCGGACTAACAGCTTATCAGCCTCCTCGTCTGCTTCACTCTGATTAAAACTTTACAAAATTTCTCTTCAAGCTTTTTGGTCTTAAAGTCTCTGAGTGGAGCTCCATGTCTGATCGCATCGACCGGGAACTCAGTTTGATAGTTGACGACTTTTTTTTCTAAAGTTTCCTCAAAGAAAGAAATAAAAACAGAATAAATACGAAGAAGACATGAAGCTGCTGCAGGTGTCTCTAATGTAGAATACCTATGATTGATTGATGGATGGATGGATGGATGGATAGATGGATGGATGGATGATAGATGGATAGACAGACGGATAGATGGATAGATGGATGGATGAATAGATAGATGAATGGATAGATGGATAGATGGATGGATGGATGGATGGATGGATGGATAGATGGATAGATAGATAGATTCTGATACAACAGCAGGATTCTTTCAAGTCACTTTTTAAACTTTTGGGAAAAGTTAAATGTGTCAACTGTTCAAAATTCAAACTTTACCGTTTTAGGTGCAGCAGACTGAAGTAGTTCGCTGTGTGATCCAGCAGAGGGCGCTTTATAAAAGTCTGTCGAACTCTCCTTCTTTCCTTCCTTCCTCCCTCCCTTCCGTCTTTCCTTCCTCCCTTCATCCCCATTTCTTCCTTCCTTCTGTCCTTCCTTCCTCCCTCCCTCCTTCCTTACTTTCCTTCTTCTTTCCTCCCTTTCTTTCCTCCCCCCTACCTTCCTCCGTTCCTTGTTTCCTCTGTCCTTCTTCCCTTCCTCCCTCCTTTCCTTCTTCCTCCCTCCCTTCCTTTCTTGACTCGAGGACAACAGGAGGGTTAATGCAATAAAAGCTGTTTTTTGAAAACTTCCAACTGAAGAAATGCTCATCTATCTATCTATCTATCTATCTATCTATCTATCTATCTTTGGTACATCAAGTTTAACCATTGATGATGTTTTTTTAGAGATGCAGTAGGAGAAGATAAAACTCTAACTGCTGAATTTAAGATAACAATGGGAAAAGTAGAACTTTGTTCTACTGGGAACTGAAATCTGGAGCATTTAGCATTTAATATATGGAGAGAATGAGATCGTCTATTGCTGCTTGATACTGCAAACTAAACCAAAATGATCTGCATGGAGAGGGAATGTGTTTCTGTTTCAGACCCTTTAAACTGACCAGACAGAGAGAGTGTGGTGTAAAAAACCCTTAAATTTCTGTGTTTAACTAAAAAGCAACTCTTGTAGTATATAGAACAACTTTATTGTTAGATTGATTTGTTTCAGCCTGCAGCCTTCATCATTCTTCATCAGGTCAAAGAAAGCAAAGACGTTAAAAAGCCTCCTGAGCTGAAGTTGTTCCTGCTGTCAGTGAAACTTCCTGCAGTTTATCTCTTGATTCTTCGTGTTTGTCTTGAACTGAAACTGTTTGATTTGACGTTATATTCGTGCTGTAAACGTGACAGCCGTGTTTACTGCTCATCAATCCGTCTCTGTTTGATCTGCAGCAGTGAAGTTGTGCAGAAATAAAGAGTCAGAAACGACACTTTTATCATCATTATTCATCAGAAAAGCACAAGCAGGTTCTTTCTCTTATAAATCTACAGAAGCTCGGCAGCGTTTGATGTATTTTTGCAGGTGTAAAGCAAAATAAGTGCGAGTCCATGCAGAATCAAGATGAATGTTGAGCGCAGACAGACGGCGGCTGATGAAGGCGCGGCGGGAGGCCACTCCATCTTAACATGGCCGTCCTGTGTCTTATGATATCTTATCATTAGTTTGTGTGACAGTGATGGAGCAGCCGGCGTCGCCCCCCCTCGGCGCCGCGAGCCGTGTATAAAAGTAACCTTCTTTCCATAATAATGGCCATTCGTCACTTCTTTAACTGTCAGAGGACGACAAAGTGGGATTTAACAAGCTGAGTGTGGAGCCGGCGGAGAGGAGGCCATTCAAATGGTCCCGAGCAGTTAGCGACACGATCTGCCAGCATTACTGCTCTGATGTGTTCAGGGAGCGTGGGACCAAAGGGCCCTGCGCCGGTGGAGTCGGACACTGGAGGAAGTTGTTCATTATTGTGCAGCGACGGGACGACGGATCCCTGAAGACGAGGCTGTGACGCTGCAGCAGGAAACAGCTTCATGTTCACACCAAACCAGTCAAAGGAGTCTTTAAATAAATAAAATCAGGCTAATATAAACTAATCCTGTTCATTCTCATCAGTGTTGGGTTACTGTAATCACATTACATCTGTCTGTAAGCGTTAGGGTTAATCACATCACAGCTACTAAACAAACAAATATGGCCTTACCTGTGTTATTTAATTATCTGTAGGTATGTTGGGCGGATAAAAGAATAATCAAAGCTGCTTTTCATGCCTGACCGCTCAGACACTAACGGACCCTCTGTGATGCTGAAGCTCAGTGTATGCAGACTCCAACCAAGCAGCCAAAAGACTTTACGCTCTTTTGTCTTTCAGAAACAAACTCAGCAAAATACTGATAATAGTGACAGGACTATATAATGTAATATATAATAGTGACTGGACGGCCGTCATCAGACAGGGTTCAGCTCGGTCAGTCTGGTGCTGAGAAACAGGTTGTCTACGTATTATTTTAAGGAAGTTATTATTTGTACAACGTGGTGTTATGTGTTACATTACTTAATTACTCCCTGTGGAAATTAATTACAGTACTAGTTACATTACTTTTGCGGTATTCCTTTGCAACGCCGATGATGTCGTGTAAAAATAATATATCAACAGATAAAATAATGAGTCTTCACCATCATGACTTTTTAAAATAATACGTTACAGTTTTTGAGTGACAACCCCAACACTGATTGTCATTCAGCTAATCTTCTTGTTTTAAGGCAGTTTGAGGGTTAATGTGTTCATTCAGGTTTCTATAAGAATGAGAAGTTATTCAAAAACATCTCAAAAAGCTGTTTTATTTCTGTAAACCCATTCAAAGAAAATTAGGTTGTGCAGTTCTAATTGATCAGATTAGAGTTAGTGGTTATATGATGAATCCCATTAAACTGCCTTCAGGGTCTTTAACAGTGAGAAAGCATCTCAAACTAAATGTGGATTGGTTTATCTGTTATAATACATCATCTTCAAACCCACAGTCAGTCAGTCAGTCTTCTCCACTCGACTGGCCACAAACTGCTGACCTTTAACCTGCAGTGGTGCAAGGGCTTCTGGGAAATGGTGTTTTATAAAAACCACTGAAACCTGAAACCGGATATTATATTACTACGTTTTTAAAAAGGTTTGACTTCGACTGTTCAGGTCAAAAATAAACGGAGATCAGCTCCAGATGGATCCTGGGATCAAGTGTCTGCATCCCACACACACTCAGCCTGTGTGTGTGTGTGTGTGTGTGTGTGTGTGTGTGTGTGTGTGTGTGTGTGTGTGTGTGTGTGTGTGTGTGTGTGTGTGTGTGTGGCAGACAGATGGCAGGTTAATGAAAGCCTCGGTGTGGCTGACACTTCAGTCGATACAGTATTGGCGTTCCAGTTAAGCCGACAGACGAGCAGATTATTGTGTCGCCTCGTGTTAGTGAACAGATCGTTCAACGCTGCGTCCATCCATCCATCAACACACACATACACACACACTCACAGCCCGACACTCAGCATGTTTACCTTGTTAGTCTTCTGTTAAGTTTCTCTGTTTTCTAATGTGAGTAATGAGTTAAAACACACTTATGTAGGATGGGCTGAGACAGAATAGATGGACTACACACACACACACACACACACACACACACACTTACTTTAGTTTCTTAATGTGTGAAAATTGCATTATTCTTAATACCTCATGAGTTTAATCTGCTTCCTCAGATGTGGTGGAAATGCAAACAGAAGATTAGTTCCTCTGGTTCAGAAGTCAGTACATTTTATTCACCATGCTAATGTTAGCACAGTGCTAATCCCTCTAGTCCAGTGGAGTGCTGCTGGCCTGCATGTTTTAGATATCTCTGCATACTACCACACCTGATCCTAATAATTAACTCCTTATCAAAATCTTTGACGAGCTTCAGCTGCTTGATAACAAGTTCATTATTAGGATCATTGAATGTCAACTTTCACCAGAACACAGTCAGGAGAAAAGCAGCACTCCATTATTTTAAAAGAGAAAGAAAAAAAGGAATCACATCATGTAAAAGTAAATTCATCCAAAAGATACATGAGTAGTACGACTTGGCCTCGGGGGGGAAACCCTGGGGCGACACGAAAACGAGACTCTCCTCCTCCCAGCTCCGACAAACTACCACCAGCAACAGTAGTAGCAGTAGTAGGAGGAGATCACAGCCTTTAAATATTGGTTTCATATTTTTGGCTTACTGAACTTACTCAAACTGAAAGTAACCACTGACTGAACAGAAACACCAGAAAAGAGATTAAAAAATAAAAAATAATTATATTATATTATATTGTGTACTTGCCGGTGAGAAGTGAGTCTGCTGGAGCTGACGTTTAGACTACCAGCTGTTAGGCTCGGACCAATCAGCTTCCAATCAGAGAAGCTCACCTGCAGCCAATTTTCCCCACACAGCTTCAGAGAGAGAGAGATTCACATGCATGCACTCAGGGGGGTATTCCAGAGGTTCAACAAACTCTGAGTCTAACCCTGAACTCTGAGTTGACTTACTCTGAGATGGGAAACTCTGAGTATCCGGTTCCAGAACAGCTGATCTGAATTAGTTCAATGAATTCTGAGTATGTTAACTTTGAGTTTAACGTGTGCGTGACCGCTACAAAAAGTCATCATCAATGGAGCCCTGATACCTTGATTCACCATGGCAACTACTGAGAAAACAAGCTCAAGTTACGTAACCTCACTGTAACAGGAGCTCCTCCTGTAGGTCTGTGGAGAATATGATCATATATTTTACCGCTGCAGACGCTAAGGAGAGAGAAGCAGCATGGGAGAAAACTGCTGCTCGAGTCAATGTTTAAGTTTTAATGCACACCTCCACTGACGTAACTTACGTTACTTAAAATTGTAGCATACAGGTGAAAAAGTGGCGTAACGTATTTGGAAGCAGGTAAAAATGAAATAAAAAAACATAATTCAGAAAAGTAAGGCACATTTTGCTGGGCCATGATTGTACCTCACTTTGATTTTATTCATAGTTGACGTAGGCTTTTAAACAAAGTAAATATTCATTCAGTGGCTATTTCAACATGTAGTCATTTAACACACATGTCCTCTCATCTAATATCCTGCTTAGTAGATTAACATTTCACACTATTCTGCCTCGATATCTATCAGATTGTGAAGAAACGGACCATCCATGTCTGATAGCTTGCTTCAGTGGGAGGAGACAGGTAGAAACTCCGAGTTTCTTATAGAAAACCTGCCAGCGAGCAGGTTATGTTCACAGAGTCAGTTATCAGTATGAAGTGATTCTTTGTGCTGCTGATCTTCTCCTGGAGATAATAGACTGTTTCTTCTAAAGGCAGAGCAGATGAAGACCCGCTGTTTCTTCTCATGAAACTGAAATGAATCCAACTAATCCAGTCAGAGCTGTGTGGAGTTATTGTTTATATTACATTCAGTCTCATTACGTCAGATTTTCATGACTTCTTTCTGGGTTTGTTTATTCTGAAAACACCTTCATGTCCATCAGGTTGGGTGCAGGTGTTTCTCTCTCCGCTCTATTTCGGGACCTTGTGAAGACCTCCACCATCAGCCTTCAGTCGGTCTGCAGTTGGCGACCAATCAGATGTTTCCTGTTCCTCAGATGAGTGTGATCCCGGCGGGGCGTCGCTCGGAGCTCGTCTCCTCCGCTCGATGAAGGATGAGCGGGGCTTTAGATAAAGACGGATAGTGTGAGGCTGATGACATGTCTGCCGCAGCCCACAGTTCAATGAGAGCACTCGCTCAACACGACAGGCGTGACAGAGGCCGCCGCCGCCGCCATCATCACACTCTGACTGCTGATGATACCTGAGAGCCATTTAAATAAAGAGCAGGTTTCAGATCAGACAGCTGAGTGTTGGACAAACATGATGAGTGTTTGTGAGAGTTAACTGAGAGGAAGATGTGTGTTTATGTGATGGGAGTCATTTACTGTCTCTGGGAGGTTTGGAAAAGCTGCAGCTGCATATAAAATGGTTTAACCCCGTCTGTTTTGACTGTTCCTTCCTTCCTTCCTTTCCTTCTGTCCTTCTTTACTTCATTCCTTCCTTCTTTCCTTCCTCCCTTCCTTCCTTCCTCATGTCCATCTTTCCTCCTCCCTTCCTTCCTGCCTTATGTCCTTCTTTCCTCCCTCCCTTCTCCTTCCTTCTGCCCCTCCTTCCTTATTCCTTCCTTCCTGAAGTCAACACAGTTCCTCCAATTACAGTCCAAATGACCCACGTCTCTCCATCAGGATCATCAGGATGTCATTATCAGGTTTTTTTTGCTCCTTTTTTTCTCTTTTTGCCTTTTCAGCACAACTCACACTTTACATAAACAGTACAAACATCTGGTCAGAGGTTTGTGCTGCTTCCAGACATTCAAACACTAAAAAAAGAAAAGAAAAAGGAAATGGTGGAAGTGTTTTACTGGGAAACATACAGAGACCAAACTTGAACTAAAACTTGACAAAGACTGAAGAGAAAACCAAAGCTTGCATATTAACAGAGATGATGAGGGAACGGAGAGTAGGTGACCAGACAGCAGGGCTAACGAGGAAGATGCAGGACAAGTGAGGAGGGAAAAGTATAATAAACAGACTGAGGCAGAGAAAAAAACCTAATAATTCAGTACTTCAGTGAAGAGAAACCTGAAACATGCAGGACAGTAGATCTACAGGAGCTTATTGGGTCAAACTAACAGAGAAGTCGACTCGGTGTCCTAAGATGCATTTCTGTCAGACACATCCAAACATTTTCTCTCACACAGCTGACAGGAGGTCAAAGGTTACAGTGTTGACCAAACTGACAATACAAACAGTCTACTGGTTATATTTTGGGTGTTTTCACAGTATTTTGAACTTTCTTTATAAGGACCCGTTAAAGCAGGAGAAGCTCAGCTGTCATTAATGACATTAACGATGGCTGAAATCAGGTGAGTCAGCTGCAGCTCCTTCACGAGTGCATCTACACACATAGCCGCTATCTGGAGAAACAGATATACTTTCATGGGTTTTTGTCTTCCATCCACACGAAAACTCAGCCCTAGGTCACAGGGTCTGTTCTAAACCTCATACTTTCCTACTACTCGTACTAACTCTGATGTCATGTGAAGTATGTAGTGTGTTTCAACTGTGTAGTATGTGATTTACAGTATGTGAGAAGTTCCTGGATGGTTTACTAGATTCTCCAGAAACACTCTCAGGATTCTTGTAAAAGTGTCTGTGTGATTCTGTGACTTACTGACAAAGAGTGGCAGAGGTTACAATGATGGGGTTGTTTACTCGCCCATAGGTTTGCCTTTACAATGACATGTGTACAGACATTCAGGGACCTCTCAGCAGGATATAGACACAATGAGGCCACAGCCACAGGTCTTGGCTTCATGCAGTCCAAATTTGGAGTCAAAAGACCAAAAAATGCCTCCTCATCACTCCAGTTCATAAGCAACTCTGCTGCCTCTGCAGCCGTGTATTTCTTGGCCATATGTATCTATCTATCTATTTATTTAGCTATATATCTATTTATCTATCTTAAACAGAAACACACATCTTTGTAAAGTGGAGGCTCGGCTGATTTATACGATGTATGTTTGATGTGTGTGTTCTGGTTTGATTTGAGTTATGATGTTAAAATTAAAGGTTGAACGTCTAAAATTCAACATCAACTCTGTAAACTCCAGCAACTGTTTTAAAAGACCCAAAATGAACTCAGTATTTTAGATGTTAGTAACTTTATAAACTGCTGTACTGAAATATGTTTTTTCCTCCACTGATTCCCAGAATATTAAAGGAATATTATCACATTTTTCCTTGTTGGGAGCTTATTGCTTTCAGCTGGGTAACCTTTCTTGCAAATGGGTTCTAAGTTGAAATAGCGATGTAATTTTTGAGCTGAATGATTGGTCTCTCTGCTCAACACTGACTGAGCAGTGACAGAGGAGATTAATCCCTCACGCTGGCGGAGTAAAGCTCAGTTTGCTCTTTCATTAGTCTTTAGGGCCATTTAACTCCAAACTGAGAGGATGAGCGCAGGCCTCGCCGCCTCGCCGTGATTGATGCGTCTGATTACTTTCATAAAATACTTTGAGGGGAGGTCGGTCGTGTCATGTACGGAGGAAGAAATGACTGGTTATCTTTTTAAAGAGGAAGTCTGACTGCCGCCGTGAAGTCCGTGCAATTACGGAGACAAAAGGCGAGCGTAGTGGAAAAGAAAGTTAATATGTAATTTGCTGCGGTTTGTTAGGTGACCAGATCGATGACAGCAGAGAGATACAGTCGCTGTGTCCTTTAAACCTGAGATCATATTTACAGATCCATCATGTCAGGGGCTGAAAACACATTAAACTATTGATTACTGAGGTTAAACTCATATTTGACTGATTTTAAACTGGTTTTATGGCATTTTCACCAATCTATTTTAAACATCTGTGGCATTTTATTACTGAAATGTGCCAAGGTTAAATTATTACAAATATTTGAGTGCTGGACAAAAGTCTAAATTTCAAACATCACATTGACTATCTCTCAAAGAAATTCAAACTTTCTGTACAGGCTTACTGTATCACAAAAGCGAACCAAACCAACCAAACCAGAACAGCCTTCTATCAGCTTAAGAACATATCCAGAGTAAAGGGTTTTATGTCTCAAACAGACCAGGAGAAGTTGATTCATGCTTTCATCTCCACTAGACTCGACTACTGTAACAGTCTTCTGACTGGACTCTCACAAAAAAGCATTAAACAGCTGCAGCTCAAGTTTTAACCAGGCGGGGAGCTCCAGTCCTCTGAAATGAAGCCAACAGGGAAGTAACTTGGAGCTGCATTCTATCAAAAGGCCACCAGGGGGCGACCGTCTCTATACAAGTCAATGGAGAATTCACCAACTTCTCACTTGATTTCTAACCTCAGTAAACGTTTTCAAAATGTGTTTATGGTCTCAATCGCTAGTTTAAAGCCTTCTTCAATGCAGTATGATGTTCATTTGGGACATTTTGGCCTCCCTGATTTTATATGTGACGATAAAGCAGGGTATGCATTAGGGCGTGGCTACGTCCTGATTGACAGGTTGATTGACCAATGTCCTCGAGATCCAGCCCTCGTAACCATAGCAACCTCCCCGCTCCGCCCACGGCCCCGCCTCATGCCCATAGAAGTAGATTCCGTGTTTTTATTTTTCCCAGCATGCACCTGAAATTTTCAAGATGGCGCTGCCTAGATTCAAAACTATTGGCTTCCGAGCAGCAGTCCACAAACCAATGGGTGACGTCACGGATGTTACGTCCATTTCTTTTATACAGTCTGTGATTCTCACCTGAACAAAGAGATCAGAGCACATTACTCCAGTTCTAAAGTCTTTAGACACTGGCTCCCAGTCAGCTATAGAATAAATGGGGGGGGGGCGGGGGGGTTTATGTAAAGCACATTAAGTTTTATGTAAAGCACATTAAGTTGCAATTGTGTATGAAATGCGCTATATAAATAAAACTGTCTTGCCTTATTTCTGCATTCAGAAATAAACAGTACAAGAACATCTGGAGATTCTGACAAACTACTGACTGTGTACTATAACGAAGGAAATGCATAAAGATAAGTGGATGCTTTATTCGTTTTACACAAACATAAAAATATGAGAAATAAGAGAATAACATGCAGGATTTACCCAACAATAACAAAATTAGTGAAAACAGGAAAAGGCTAACACTCATTTGGCTGCCGTGTGTGTGTGTGTGTGTGTGTGTGTGTGTGTGTGTGTGTGTGTGTGTGTGTGTTGTATGTGTGTGTGTGTGTGTGTGTGTGCGTGTGTGTGTGTGTGTGTGTTCCTTCCATCCATCACGCTTTTATGTTTTAACTCTCAAGGTCGCTCGGCTGCAAATTTAATTATGTCTCAGCTTTTTATTAACAGACACGTTTTAACAAAACTGGATCACTGTAATTAATTTTTTTTTTTTGGACACCTGCTCTCTGCTAGTATCAGAGCACCGGGCGGATGGATACGTGGTGGTTGTTTGTCAAGAAGTAGTTCCAGCTCCTCACAGTGTGTTTAACTTCAGATTACTGTCGGATAATTAACAGTAAAGCTGCTAATTAGAGAGCTGATGTTTGTTCTGTGAGATCAGAGAGACACATGATTAAAGGAGTAATCCACCAAAATTACATAGACTCCAGTCTGTTTGTCTTCCTCTGAGGAAATATTGGAGGTTTCTGTCAGTAAACACACGTTCAGCGAGGTGGAAAACATCTCAACTCACACACACATCAGTCATTTTTAATTATTCAGCAGGTTTAGGGACGACGAGCATCACAGCGAAGACTAAAGAGGGAGAGATTTACATTATTAGCTCAAATAATATCTAAATCATCAGGATGCTGTTTGTTCTGTAGCTGTAAAGTTCATTTTGGGCTTTCTGCAGTTTGAAAATGTTCAGTTAGCGACTCGGCTAACATCATGCCCTGTGTGTCAGGTCACACCTACATCATGCTTAAAACACCAGTGAAGCTGAACCACTGACCATGGAGCAGTGGGTGAGCACTGTGGAAGAAATATTTGTAATGGAAAAAATTACTACGATTACAAGAGACACAATTTCAGGAAAAATGGGAGAAATGGACAAATTATAGAACACAGCAAGAGGACGGCACCATCACCACTGGACAACAAGGACACTAATGTGAGAATAATTGCTTTGTGAAGTAAAACCTGACACTGTAGTTGTTGAAAGAATATTTCAATAAAAAAAAAACACGAGTGAAGCTGAAATAAGTTCATTTACATGACACACTATCCTGGTTTTTGAAGCACTTCCTGTCTCCTAGAAATGATATTTAATTACAACTAAACTGCAACAGAAACTATAATGCTGCTGAATGATGTTTTCTCTTAACATACAGTAAGGAGAAAAGGTTCATTCATGCTTTCTGCATCTACATGGCTGCGAGGGTCCATGTTATAATAATAATTATTAAAGCTGCAAGCAGTGATGAACGGGCCCTCCCCACCCCCATGCATGTGGGTTACAGATACAATAGGTCAGCACTCGGGCCCTAATAATTATTATAATAATAATGCATTTTATTTAAAGGTGCCTTTCAAAGCACTCAAGGAAACCTTACAAGGCACATATAACACAACAACAGTACATCAAACAATATAAATCAGGTAACATTTAGTGCAAAGATAAAGAATAAATATGAATGTGACTACAAAGTGCATTAGTACAATAAATAAACAAGAACGAAGATTGCATAGTTAGTGAGAGACAGAGTATGCCACTCTCAATAGCTGAGCGGCAGATCGGCTGAAGGCTCTTGACCCCATGGTGGTTAAGTTGGCAGATGGGGCAAAGAGCTGGTTGGCAGAGGAGGATCGGAGAGTTCGAGACGTTAGGGTTGGGGGGCTGCTGCAGGAGTGATGTGTTCAATAGAGGGAGTTCCTGAGGCGGGGGGTGGGGGGGCAGTTAGGGTTAGGGTTGGGGGGGCTGCTGCAGGAGTGATGTGTTCAATAGAGGGAGTTCTGGTTATTATACGAGCGGCTGCGTTCTGGATCAGTTGGAGTTTGTGGAAAGATTTCAGAGGAAGACCAAAGAGGAGAGAGTTACAGTAGTCCAGACGGGAGGGTTAGGGTTAGGGTAGGGTTAACCCTGACCCCCCGCCCCCCACCAACCCTAACCCTGATCAGGGTGTTTACCAGGATAGTAGTGAGGGATGGAGACGATTGATGTTACGTAGATGGAAGTATATGTTGCTCTGTATGATGTAAATGTCATCATCTTATGCCTACGATGGTCCATGTGGAGCCTAGTTTTAGTTTTAGTTTTTCAGGTATTAAGAGAAAGTCTTGACTTGTAGAAGCTGAAAAGGATGAAAGAATGAGTGACACCAAATATGTTTTATCATCAAGTCCTTTTAATTCATTCTTTAACCACGGCTGCTGCAGGACAGGAAGTAACCGTTTATCTGCAATTCAGTTTAGTTTTAGTTAGTTTTACATTGTTCATTATAGTTTTTATTTTAATTTCAGTTAACTAAATTATTTTTTCATTGCTAGTTTTAGTTTTCGTGAACTATAATAACCCTGAAGCTGAAACACACACAGAACATTTACAACGGAGTGTTTTGTTGCTGCGTCACATGATCAGATGTTACATTACTTGTGCAGCAGGTTTGGTTACATAACACACACACACACACACACACACACACACACACACACACACACACACACACACACACACACACACACACACACACACACACACACACACACACAAATCATGTAGCATTGACATTTTCTAAATCTCCAAATTAAATCCGCAAACAAATAATTACTCGAGTCAATGAGAACAATTAATTCTTCGGCCTCTGAGGACTGAATCTGCATATTGAATGAGCTCATTATCATAACGCTGAGAGACGAGCCGAGCTGCAGGAGCTGCACGCTTCTTAGTCTCGTGTTAGAGTAGAATAGATCCTTTATTGTCATCGTCACCAGTACAACGACATTTAAAGTGCTCAGCAGTCAGAGCGTCGTTCATTATTACTCAGCAGTTTAACATCCTGCACAATGACACACAGAAAAAGACTCTGGACAGTCTGACATCCGTCCTACCTGTGAAGTCTGGAAGGTTTTACTGGTCAAAAGTTTGTCTGCTTTGATTCACATTTGCACACACACACACACACACACACACACAAACACAAACACACACACAGTGCTTAATTTGTAAATCATAAGGTGCCGGAGAAGAGACGGGCTCAGGTCCCGGAACATATACAGACAACGTGCTGAGAACAACATGAAGATGCCCACTCACCACGCTGCGGGACTTACAAGCCTCAATTTCAAATAATATCCATGGTATAAATGTTGTGACGATCATTTACAATTATTTTAGGCTATACTCCGACCAGCACAGGCAAATGCCCACATCACCACAGGTGGGACTTACAGTATACAGTCAACAGGTCTAACGTGTAAAACAAAGCTTTTACTAAATCACACATAATAATATCTTCCATTATTATTATTCAAAGATTGGCACGGCGGCCTATTAATAGACAGTGTACTCACCATATTTAGTTGTCCAAAACACCCCACATCACGAGCATGTCGCTGGACGTCCCACACTCCTCTCCGCTCAATGCCTCCCTTCCCCTTCAATCTTCCTGCTGTAAGCCAGCTGATGTCGCGGTTCCCGCCTCTTGCTCCGGTTGTTGTTCCGGGCTAGTTGATGCCAGGGTACCCGCCTGTTGCTCCGGCTGTTGTACCGGGCTAGCTGATGTCGCGGTTCCCGCCTCTTGCTCCGGTTGTTGTACCGGGCTAGCTGATGCCAGGGTACCCGCCTCTTGCTCCGGCTGTTGTACCGGGCTAGCTGTTGCCACGGTGCCAGCCTCCTGCCCCGGCTTGGCTAGCTGTCGGTGAACCGGGCTAGCTGTTGCCACGGTGCCAGCCTCCTGCCCCGGCTTGGCTAGCTGTCGGTGAACCGGGCTAGCTGTTGCCACGGTGCCAGCCTCCTGCCCCGGCTTGGCTAGCTGTCGGTGAACCGGGCTAGCTGTTGCCACGGTGCCAGCCTCTTGCCCCGGCTTGGCTAGCCGTTGGTGAACCCGGCTAGCCGTCGGTGAACCCGGCTAGCTGTTGCGGCGCTAGCCTCCTGCTGCAGCCGGTTTTGACCATCTACATGACCGCTGCAGCTGCCCTCGTCGCCGCTTGTGGAGGCTTTTCTGACTCGTTTTGAAGTGTCATGCAACTCTTCCTTCTTTTTGAAGAAAGACAGTAAATTTAACCTCTTAATTCACGCTGTTCCGCCTACGGGACGGGAGGAGGTAGCGACACGTTCTTCTGAATGTCTTTTTGACATGTTTGCGTTGAAATGGCAACAGTTTTTTCCTCTCTGCTTGCTCTAGTGTTGTGTCGTTCGAACGAACGAATCTTTTGAGTGAACGAAGTGAACTGAATCACTTCATGAACTGATTCGTTCCTTTCTCAGTTCAGTTCAGTTGAGCTCAGCCGCGAGCATGGCTGCCGGTCGGGAGTGGAACTGCCGCGACTCACTCACTCGTTCACTGCGAACGAATCACTCAGTGAACGACAACACTGACACAGCGCCACTTTCAGCACAGTACGTGAACGAGATTCATGTCCTCAGCATGTCGTTCAATGAATCGTTCGCGACCTGCTGAAAGCGGCGCTGTGTCAGTCACTCACTGACTCAGGGCACTGAGGGCTGAGGAGTTGATTCACGTTCAGTACATGTACTGCTAACATTAGCGCTGTGTTGCTAACATCAGTGTAGCATCATGTTATGTTATTTTACTGTGCACAGAGGACACTTCCACTGTGTAATATTTTTAGTGCATGTATAAGCAGCGCTGCGTCCCCGCGAATGATTGTATAATATAGTCCTTGAACGCACCGTCCCTCAGTAAGTGAACGTGAACCTCAGGGCTGAATCATGAACTGAATGACGGATTATTTGGCTGTTTATCAGTTCAGGGAGTTGGAGAGCACTGAACGATTCGGTGAACGAATCTTTTGAACGAATCATTTTAATGAACGGATTCTAAAGATTCAGTACAGCAAAAAGAACTGCCGTTCCCATCATTAGCTTGCTCCTCAGATGCAGCTAATTTCATTTTTTTTTGTGTGTGTGTCAGGGGCGTTGAGTTTGTTGGCCCAGCTTTTCAGTGCGTCAACAGATCTCCGACTCTTTCTTGGGATTTGTTCTGTAAATTAATGTATGCATATTATTATTTTATTTTAAACATTTTTATATGTGTTTTTTTTTTCTAACCCTAACCGGAACACAGGGAGGCCAAAATTGAGACACACACATCTACACTCACTCACTCACACACATACTCTTCATCCCTACCTTCGGTCCGTCTTTCCTTCCTTCCTTCCTTCCTTCTTTCCTCCCTCCCCTCTCTCTCTCCCTCCCTCCTACCTTCCTTCCTTCCTTCTTTCCTCTGTCCATCTTTCCTTCCTTCCTCCCTTTCTTCTTACCTTTCCTCCCTCCCTCCTTCTTTCCTTCTTTCCTTCCTTCCTCCCTTTCTTCTTACCTTTCCTCCCTCCCTCCCTCCTTCCTTCCTTCCTTCCTTCCTTCCAGTACAACAGGAGGGTTACTAAGCAGATTCAGAATTCTGAAGAAAAATGTTTATGTTGTGTGTTTATTATAAGAAATGAAATGTTGATTATGGCACTCAAAAATTCATCTGGTTAGACGACAATCTGCAAATCCAGTTTAAGGAAGACAGGAAGACAAAAAGAGGAGGAAGAGCAAAAGAAAAAGAAGGAAAAGAGAAGTCACAGAAATGAAGAAGGAAAGAAAGAATAATATGTGTAAATGAAGCTGATTGGTTGTTTTTCTTCTTGCTGTAATTCAGACTCTCATTAAGTGGAGGAAGCACTTCCTGTTTGGTGCATCCATCATCATCAGTCCTTCCTGTTCTCCTCACTTTTTCTTCCTCCAACGCTCCAAATCCCTGCATCATTTTTAATCATTTCTCTTTCTGTCGAGCCGACACTCCTCCCCAATAATTGCGTTTTTCTCCAGCTCGTCCATATTTACCGAGCCGCTGTTTGCCTTCAGCGTGGAGGCTGAGCGGGGGGTCAGAGGTCAGAGGAGCGGCTGGCTAAACAGATCTGTTCATTAGCAAACAGCCGTTCACAACGCTCAGCGACGTCATCCATCACACAGAAACGCTTACAGCAGCAGCAACGAGAGCAGAGCCTTCAGACACACAGAAAGACACACTGTTTAAAATCATCTTTAAATGAATCACACAATTTAAAACACAATTAACTAATTCAAATTGAAATTAAGTAGATTAATAACTGTAACAAACTGTTGTAATAAAGGAGAGTCTTCAGTTAAAGCAGCAACAACATTATATAAAAATACTCTATTATTTAAAATCCTACAGGAACATTTACACACACATAGAATCTGAGAGAATTTCTGCATATTGCACCAGATTTATTTACACAGAGATTGTTATATTACTGTATATAGTGATTTATTTTATCTTTATGCTGCTACTTTTCCCCCACTGTATATATAAAGGTACATCTTATCTTATCTTAACTGATCTGATAAGCAATATCAATGTTTTTGTACTGTGCATCAGTGTATTGGAAGATTCTTTAATTTATATATTTTTCTTTATATCTCAACAAATCTC
The DNA here is from genome assembly GCA_021039105.1 of Scomber colias. Classification (NCBI taxonomy): domain Eukaryota; kingdom Metazoa; phylum Chordata; class Actinopteri; order Scombriformes; family Scombridae; genus Scomber; species Scomber colias. The sequence continues at coordinate 38,323 of JAJDFG010001314.1, forward strand.
ATATTTAGATCCAAACCAACAATGTGAATCAGAGTCTGATATATCTTATTCCTCTGTGCTGTAGACATGTTGTTGTCCAAAAACTACTAAAAACTTGTCACAACAAAGAAAGAAAGAAAGAAAGGAAGGCTTTAATTTCTGAAATCAACCTTGTGTAGTCAAATCTTCTTCTGAAGATTAAGAAAGATTAAGATCAGATTAATGGCGCGTGTACAAAGGTTTGACAGAGGCCAAAAAAGAAAAAAACTTACTCTCAATAAGCTGGAAAGTTTTATTTAGTGTATTTATTTATTAATTTATTTATTTGTCCATCCAACTTCTTCCTCCGTGAGCTGCTGTAAAAACAGAAACATCAGTGAAGAAGAAGCTGAGAGGAACTTGTGTAAAGGAGGATTTAGAGGTGATGGAGCTTTTATTCTGTGATGTTGTGCTGCCATCTAGTGGAGATTATTTATTTCATGATATTTCTCATCAGCTGCAGATTATGTGTGAATTTAATGAATAGATGAGGAAGAGATGAGGTATCCATGGAAACTGTTTGGAAAAAGGCAAGTACTTTAAAAGTGCTTGGCAGGTGATTGGATTAACCTTATCTATCATTATCTCACCTTGTCATTGGTGGTTCAGACACAAGAACATAACTTAAAATCTGGTAAGATGGACTCGTGTGATGTTGGGTTCTTGCAAATCCTGCTGCCTCTGAAGATAAAGAAAGTCTGATTGATGTTGTTGGTCTCTAACTGTCCATTACATTAAAAGGCATCATGGTGGCTCAGTAGCTAGCACAGCTGCCTCACAGGAAAATGTCTTGGGTTTGAATTCTG
>JAJDFG010001315.1:0-22500 GCA_021039105.1 Scomber colias
AAGGGCTGCCGTGCTGCATGGCGATGCCGTAGCCTTTGCTGCTCATGCCGTTCCCTGACACGGTGATGGTGCAGTCGTCATCGGTGAGCGCTGCGTACTCCAGCACCGCCATGTCCCACAGGAAGGCGTACGGACTCTTCTTCGCCTGAACACACAAGAACAAAAAAACACACGTTATCGGTCACAAGTTAGCATTAGCTCAAACGGGCTAAAAACTGGATGATTTTGCTCTTGTTGCCATGGAAACACTGTTTGAAACGGGCCCATCAGATGTAATTTAAGCCTGTTTTTCTGTCTTATTTCATAGTAAACTGAATATCTTTTAGTTTTTTCTGTTTTCTATCACAGTAATCTGAATATTTTGGGTTTTTTAAAGACACAAACACTAGAATATATCACTTTTAGGCTTTGGCAAATTGTGACGAGCATTGGAGCAGATGCTTCGAAACGCCTGAAAATGAACAGTATGTGAGAGTTAAATCAGTCTTTAACACAGTGTGACCAAACAGGCCTGAGATGAAACTTCTGAACTGAACACAGAATCACAGAATGTAATGATGTGAAAGTGTGTGTGTGCGTGTGTGTGTGTGTGTTGTGTGTGTAGAAATGTTAGTTTCTGTGGTCGGTAGGTCTCTCACACACACACACACACACACGAGCCGATGTCACTTTAAATGAAAAGAACTGCAGGCTTTTACAGCGTTGATATGCAGAGGAGGCGCATCGTCCTCCCGGCACAACACACACACACACACACACACACACACACACGTATATAAAGCAGCAGCAGTGGAGTGTGTGGGTGTTTTCACTGTGTCAGCAGAGCTTCAACATGTTCACGTCTCTGCTAATTGTTCTTGTGTGTGTGTTTTACCCTTCTCCTCCTTCTCTCTCCTCTCACTCTCTCTCTCTCTCCCTCCTCTCCTTCTCTCCTCTCTCTCTCTCTCTCTCTCTCCACACTCTCTCTCTGCCTCTTTCTCTCTACTCTCTCTCTCCCCCTCCCCTCTAAATTCCTCCTCTCTTTCTCTCTCCTCTCAGTTCACTCCTTCTCTCTCCCTCTTTCTCTCCTTCTCTCCTCCCTCTCTCCTCTCTCTCTCTCTCCTCTCCCTATCTTCCTCTCTCTCTCTCTCTCTCTCTCTCTCTCTCTCTTCTCTCTCTCTCTCTCTCTCTCTCCCTCTCTCTCCTTCGTCCAGTAAACAGAGAGACTTCAGTCTTTAGATCCCGTTCATGCTGTTAACAGACTAATTACCCGCCTCGTCCACGTCTCTGATTGTATCTCACTACTGCTGTTCTCATCTAAAGAGTCTCTCTCTCTCTCTCTCTCCTCTCCCTCATCCTCCCTCTCTCCTCTCTCTCTCCTCTCTCTCTCTCTCTCCTCTCTCTCTCATCTCTCTCTCTCTCTCTCTCTCTAGGTAACACCGGGAGACAGAGCAGTGCAGTGTTTGCAGAGGAGTACGATGATGCTGAGCGACGTGACGCTGGGTGCAGAGAGAGGAGGACAAACAAGGACGAAAAGAAACCCAAATACACACAGAGACACTCTAAACGTACACTCATGAGGCTCAGGGATAGTTATAAAAGCAGCATCAGGTTTGTTAAAATGTCCATTTAGTATTTTTGTTGGTTTTATATCATTTATAAATGACATTTGCACACCATTTTTTTAACCAAAAGTAAGACTGAATGCTCCTGAAAATGTCAAATGGTGTAACCCACAAAAGAATGATATATATTAAATAGTTTATCACCCTACAGTGGATTTAAGTGGACTTATACTGATACTGATCCTTCCTTCCTTCTGTCCTTCTTTCCTTCTGTCCTCTTCTTCCTTCCCTCCTTCTGTCCCTTCTTTCTTTCCTTTCCTCCCTCCTTCCGTACTTCCTTCCTTCTGTCCTTCTGTCCTTCTTTCCTTCCCTCCTTCTGTCCTTCTTTCTTTCCTTTCCTCCCTCCTTCCGTACTTCCTTCCTTCTGTCCTTCTTTCCTTCCCTCCTTCTGTCCTTCTTTCTTTCCTTTCCTCCCTCCTTCCGTCCTTCCTTCCCTCCCTCCTCCCTCCCTCCCTCCTTCCTTCCTTCTTTCCTTCCTACATTCCTCCCGTCCTTCCTTTCCCCCCTCCCTCCTTCCTTTCTTTCTTCCTTCCTTCGTCCCTCCTTTCCTTTCTTCCTTCCTTCCTGCGTGGAGGTGCTAACTCAAACTCCACGTACTCCGGTGGTAGTTAAACTCCGTTTGACACAGGTTGCATTTTACTTTTGACTTGTCAACTGAAGCGTCTGGAAGTGTTTTAAAGTTAAACAAGCCGTTCAAAAGTCCAGTAGCTCTCTTACTTTCCATCAGCGCGGGTAGGTTTACTGCAGGAGGCCACTTCAAAGCATAGCGCTACAGCTAGAGGAGCCGTCTACGGGGGAGTAGAAGGGACAAAAAGGCTTGCAACATTAAAATGAGATTAAAAAAAATTAATGCGTTATGGATTGCATTAATCTAATCGCGATTAACACGTTATCGCTGACAGTCCTAGTTTAAATACTTTCACTCTTTTACTCATTTTACTGTATTTGTATTCATTCAAGTTGTTCAACCACACTTTATATTCTGTTGCGTTATACGAATATAAATAGAAGCATTACATCACTTTATCCAGTTTTCTTTGCAGCAGATAGAAAGCTATATAAAAACATGGAGCTGTTAGTTTGTGCATGAATCTCTCTGAGGCTTCGTGCTCTGCTCTGGTTTTATGTTTTAAAGTAAAGATGAGAGCTGGCGTTGCTCTCTGTGTGTCTGAGGCCAAACAGCAGCCAACATGTGGGAGGAAAAACACTCCACAATGGCAATAAAACTGTGTGTGTGTGTGTGTGTGTGTGTGTGTGTGTGTGTGTGTGTGTGTGTGTGTGTGTGGCTGCAGGGAGAAACCGTCAAGGAAACTGGAGGGATGTTTATTATGCAAATGGCTGAATAACGGCTGTGCTCAGAGGAGATTTGTCTCTGATGCTAATTTGTCATCAGCTTTTTGGGAGATCTATGAGCATAATAATGTACAGCAGCAACACACACACACACACACACACACACACACACACACACACACACACACACACACACACACACACACACACACACACACACACTGCGACAACACTGCACTAATTGGTGTATTGTTGGATTGCTGCTGCAATTAGATAATGGGTAAACAGAGAAGTGTCTTTATGTGTTTGCATGCTGTGAATAAAACAGTATGAGAGTCTGTGTGTCTGTGTGTGTGTGTGTGTGTGTGTGTGTGTGTGAGTGTGTGTGTGTGTGTGTGTGTGTCATATTTACACAGAAATCTGATGAATAAAGTTAAGTTTGAAGTGTTTTAACTAATTAATCACTGATCTCAAGCTCCTGATCGATCAGCAGATTCATTAATTATTGAATTAATCCAAACTGATAATTCTCTTATTGGAGAAGTTTAGTCACGTAGTTTGATTCAGACAGTAGAAACGATTATACGTCAAAAATATGGTTTAAAATATGAACATGGAAAAAACTGGAGCCGATAATGTAATATTTTACTATAATTCTTTTATCAGCTTGGATATCATTAGATCCAAACATAATACAAGAGTTATGCAGCTTATTGGAAAGACCTAAAAGTAAAACTAAGTATTTAAATAATGTAATAATTAGGGCTGTCAGCGTTAACGTGTTAATCGCGATTAGATTAATGCAATCCATAACGAGTTAATTTTTTTTAAATCACATTTTAATGTTGCAAGCCTTTTTGTCCCTTCTACTCCCCCGTAGACGGCTCCTCTAGCTGTAGCGCTATGCTTTGAAGTGGCCTCCTGCAGTAAACCTACCGCGCTGATGGAAAGTAAGAGAGCTACTGGACTTTTGAACGGCTTGTTTAACTTTAAAACACTTCCAGACGCTTCAGTTGACAAGTCAAAAGTAAAATGCAACCTGTGTCAAACGGAGTTTAACTACCACCGGAGTACGTGGAGTTTGAGTTAGCACCTCCACGCTAAACACCCAGGTGCAGCCAAGCCAGCCTCAGCTCCACCAAAGGACCATTTTGGAGTGTGGGGAGTCGCAGCAGAGCCGTGATTGATTCCCAGTTAAGACACTCTGGTAAGAAATGCTTTACATTATGGGCTTAAAACTGCCTTCAAATGGAAAATAACAGGATTTTAAACATGCTATTCAAAACGCCGTTAATCGTGATTAACTATGGAAATTCTGCGATTAATCTTGATTTAATCGTTTGACAGCTCCAGTTATTACGTTTGTAAAGGTTGTTTTTTTACTGAGACAATAACAGAATAATTTATTATATTTTTGGTCATTTTTCTCATTTTAATTTCGTCTGTATCAAGTTTAAAGTTCAGATTTTGAACCAAGGTGCCAAATAAAAAAAGTGCCTCAAAACGATTCATTAATTATTAGAATAGTTTAAGAGATTAATTTTCAGTCCATCCATGGAAAGATGGAAGAAAGAAAGAAAGAAAGACGTAAGGAAGGAAAAGAAGACAGGAAGGAAAGACTGAAAGCAGGAGGGTAGAAAAAGGAGGAAGGAAGGAAAATAAGATAGGAAGGGAAGAAAAAGAAGACAGGAAGGAAAGATGGAAGGAAGGAAGGGGGAAGGACAGAAGGAAAAAGCAGACAGGATGGAAAGATTGAAAAAAGGAGGGAAGAAAAATTTGGAAGGAAAGAAAAGAAGATAGGAAGGAAAGATGGAAGGAAGGAAAAGAACACAGGAAGAAAGGAAGGGGGAGGAAAAAAAGACAGGAAGAAAAAACAAAGAAGGAAAAAGAAGACAGGAAGGAAAGATGGAAGGAAGGAAGGGGGAAGGACAGAAGGAAAAGAAGACAGGATGGAAAGATTGAAAAAAGCAGGGAAGAAAAATTTGGAAGGAAGGAAAAGAAGATAGGAAGGAAGGAAAAAAAGACAGGAAGGAAAGATGGAAGGAAGGAAAAGAAGACAGGAAGGAAGAAGGGAAGGAAAGATGGAAGGAAGGAAAAGAAGACAGGAAAGAAAGATAGAAGGAAGGAAGGAAAGACTGAAGGAAGGAAAAGAAGACAGGAAGGAAGGAGGGAAGGAAAGATGGAAGGAAGGAAAAGAAGACAGGAAAGAAAGATGGAAGGAAAGATGGAAGGAAGGAAAAGAAGACAGGAAGGGGGAAGGGGAAGGACAGAAGAAAGAAAGAAAAAACAAAAGGAAAAGAAGACAGGAAGGAAAGATGGAAGGAAGGAAGGGGGAAGGACAGAAGGAAAAGAAGACAGGATGGAAAGATTGAAAAAAGGAGGGAAGAAAAATTTGGAAGGAAGGAAAAGAAGATAGGAAGGAAGGAAAAGAAGACAGGAAGGAAGGAAGGGGGGAGGAAAAAAAGACAGGAAGAAAAGACAAAGAAGCAAAAGAAGACAGGAAGGAAAGATGGAAGGAAGGAAGGGGGAAGGACAGAAGGAAAAGAAGACAGGATGGAAAGATTGAAAAAAGGAGGGAAGAAAAAGATGGAAGGAAGGAAAAGAAGATAGGAAGGAAGGAAAAGAAGACAGGAAGGAAAGATGGAAGGAAGGAAAAGAAGACAGGAAGGAAGAAGGGAAGGAAAGATGGAAGGAAGGAAAAGAAGACAGGAAAGAAAGATGGAAGGAAGGAAGGAAAGACTTAAGGAAGGAAAAGAAGACAGGAAGGAAGGAGGGAAGGAAAGATGGAAGGAAGGAAAAGAAGACAGGAAAGAAAGATGGAAGGAAAGATGAAAGGAAGGAAAAGAAGACAGGAAGGGGGAAGGGGAAGGACAGAAGAAAGAAAGAAAAAACAAAAGGAAAAGAAGACAGGAAGGAAAGATGGAAGGAAGGAAGGAAGGAGGAAGGACAGAAGGAAAAGAAGACAGGATGGAAAGATTGAAAAAAGGAGGGAAGAAAAATTTGGAAGGAAGGAAAAGACAGGAAGGAAAGTGGGCCGGATTGGACTCCTCTGCTGGCCGGTTCTGGCCCACGCGCCTCATGTTTAACACCTCCGATCTCTTAATGGACTAACGTTGCAGCTCTGGGTCAGCGTTACCTTGCGGATCCCCTCAGACGGACTGGACACGGAGTAATCCATGCCGTTGTTCCTGCTGATGGTTCTCCACAGCTCAGCGTAGGTGCTGTCCTGCTCCAGAGGGTTCGTCCCTTTATTCATGAAGTAGTCATAAACCGCCGAGTCTCTCACGGTGCCGTAGTCCACGTCGATCTGCCGCGCCAAGTCCTGGAAAGACCTGCAGGATGAAACAGTCAGACATCAACCAGGACCAAAGAAACTGGAAGGAAAGAAGGAAGGAGGAAAGAAGGAAGGAAAAAAGGAAGGACATAGGAAAGAAGGAAGGAAAGGAAGGAAGGACAGAGGAAAGAACGAAGGAAGGACAGAGAAAATAAGGAAGGAAGGGAGGAAAGGAAAGGAAGGGAGGAAGGAAGGAAGGATCGCTGGGTGGAAGGGAGGAAAGGAAGGAAAGAAGGACAGGAAAGAAGAAAGGAAAGGAAGGAAGGACAGAGGAAAGAAGGACGGAAAGGAAGGAAGGACAGAGAAAATAAGGAAGGAAGGGAGGAAAGGAAAGGAAGGGAGGAAGGAAGGAAGGATCGCTGGGTGGAAGGGAGGAAAGGAAGGAAGGACAGAGAAAATAAGGAAGGAAGAGAGGAAAGGAAAGGAAGGGAGGAAGGAAGGAAGGATCGCTGGGTGGAAGGGAGGAAAGGAAGGAAAGAAGGACAGAGGAAAGAAGGAAGGAAAGGAAGGATGGATGGATGGGTGGAAGGATGAAAGAGAGGAAGAAGGAAGGAAGGAAGGGAGGAAAGGAAGGAAAGAAGGAATCAAGGAAGGTAGCAGGGAGGAAGGAAGGGAGGAAGGAAGACCAAAGAAACTATTTCACCTGCAGGATGCAACAGACAAAGATCAACCAGGACCAAATGTTAGGGAACCTTCCTTCATTAATAAGCACTGGGTCAAACTAGGCTTAGCGGTCATAGCAAGGCCTCACCAAATGATAGGTTTAGACACTGTCTCCCTTTGAGATAGTGGTAAGCAGTGAGTCTGCTCCTTTTGGGGAAAACAGGAGGCCTTCTGATAGTGTTGCTATAGTAACCAAGGTCAGATATGTGTTTAACTGTTGTCCCTGAATGGAGTAGAGGCAACCGGAGTCAGAGGTTTGATATAGTGTTGGATGGAGGACAAAGGTCCTGAGTGAGGTCTAAGCAATGTTTTGTCTATAGACCAGTAGACTAAATTCTGTATATTGTAGATGTGTTGGATATGACCATATATGGGCATGGCTCAACCCGTGGCTTTATCTGTGTGGTTTAACCTTTGTGTCGTCCTCCCGGGTCAAATTGACCCCGTCTGTTTTGACTGTTCCTTCCTTCCTCCTTTCCTTCCTTCTTCCTCCCTTCCTTACTTCCATCCGTCCGTCCTTCCTTCCATCTGTCCGTCCTTCCTTCCCTTCTTCCTCCCTTCCTCCCTCCCTCCTTCCTTCTTTCCCCTGTCCTTCCTTCCTTCCTCCCTCCTTTCCTTCATTCCTCCCTCCTTCTTTCCTTTCCTTCCTCCTTTCCTTCCTTCCCTCCTTCCTTCCTCCCTCCCTCCTTTACTTCCTTCTTCCTCCCTTCCATCCTTCCTCCCTCCCTCCCTCCTTCCTTGTTTCCTCCCTCCCTCCTACCTTCCTTCCTTCTTTCCCCCGTCCTTCCTTCCTTCCTCCCTCCCTCCTTTCCTTCCTTATTCATTCCTTCCTTCCTTCCTCCCTCCCTCCTTTCCTTCCTTCTTCCTCCTTTCCTTCCTTCTTCCTCGCTTTCTTCCTTGACTTGAGGACAACAGGAGGGTTAAAGTCTTTACCCGGAGGAGAGAAACTTCAGAATTGAAGGAAGCATCAGGGCAAGTAATGTGAACTGATCATTCATTCACTTCTCCTTGATCAAGTAAATAACAATACAAGACATCCTGGACTCCTGTCTACTCTCTCCATTGATGTATGGGCTGCATAATTAAAATCACTATCACCAAGAAAACTGTTTCACCTGCAGGATGCAACAGACAAACATCAACCAGGTCCTGAGGAAGAGTTGAGGTTAAAGTTAAAGTTCATCTCAGAGTATGATGATTATATTTTGGGGAATATCTCTAAAAACATGATGAGTTTGGTGTTTTGAAGCCTGTGGATGTTAAAGAAAGAGCAGATCTAATCAGCGACAGCAGCCAGAGCCTCTGATTAGTTTCTCTAACTGGCTCCAGGTGTTTGAAGTCCTTTAAAAAAAATATTATAATAATGATAAAAAGAAAAAAAGAGAAAATAACAAAAGCTTTGAAAACTTCATCAGAACAAACACCAGGATGAATATTGATTTTAAACAAACAGAGAAAAAAAATGGATTTACTGTTTATGATCAAAAGAGTCAAAGAGCATCTAAGAATAATTAAACCTGCAGTAGGCTACATTTATTAAAGTACTGTTTGAGGTACTTGTACTTTACTGCAGTACAGTTAGAGGTACTAGTACTTTACTGTAGTACAGTTAGAGGTACTTGTACTTTACTGTAGTACTGTTAGAGGTACTAGTACTTTACTGTAGTACAGTTAGAGGTACTTGTACTTTATTGTAGTACAGTTTGAGGTACTTGTACTTGCATTAATTACAGCTGTTATTTACTTATTTTGGTGTTTGTGTTATTTATATTTTAACTAGGGCTGTCAAACAATTAATTTTTTAAATCGAGATTAATCGCAGAATTTCCATAGTTAATCACGATTAATGGCGTTTTGAATCTCATGTTTAAAATCCTGTTATTTTCCATTTGAAGGCAGTTTTAAGCCCATAATGTAAAGCATTTCTTACCAGGGTGTCTTAACTGGGAATCAATCACGGCTCTGCTGCGACTCCCACACTCCAAAATGGTCCTTTGGTGGAGCTGAGGCTGGCTTGGCTGCACCTGGGTGTTTAGCGTGGAGGTGCTAACTCAAACTCCACGTACTCCGGTGGTAGTTAAACTCCGTTTGACACAGGTTGCATTTTACTTTTGACTTGTCAACTGAAGCGTCTGGAAGTGTTTTAAAGTTAAACAAGCCGTTCAAAAGTCCAGTAGCTCTCTTACTTTCCATCAGCGCGGTAGGTTTACTGCAGGAGGCCACTTCAAAGCATAGCGCTACAGCTAGAGGAGCCGTCTACGGGGAGTAGAAGGGACAAAAAGGCTTGCAACATTAAAATGAGATTTTAAAAAATTAACACGTTATGGATTGCATTAATCTAATCGTGATTAACGCGTTAAAGCGGACAGCCCTAATTTTAATGTCTGTAAAGTAAAAAACTAAACTTTTATTGACTTTTATTAGTAATTAGTTTTATTAGTTGACTTGAAGCTGTTAAGAGTTATGGATATTTTTGATTAAATGAGGGAAAAGAAAGAAAAAAACTGAATTTAATTGACATGAATTTTAGACAAAAAGCAGATAAATCTTTCATTTGAAGTCATTAAAAGAGGAAGTGACAGGTTATGTTGAGTGTAGTTAGTGAGTGTGATGTTATTATGTTAATATCTTCACACTGTGTGTCTGTGGTGATGATGACAGGTGAGACGTGAAGCATTAAAGCAGCTGCTGGGTTTTAATGTCAGATAGTCTGCTGCTGGTTCAGAGAAGACTTCAACACCAAACGCCTCAACCTGACGTTTCTGTAACTTCCTTTACTCATTAGTATTATTTTATTTTATTGTTTCTGATGCAGCTTTTAACAGTGACTGGAAGATTTGTTAGCTTCTCTTTGCTGATGATTTGTCAGCTCCAAATCTTTTTAGTTTGGAGAGAAACATCATCATATGGAAGCTCATTTCTGCCAGAAAAAAAAATTAAGGCTGTCAGTGTTAACGCATTAATCGCGATCAGATTAATACAATCCATAACGCATTAATTTTTTTTAATCGCATTTTAATGTTGCAAGCCTTTTTGTCCCTTCTACTCCCCCGTAGACGGCTCCTCTAGCTGTAGCGCTATGCTTTGAAGTGGCCTCCTGCAGTAAACCTACCGCGCTGATGGAAAGTAAGAGAGCTACTGGACTTTTGAACGGCTTGTTTAACTTTAAAACACTTCCAGACGCTTCAGTTGACAAGTCAAAAGTAAAATGCAACCTGTGTCAAACGGAGTTTAACTACCACCGGAGTACGTGGAGTTTGAGTTAGCACCTCCACGCTAAACACCCAGGTACAGCCAAGCCAGCCTCAGCTCCACCAAAGGACCATTTTGGAGTGTGGGAGTCGCAGCAGAGCCGTGATTGATTCCCAGTTAAGACACTCTGGTAAGAAATGCTTTACATTATGGGCTTAAAACTGCCTTCAAATGGAAAATAACAGGATTTTAAACATGCAATTCAAAACGCGATTAATCGCGATTAACTATGGAAATCCTGCGATTAATCTCCATTAAAAAAATTAATCGTTTGACAGCCCTAAAAAAAAGATAAAACTTTGCTTTGATAATAAAAATATCCTCAAAGTAATTCGAAATGATGACACAAAAAAGTCAAAAGTATGAGATAAAAAGTCATAATTACGAGAGAACCACACAACTTTTTTATCTGATAATTATGACTTTTTATAATTTCGCCTTTTTTCTGGCAGAAATGAGCTTCCATATGATGATGATGTTTCTCTCCAAACTACTTGGAGGTTGGCTAAACAGAAAATGTCAACCTAACCTGAAAAGAGGAGGAGAGGAAAAGACAGAGACACAGACTATTACTTCTGTGCCTCTGTCTTTACCTCTCCTCTCATTTCCTCTCCTGTTTCTCCTCCTCTCGTTGTACTTTCAGGGCTGCTGCTGTTTTTTTGGGAACACTTGAGATCAAATTATGTTGTTCTAAATGAACAGAGCGAAAAGAGGAAACACTCGAGTTTAAAAAACCATCAAGTCACAGAAAATAGTCGAGTTATGTTCAGTCCTTTAGAGAGGAGACTATATTAACCCTGCTGTTGTCCTCGAGTCAAGGAAGGGAGGAAGGAGGAAGGAAGGAAGGTAGGAGGGAGGGAGAAGAGGGAAGGGAAGAAGGAGGGAGGAAAGAAGGAAGGGAGGAAGGAAAGGAAAAACAGGAAGATGGAAGGAAAGGAGGGAGGAAGGAAGGAAGGAAAGGTAGGAGGGAGGGACGAAGGGAGGGAGAAAACAAAAGAGGAGGGAAGGAAAGAAGGAGGGAGAAAGATGGAAGGAAAGGAGGGAGGAAGGAAGGTAGGAGGGAGGGAGGGAGAAAGGAAAAGAGGAAGGAAAGGAGGAAACATGGCCGACCGTCATCTGACAGTAATGATGTGCTTCACATGGGGAACACTAAACATGGCCGACCCTCATCTGATAGTAATGATGTGCTTCACACGGGGAACACTAAACATGGCCGACCCTCATCTGACTGTCTGAGGAGCTTTTTTAGAGAAGTCTGTATTATATGCAAATCTGCTCTTCAGCATTCATCTGACCGGCTGTGAAAAGAGAAGTCTGGTACTCAGCATTTACTCTCCAACGAGTCGTCCTTCACAGAGAGGAGAGATGGAGAAGGACAGAAGAGAGCTTCCTTTCCTTTCCTCCCTTCCTTTCCTCCCTTGCTTTCCTCCCTTCCTTTCCTCCCTTCCTTCCTTCCTTCCTTTTAGATTTTCCTCCCTTCCTTCTTTCCTCTGTCCGTCTTTCTTTCCTTCCTTCCTCCCTTCCTTCCTTCCTGCTACCTTCCTTCATTCCTTTTTTCCTCTGTCCTTCCTTCCTTTCCTCCCTTCCTTCCTTCCTTCCTCCCATCCATCCTTCCTTCCTTCCTTCTTTCCTCTGTCTGTCTTTCCTTCCTTCCTCCCTTCCTTCCGCCCTGCTACCTTCCTTCATTCCTTCTTTCCTCTGTCCTTCCTTTCCTTTCCTTTCCTTTCCTTTCCTTTCCTTTCACCCATCCTTCTTTCCTCTGTCCTTCTTTCCTGCCTTCCTCCCTTCCTTTCCTTTCCTCCCTACCTTCCTGCTACCTTCCTTCCTTCCTTCTTTCCTCTGTCCTTCTTTCCTTCCTTCCTGCTACCTTCCTTATTTTCTCTGTCCTTCCTTCCATCCTTCCTCCTTCCTTTCCTTCTTTTTAGAGAAGTCTGTATTATATGCTAATCTGCTCTTCAGCATTCATCTTTCCGGCTGTAAAAAAGAGAAGTCTGGTACTTGTAGCATTTACTCTCCGAGGAGTTGTCCTTCACGGAGCGACGCATCGGGGATTCGCTGATGAACACGTCGACGTGGATTTGATTCTGAGACGCGAGAGGAGAGACGGAGATGGACAGAAGAGAGCTTTCTTTCCTTTCCTTCCTTTCCTTTCCTTCCTTCCTTCCTTCCTTCTTTCCTCTGTCCGTCTTTCTTTCCTTCCTTCCTCCCTTCCTTCCTTCCTGCTACCTTCCTTCATTCCTTCTTTCCTCTGTCCTTCCTTCCTTTCCTCCCTTCCTTCCTTCCTCCCATCCATCCTTCCTTCCTTCCTTTTAGACCTTCCTCCCTTCCTTCTTTCCTCTGTCCGTCTTTCCTTCCTTCCTCCCTGCTACCTTCCTTCAGTCCTTCTTTCCTTCCTTTCCTTTCCTTTCCTCCCTTCCACTCATCCTTCTTTCCTCTGTCCTTCTTTCCTGCCTTCCTCCCTTCTTTTTCTTTCCTCCCTTCCTTCCTGCTACCTTCCTTCCTTCCATCCTTCCTCCTTCCTTCTCTTCTTTTTAGAGAAGTCTGTATTATATGCTAATCTGCTCTTCAGCATTCATCTTTCCGGCTGTAAAAAAGAGAAGTCTGGTACTTGTAGCATTTACTCTCCGAGGAGTTGTCCTTCACGGAGCGACGCATCGGGGATTCGCTGATGAACACGTCGACGTGGATTTGATTCTGAGACGCGAGAGGAGAGACGGAGACGGACAGGAGAGAGCTGCTGTGTGTCTTCAGACGGGAAACGAGAGATAACGCTCTTTATTCACCGAGACAAAAAACAAGATGATGTGACTGAGCTGTGAGTGTGTGTGTGTGTGTGTGTGTGTGTGTATGTGTGTGTGTGTGTGTGTATGTGTGTCTGTGTGTGTGTGTGTGTGTGTGTGTGTGTGTGTGTGTGTGTGTGTGCGCTGGTGCGTTCACGCTGCACAGAAACACATTATGTTTCTACTCAGGAAGCAGATTTTGAAGAGATGACTGTGAGTTTAGAGTCAGAACGAGAGAGAGACGAATGAAACACTGAAAACATGAACTACTGGAGCTTCCTTCCTTCCTTCCTCTGTCCTTCCTTTCCTTCCTACCTGACCTTCCTTTCTTCCTTCCGTCTTTCCTACCTGAGCTTCCGTCCTTCTTTCCTGTCCTTCCTTTCCTTCCTACCCGAGCTTCCTTCCTCTGTCCTTCCTTTCCTTCATTCCTTCCTTCCTTCCTTCCTTCTTTCCTCAGTCCTTCCTTTCCTTCCTTCCTTCCTTCCTTCCTTCCTTCCTTCTTTCCTCTGTCCTTCCTTTCCTTCCTACCTGAGCTTCCTTCCTTCTTTCCTCTGTCCTGCCATTCCTTTCAACCTGGGCTTCCTCTTCCTTCCTTCCTTCCTTCCTCCCTTCCATCCTTCCTCCCTTCCTTTCTCCCTGCTACCTTCCTTCCCTCCTTCTTTCCTCTGTCCATCCTTCCTTCCTTTCCTTCCTCCCTTCCTTTTTTCCTTCCTTCCTCCCTTCCTTTCCTTTCCTTCCTTCCTTCTTCCTCCCTTTCATCCTTCCACCCACCCTTCCTTCCTTCCCTCCTTTCCTTCCACCCATCCTTTCTTCCTTTCCTTCCTCCTTTCCTTCTTTACTCTGTCCGTCTTTCCTTCCTCCCTTCTTTCCTCCCTGCTACCGTCCTTCCTTCCTTCCTTCTTTCCTCTATCCTTCCTTTATTTCCTTCTTTCCTTTCCTTCTTCCTTCCTTCCTTCTTTCCTCTATCCTTCCTTTATTTCCTTCTTTCCTTTCCTTCTTCCTTCCTTCTTTCCTTCCAATATATCCATATTTCAAAGTAAACTTTGGAGGAAAATAAAGAAGAAACAACTTTTCTTGTTTCCAAACTAGTTATTTGATGAAATTACAGTTTTTATTTCCTCTGGATGATGAAAGTAGTTTTTATTAATAAAACACAAATCATACCTGGAACATGAAATTACAGTCTGAGGCTCAGGAAGCTCGTTGGTAGGATTCATATTTTCATCCTGGGTTTAAATCAAAGAAGCTCCTCCCTTTCATCCTTCCTTCATTTCCTTCTTCCCTTCCTTCCATCCTTCCTTCTTCCTTCCTTCCTTTCCTTCCTCCCTTCGTTTCCTTCCTCCCTTCCTTCTTTCCTCCTTTCCATCCTTCTTTCTTCATTCCTTCCTTTCCTTCTTTCTTCCTCCCTTCCATCCTTCCTTCTTTCCTCCCTTCTATCCTTTTTTCTTCCTCCCTTCCTTCTTTCCTCCCTTCCTTTTCTCCCTTCCTTCCCTCCTTTCCTTCCTCCCTTCCTTCTTTCCTCTGTCCTTCCTTCATTCACTCCTTTCCTTCCTCCCTTCCTTCTTTCCTTCCTTTCCTCCCTTCCTTTCCTTTCCTCCTTTCCTTCCTCCCTTCCTTCCTTCTTCCTCTCTTTCATCCTTCCACCCATCCTTCCTTCCTTCCTCCGTTCCTTCTTTCCTCTGTCCTTCTTCCCTCCCTTCTTCCCTTCTTTTCCTCCCTTCCATCCTCCCTGCCACCTTCCTTCCTTCCTTCCTTCCTTCTTTCCTCTGTCCTTCCTTTCTTTCCTTCCTTCCTTTCCTTCTTTCTTCCTCCCTTCCATCTTTCTTTCTTTCTTTCTTTCTTTCTTTCTTTCTTTCTTTCTGCAATAACTCATATAGATAGCTGTTTGTTACTTTGGAGGAAAAGAAAGAAGAAACAACTTTTCTTGTTTTCCAAACTAGTTATTTGATGAAATTACAGTTTTTTTTCCTCTGGATGATGAAAGTAGTTTTTATTAATAAAACACAAATCATACCTGGAACATGAAATTACAGTCTGAGGCTCAGGAAGCTCGTTGGTAGGATTCATATTTTCATCCTGGGTTTAAATAAAAGAAGCTCCTCCCTTTCATCCTTCCACCCATCCATCCTTCCTTCCTTTCCTTCCTTCCTTTCCTTCTTTCCTCCCTTCCATCATTCTTCCTTCCTTCCTTTCTTTTCGCCCTTCCTTCTTTCCTCCCTTCCTTTCCTTTCCTCCCTTCCTTTCTCCCTGCTACTTTCCTTCCTTCCTTCTTTTCTCTGTCCTTTCTTCCTTTCATTCCTTCCTTCTTCTTTCCTTTCCTTCCTTCCTTTCCTTCTTTCTTCCTCCCTTACATCCTTTTTTCTTTCTTTCTTCCTTCCCTTTCCTCCCTTCCTTCCTCCCTGCTACCTTCCTTCTTTTCCTCCTTCCTTCCTTCCTTCCTTCCTTCCTTTCCTTTCCTCCACTCATTCCTTCCTGCTACCTTCCTTCCTTCCTTCTTTCCTCTGTATTTCTTTCCTTTCCTCCCTTCCTTTCCTTCCTTCTTCCTCCCTTTCATCCTTCCCCATCCATCCTTCCTTCCTTCCTTTCCTTCCTCCCTTCCTTCTTGCCTCTGTCCGTCTTTCCTTCCTTCCTCCCTTCCTCCCTGCTACCTTCTTTCCTTCCTTCTTTCCTCTGTCCTTCCTTCCTTTCTTTCTTTCCTTCCTTTCCTTCTTTCTTCCTCCCTCCCTTCCATCTTTCTTTCTTTCTTCCTTACTATCTTCTTTCCCAAAGCTGCAATAACTCAGATAAAATAAAAGAAACAACTTTTCTTGTTTCCAAACTAGTTATTTGATGAAATTACAGTTTTTTCCCCTCTGGATGATGAAAGTAGTTTTTATTAATAAAACACAAATCATACCTGGAACATGAAATTACAGTCTGAGGCTCAGGAAGCTCGTTGGTAGGATTCATATTTTCATCCTGGGTTTAAATCAAAGAAGCTAGTTGGACATGTTTCTGACTATATTTACTCTGTTCTCTGTTCTCAGTCAACATGAAGTTTAATTAAAATGACTCCGCGTCCTTTAACAGAGCAGCGCGTTTGTGTTGAGATGTTTAAAAATCTAAATTAAATGAAAAGAGAAGCTTAAAAAATAACATTTATATATGTGTAGATGTAATATTTAGAGGACTATGAACCTTTTTTCAATTATATTCAGGTCATTTGTCCTCTTACTTTTCTTTATGTTTTAGTTTTTTAGTTTTAAAGTAAAACAAACTAAATATAAAAAGTTATAAAGTAAGATCATCAAGCTAGTTTGATAATTTACTGTTTTTAAGCAAGTTCAATTATTTGGTAAAGTTTTTATGGTTACACCACTTAGACATTTTTACCATAATCCTTTCTTCACTTTTTACCTCCTTCCTTTCTTCCATCCTTCCTTCCTTCCATCCTTCCTTCCTTCCTTCCTTCCTTCCTTCCTTCCTTCCTTCCTTCCTATCTTTCTTTCCTTCTTTCCTAACCCTAACCCTTCCTTCCTTCTTTCATGCTAACCCTAACCCTTCCCTGTTTCCTGTCTTCTTTTACTTCCTTTTTATGGTTAAACCAAAGACATTTTTACCTACCTTCCTCCCATCCATCCTTAACTTTATACTTCCTTATTTCCTTCCTTCCTTCTTTCCTTCCTTCACTTTGTACTTCCATATTTCCTTCGTTCCTTCCTTCTGTTCTTCCTTTCCTTCCTTCCTTCCTTCCTTCCTTCCTTCGTTCCTTCCTTCCTTCCTGTCTTCTTTAACAGTTTGCTGCAGAGTGAAAGGCTTCTAGGACTTTCAGATAATCCTAAAAAGTTTGTAATTATTATTATTAATAATTATCTGACTTCACTACATTAGAGCTGCTGTGACTTAAAGTTTAATAACAAATACAACTCAATCCCTCCTTCTCTCCTCCCTTCCTTCTTTCCTTCCTCCGTCCTTCCTTCCTTCCTTTCCTTACTTCCATCTGTTCTTCCTCCCTCCCTCCTTCTCTCCTCCCTTCCGTCCTTCCGTCCTTCCATCCTTCCTTCCTTCCTTCCTTCCTTTCCTTCCTCCCTGCCTTCTTTCTTCCCTTCCTCTTTTCCTTTCTCCCTCCCTCGTTCCTTATTTCCTCCGTCCTTCCTTCCTTTCCTTACTTCCATCTGTTCTTCCTTCCTCCCTCCTTCTCTCCTCCCTTCCTTCTTCCCTTCCTCCCTCCCTCCTTCTCTCTTTCTTCCTTCCTTCCTTCCTTCCTTCCTTCCATCCTTCGTTCCTCCCTTCCTTTCAGTGAGTGTCCTATATTCTTTCCATCTGTCCTTCCTCCCTCCCTGCCTTCTCTCCTTCTCTTCCTTTAATATTAAAGTCTCTTTTGTTCTCTCTCTCTTTCTAAGTCATCATGTTTTGTGAGTTTATTCATTTTTATTCATGAGATATCCAGAATTTATGAAGCTCTACATGATAATGCAAATCATATTTTGAACTTCTGAACACTTTGAAACTGTTTTTCTGCAGCATCTCCAGCTGAGAGTTTAATGTTTAATGTTCCTGACGAACAACAGGAGGGTTAAATGTCGGCAGGCAGAGTGTTAAACACAAGACTCTCTCTCTGCTTTCAGATACATTAAACACTTGAACTCGGAGGCTGCAGAGGTTCATTTATTTTAAGCTTTAACAGTGAACCTTCTACATTTATCATAAGATCAGCTCTCTGCGTCTCCAACCTGCAGCTGTGAGAGAAGCACTCAAACCCTCAAAGCAAAAGTAAAACAACCAAAACAGCTAAATGTATGCATCAAGTATCTATTTAGGTTAAAGTATTATAGTGATGTAGTATGCAGTATTACAGTACTGGTTTAATACAGGCGGGGAGTTCTGGTCCTCTGAAATGAGGCCAACCAGGAAGTAACTTAGAGCTGCATTCTATCAAAAGGCCACCAGGGGGCGACCGTCTCTATACAAGTCAATGGAGAATTCACCAACTTCTCACTTGATTTCTAACCTCAGTAAACGTTTTCAAAATGTGTTTATGGTCTCAATCGCTAGTTTAAAGCCTTCTTCAATGCAGTATGATGTTCATTTGGGACATTTTGGCCTCCCTGATTTTATATGTGACGATAAAGCAGGGTATGCATTAGGGCGTGGCTACAAGTCACAAGTGTTTGATAATTACATTTAATCAACCAATGCAGAAACTGTATATTTGTGTATATATGTAAAATTATCAGCTGACTGCATCAGAAAGTAAAATATTTACATTTCTGTATGTTTTTTTAATGACTGCATTGATGCATTTAGTTTTAACTGCTGAATCAATTTTTATCGTGACTGTTAATCGATTTCTCCGCTGAGATCAATTAAAAGATATCACCTCCGTTTAGTGGAAGCAGGATCACAGTTGTGAAGTCTTTAAAAAAACGTGGACACCGTAAACTTTATTCAGACTGACTCTGATCATAAAAACACTAAATGAACTCACTTCAGTCCGGCTGATGAAGACGAATGATGATTTTACAGTCTGATCCTGAGTAGCTGCTGCTGTGTGTGTGTGTGTGTGTGTGTGTGTGTGTGTGTGTGTGTGTGTGTGTGTGTGTGTGTGTGCGTTTTTCTATCCCGGTCAAACAGAATTATGATGAATTTAGGAGTTAAAATGATGTCTCTAGACCCTTTAGAAAGGCTGGACCCCACAGGACATCACCCAGTCAGGGTCCCCACGAGGTAGTAGAACGTGTATGAGTGTGTGTGTGTGTGTGTTTGTCTATCCTGGTCAAACAGAATTATGATGAATTTAAGAGTTAAAATTACGTCTCTAGACCCTTTAGAAAGGCTGGACCCCACGGGACATCACCCAGTCAGGGTCCCCACAAGGTATTAAAAACGTGTATGTGTGTGTGTTTGTGTGTGTGTGTGTGTGTGCGTGCGTGCGTTTTTCTATCCTGGTCAAACAGAATTATGATGAATTTAGGAGTTAAAATTACGTCTCTAGACCCTTTAGAAAGGCTGGACCCCACAGGACATCACCCAGTCAGGGTCCCCACGAGGTAGTAAAACATGTATGTGTTTGTGTGTGTGTCTTACCGTATAGCGTGGTCCATGCGTGACACGGTGAGGTACGCTGCCAGGTTAGCGGTGTACGATGAACACACGATGAGCGTGAAGAGCCACCAGCTGCCCATGACGATCCTGAGAGCCACCGAACCGACCGCACCTTCCCCACCTATTAACACACACACACACACACACACACACACACACACACAAACATTTACAGTCAGTTTTTGGGGTATTTAAATAAACTTTGACCCTAAAATCACATTTTGTCCCAAATCAATCAACTAAGTGTAGTTTGTGTCCTCAAAAGTGGCTAAAGTCACACACACACACACACACACACACACACACACACACACACACACACACACACACACACACACACACACACACCTGCTGGCCTTCATTCAGAATCTCTCTAACCCCATACTGGGTGTTTTCCAGTGTTTCCATCCACCCAGCTCCAGATCACACAGGTGTTAATGGACACATGTTACAGGGGATCAGACCTGTGACATCTCAGTTACAGGTTGCTCCCGGCAACCGTGGCGGCCACCTGCCGCCTGCTTCAAAACAGCAGGCGAGAGCGGCCGCTTCATCACAGGCGGCGCGGCTGCATCTAATCACAACCTGTTAGAACTAAAAGGTTTCCTAGGCAACCTGCCAGACCATAATAGATGCAGCTGGGTGCCATTGCTGTGTGTGTGTGTGTGTGTGTGTGTGTGAGAGTGTGTGGATCTCCTTGTACATACATTTGAGGGTTAGAAGATTTGAACATTCATGTTTGCAGGTGTTACAGTGTGTGTGTGAGTGTGTTTGTGTGTCTTTGTGTGTGAGTGTGTATGTGTGTCTTTGTGTGTGAGTGTGTGTGAGCGTGGGTGTGTGAATGTGTATGTGTGTGTTAAAGTGTGTGTGTGGATCTCCTTGTACATATGTATAAAGGTTAGTGGGTTTGAACATGTTGATCATGTTTGCAGGTGTTACAGTGTGTGTGAGTGTGTATGTGTGTCTTTGTGTGTGAGTGTGAGTGTGTGTGTGTGTGTGAATGTGTATATGTGTGTTACTGTATGTGTGTGTGTGTGTGTGTGTGTGTATCTCCTTGTACATATGTATAAGGATGAGTGGATTTGAACATTCATGTTTGTGGGTGTTACTGTGTGTGTGTGTGTGTGTGTGTGTGTGTGTGTGTGTGTGTGTGTTCTTGTTCTGCTATCATTACGGGGACCGATTACATTTTTAGACCTTTGAGAGGACGTTTGTTAAAAAATGAAAATCTATGTCCTTCCACTTTATTACAAATAACTTTATTGAAGGACTTTAATGTTTTATTTTCTTTATATGTGAGAATTTCTTGATTTAAAACCAAAGTCTGTTTTTATTCATGTAGAATCACCATGAATAAAACATCTCTGTAAAGTCACTTTTTTTTAAACAGCTGATTTAAGGTAAAGATATAAAGATAAAAAGCAGGTTCGGGATCAGTTTGAGGTGAAAAGAACATTCATAAATCTGCAGCCATTGTTCCACAGATGAAGTTTCCTGGATCTCTCTCTCTCTCTGTAATCTGCCTCCCACTAATTCATTTAAGCACTTCAAAGTTCGATGGTCTTGCTTCTGCTTCTCTGTTAAATATTTCAGATGCTACAAATCCTTTTTGCTGCATAATCCGTGTAACTGCTCTAAATTAAAAACCCTCTTTAAAAAAAAGAGCAAACTGAAATCCATCTTTACACGGCAGCTAATCTTCCCCTCACTGTGATTGATTTCAGCCTAACAGCTGAGCGGCCGAGCTGAGAGACGATCTGAGAGAGAGAGAGACGGGTTGAAGTGTGAGGACGGCACACTGAGATACATGCAGGGATCAAACCTGTGACGCATAACGGAGGAAGGAAAGCTGGAAGGAAGGAAGGGAAGATGGGAAGATGGAAAGAAGGAAGGAAGGAAGAAAGGAAGGAAGGAAGGACAGATGGAAGGAAGAAAGGAACGAAGAAAGGAAGAAAGGAAAAAAGGAAGGGCAGATGACAGGAAGGAAGGAAGGACAGATGGAAGAAACGGAGGAAGGAAGGAAGGAAGGAAAGACAGACAAAAGGAAAGAGGGAAGAAAGGTAGGAAGGAAATACAGAAGGAGGGAAGGAAGGATAGAAGGAAGGTAGGTAGGTAGGAAGGAAGGAATGAGGGAAGGAAGGAAGGAAGGTAGGTAGGAAGAAAAGAATGAGGGAAGGAAGGAAGGAAGGAAGGAATGAACAAATGAAGAAAGGAAAAAAGGAAGGTAGGAAGGACAGATGGAAGGAATGAAAAAAAGGAAGGAAGGAAAAGGACACAGAAAGGAAAGTGGGCCAGATCGTACCCTTCAGCGGGCCGGTTCTGGCCGGTTCTGAAGGGTAAAAGGAGCAAGGAGGGAGGGATGATGGAAGGAAGGAAGGAAGGAAGGAAGGAAGGAACAGTCAAAAGAGAGATGGGGTCAATTTGACCCGGGAGGACGACAGGAGGGTTAATTCCTTCCTTCCTTCCTCCCTCCCTCCCTCCTTACTCCTTTTCTTCCTCCCTTCCTTCTCTCTTTATTTCCTTCCTTCCTCCCTCCCTCCTTACTCCTTTCCTTCCTTCCTTCCTTCCTTCCTTCCTCCCTCCCTACCTCCTTACTCCTTTCCTTCCTTCCTTCCTTCCTTCCTCCCTCCCTCCTTACTCCCTTCCTTCCTTCCTCCCTCCATACTCTTTTCCTTCCTTCCTTCTTACTCCTTCCCTCCTTACTGCTTTTCTTCCTCCCTTCCTTCTCTCCTTCCTTCCTTCCTTCCTTCCTTCCTTCCTTCCTGCCTTCCTTCCTCCCTCCTTACTCCCTTCCTTCCTTCCTCCCTCCCTACTCTTTTCCTCCCTTCCTTCCTTCCTTCCTCCTTCCCTCCTTACTGCTTTTCTTCCTCCCTCCCTCCTTACTCCTTCCTTCCTTCCTCTCTCCCTCCTTACTCCTTTCTTCCTACTTTCCTCCCTCTCTCCCTTCTTACTCCTTTCCTTCCTTCCTTCTTTGACCTGAGAGGAGACAGGAGGGTTAATAACCTACTGAATGAAACGCTGTGAGAGAGTCGATGTGAAGCAGCTGATTCTCCTCACATCAGATATTTCCCCCTTGTGATCCTTCCTTCCTTCCTCCCTTCCTTCCTTCTTCCTTCCAGTAGCTGATTCTCCTCACATCAGATATTTCCCCCTTGTGATCCTTCCTTCCTTCCTCCCTTCCTTCCTTCTTCCTTCCAGTAGCTGATTCTCCTCACATCAGATATTTCCCCCTTGTGATCCTTCCTTCCTTCCTCCCTTCCTTCCTTCTTCCTTCCAGTAGCTGATTCTCCTCACATCAGATATTTCCCCCTTGTGATCCTTCCTCCCTTACTCCTTTCCTTCCGTCCTCCTTCCAGCAGCTGATTCTTCTCACATCAGATGTTTTCCCCTTGTGATGCGACCGGAGCGAAAGAAGTTAAAATCCCCTCAAACAAGCGGAGTAATACTCTGAGCATCTCTCTCTCTCTCTGAGCCTATATGTGGATTCACT
>JAJDFG010001315.1:27500-39107 GCA_021039105.1 Scomber colias
TGGTGAAAGTGAACTAACAGTAGAAGTTGGGTTAGTGTTGGCGGTGAAAGTGAACTAACAGTAGAAGTTGGGTTAGTGCTGGCGGTGAAAGTGAACTAACAGTAGAAGTTGGGTTAGTGTTGGCGGTGAAAGTGAACTAACAGTAGAAGTTGGGTTAGTGTTGGCGGTGAAAGTGAACTAACAGTAGAAGTTGGGTTAGTGTTGGTGGTGAAAGTGAACTAACAGTAGAAGTTGGGTTAGTGTTGGTGGTGAAAGTGAACTAACAGTAGAAGTTGGGTTAGTGCTGGCGGTGAAAGTGAACTAACAGTAGAAGTTGGGTTAGTGTTGGCGGTGAAAGTGAACTAACAGTAGAAGTTGGGTTAGTGCTGGCGGTGAAAGTGAACTAACAGTAGAAGTTGGGTTAGTGCTGGTGGTGAAAGTGAACTAACAGTAGAAGTTGGGTTAGTGTTGGTGGTGAAAGTGAACTAACAGTAGAAGTTGGGTTAGTGCTGGTGGTGAAAGTGAACTAACAGTAGAAGTTGGGTTAGTGCTGGTGGTGAAAGTGAACTAACAGTAGAAGTTGGGTTTGTGCTGGCGGTGAAACTGAACTAACAGTAGATGTTGGGTTTACCTTGTTGATGAGGTCACCGATCATCCCGTTCCACGAGCCGTTGGGAAGCTTCGATCCATATTTACTGTCGGCCACCTGGAAGCAAAGAGAGAGTTCAGTCAGGAAACCCAAAATATAGACGAGCCAGACTGAGTTCACTTCCTTATTCTACTCTGAGAAATATGAAGATTTAACCCTTTACTTCCTGTTCCTGTTCATACATTCACCATCAGTCATTAACCCTTGTGTCGTCTGGTTCCACTGTTCCTTCTTTTCTTTCTCCTGTCCTTTCTTCCTCCCTTCCTTCTTCCTGCCTCCTTTCCTTCCTTCCTTCCTTCCTTCTTTCTTCCCTTCCGTCCTTCCCTCCATCTGTCCTTCCTTCCTTCCTTCCTTCCTTCCTTCCTTCCTTCCTTCCTTCCTCCCTCCCTTCTCCCTTCCTTCCTTCCTTCTTGTCGGTCTTTCCTCCCTTGCTTCCTTCCTTCTTTCATTTCTTCCTTCCCTCCATCTGTCCTTCCTTCCTTCCTTCCTTCCTTCTGTCCGTCCTTCCTTCCTCCCTCCTTCTTTCCCTCCTTCCTTCCTTCGTCCTTCCTCCCTTCTTTCCCTCCTTCCTTCCCTCCATCTGTCCTTCCTTCCTCCCTCCCTTCTCCCTTCCTTCCTTCCTCCCTCCCTTCTCCCTCCTTTCCTTCCTTCCTTCCTTCCTTCTTACTTTCTTTCCATTCTTCCTTCCTTCCTTCCTTCCTTCCTCCCTACCTCCCTCCCTCCTTTCTAAAAATCTATGTCCAGCAGTTTTTCATGGATTTATCTCTCATGTGAAAATGCATTTTAGGCCACTTTAGAAAAATACATCAAATTTCAGAATAAAAGCACATTTGTGGTGTTTCTACAGCTGTTAAATTAGACCCAAACAGTATATAAGAGTTGAACCTTTAAGGGCTGCAGCCGACTCACGGAGGGAGAAACAAACTTGACGTGTAGCAGGAACTAAAATGAGTTTAAAAGTTTACGTGAAGATAAAATAAAGCTCCAGCTGTCAGAGAGGAAATCTGCTGCAGCCGCCATTAAACCTTCTTTATGTCACGATGGACGCGGCTGAGCTGCAGCACACTGAGATAACAGCTGGGTGTGTGTGTGTGTGTGTGTGTGTGTGTGTGTGTGTGTGTGTCTGTGTGTGTGTGTGTGTGTGTAGCAGCAGGGTGTGTGTGTGTGTGTGTGTATGTGTGTGTGTGTGTGTGTGTGTGTAGCAGCAGGGTGTGTGTGTGTGTGTGTGTGTGTGGGTGTGTGTGTGTGTGTAGCAGCAGTGTGTGTGTGTAGCAGCAGTGTGTGTGTGTGTGTGTGTGTGTGTAGCAGCAGTGTGTGTGTGTAGCTGTGTCTACTGCTGCTGTACTAACATGTGTGTTGTTGTGTATTGTGTGTTGTGTGTGTGTGCAGCAGTGTGTGTGTGTAGCAGCAGTGTGTGTGTAGCTGTGTCTACTGCTGCTGTACTAATGTGTGTGTTGTGGTTGTGTGTTATGTGTGTGTGTTGTTGTGTGTAGTGTGTGTTGTGTGTAGTTGTGTGTCTGCTCCTCTATCTGGAAGTGTAGCAGCAGTGTGTGTGTGTAGCAGTGTGTGTGTGTGTGTAGCAGTGTGTGTGTGTCTGTGTGTGTGTGTATGTGTTGTGTGTTGTGTGTCTGCTTCTCTATCTAGAAGTGTAGCAGCAGTGTGTGTGTATGTGTAGTTGTGTGTTATGTGTATGTGTAGTTGTGTGTAGTTGTGTGTAGTTGTGTGTCTGCTCCTCTATCTGGAAGTGTTGCAGCTGCAGGAGATGAACTGCAGGGTGGAGGTATTAGTCTCACTTGGTTAGACCGGCATCTCTGAGCCGGAGCTGCAGGAAGTTCTGGCAGCAGTGTGTGTGTGTGTGTGTGTGTGTGTGTGTGTGTGTGTGTGTGTGTGTGTGTGTGTGTGTGTGTGTGTGTGTGTGTGTGTGTGTGTGATGCTCAGGTGTTTGTATCGCTTAAACTAATCACACTGAGCGGAGGAGCTGGTTTAGCCCAGGTGCTGGATCAATGCCTCTATCCAAAAAAGAAAATATATATAAATATAAATAAATGAAAGTGTCGAGGTGGAGAGAAACTCACTCTGAGCTCTGAGCTGTGAGGGTTTGAAGGTTTGAGGTTTGAAGGTTTTGAGGTTTTGAGGTTTTATTGAAGTCAGAAACAGTTTTGGTGTTTTGATCATTTGGAGAAAACTGAGCCAATCAGAGCTTCATGGGAGAGATTAGAGTAATTTAATTATATAATAAATATAAATGTAATCTATTACTGATGATCATGACGTGGGCTTATTTGGAGCACACATGGACTTAAGGTAGGAAGGTAGGAAGAAAGGAAGGAAGGAAGGGAGGAAGGAAGGAAGGACAGAAGGAAAGGAGAAAGGACAGATGGAAAGAAAGAAAGGAAGGAAGGAAGGAAAGAAGGAAGGTAGGAAGGAAGGAAGAAACGAAGGAAGGAAGGAAAAGGAAGGAAGGACAGATGGGAGGAAGGAAGGAGGGAAAGAAGGAATGAAGGACAGAAGGAAGGAAGGAAGGACAGATGGATGGAAAGAAGGAAGGAAGGAAAATAGGGAGGAAGGAAGGAAGGAAGGAAGGAAGGAAGGAAGGAAGGAATGAACACGTGACCCTAACCCTTTCCCACCTGGTAGATCTCGTATTTGAAGCCCAGGATCTTGGCGAGGGCGTCCAGAACGTCGATGGAGAAACCTTTATATCTCTTGGGCTGCCCCAGGATGTTCTCTGCCACCATGACGAAGGGATCCTCCTGCAGAGAGGAAGAGAGAAACACAGCACTCAGCAAAAACCTGACAAAGGAAGGAAGAAAGAAAGGAAGGAAGGATGAATGGAAGGAAAGTAGGAAGCTACTCCAAATATCTGCTTCTGCTTAAAAAAGAACCAAAAAACCCCCCCCAAAAAACCTGACAAACAAACAAGGAAAGAAGGAAGGAAGGATCCTTCCTTCTTTCCTTCTTTCCAATCGGTTGGCAATAAAGTTGGAATAAAATATTTTTTTGCCTCTTTCCATGAAATGATTGTGACAATGTGATCATCATACCTGGTCAAAGGTGATTACTGATGTGTATAAATAGAAAATAAAAAGAGGAATGTGTCTGAAAACTAAATTATTCCAACTTTACGGGCGACCAATAGTCATTCCTGCAATATCGATACTGAGGTATTTGGTCAAAAATATCGTGACATCTGATTTTGTCCTTATCGTCCGGCTGTAATTGGGGGCGGGGCTAACGTTTATTAGCCAGCTAGCGGGGCTAACGTTTAGTAGCCGGCTAGCCGGGTTAGCGTTCATTAGCTGACTAGCGTGGCATTTACAGAGGATTAAAGATTTGTTGATTAAAAGTACTATTTTTATCATTTTTTTGCCATAGCTGTCTTCTTCCTCTTCTTTTTCTTCTTCTTCGTTTCCGGCAGGCTAGATGCCTTGTGCCATGTTGTTGCCTCTCACTGGTGAATCATGGAAGTGCTTCAAAGGTGCACGCTAGCGGGGCTAACATTTGTTAGCCGGCTAGCGGGGCTAATGTTTATTAGCCGGCTAGCAGGGTTAACATTTATTAGCTGGCTAGCGAGGTTAACGTTTATTAGCCAGCTAGTGGGGCGCGCTGGCTATGTTATACAGTGACGTAATCACGTGGCTCCTTGCCAGTGGAAATGCAACAGGTTCGTAAGAGGTGCTTGGATTAGCACCAACTGAGCACTGGCTCTAGCACTAGCTCCGAACCAGCACTGGCTCCAGCTCGGTGGAAAAGGGGTATTTGTGTGAGTGTGTGTGGGATTGAGTCAAAATAATATAGTGTGTGTTAATGGTGATGAAGGAACATGTGACCCAGGGTTGTAATAGTTTCAATAACCTCTCCACGGACGTCACCTACCAGTAGCGTCACCACTTTGACCGTCACTCCCTGCATGCCGTTCTCTATCCGACTCTCCTTCAGGCTGCCGTTGAGTCCATGAACCGAGTCCCAGGTAGCGAGCTGCAGAGAGAGAGAGAGTTAACAGAAGACAGACTGTCAGCAAACAGAGTGCAGCACCGAGGAGATCATCACGTACGGCCTGATGAGCGAGACGCGACCTCGACGGGCCGAGAGCAGCAGCCATTATTCAGTCGTCTCATCGGGGTTTCATGTTGTAGAGTCCGCCGCCGCAAATTAGACGGAGACAAAGACGAGACGAGGGTGGGAGAGAACTCAAGCATGTTTTCATTCATTGCTCAGAGTGAGAGCAGAGACACAAAATGAGCCTGACCTAATTAGGTCACAAAAAACCTGCTGCCTGCAACGAGCCGCTCAAAGCCCCGAACATCCCTCTCAGGAAAATGTACTCAGAAAGCATCGTGAGTTCATTTGCTGCCTACACACACTGAGAGTCTGTTAGTCATTCACTCCTTTCCTTCCTTCCTTCCTTCCTTCCTTCCTTCCTCCCTCCTACTACTCTACTAACTCTGACGTCATTCACTCCTTTCCTTCCTTCCTTCCTCCCTTCCTCCTACTACTCTACTAACTCTGACGTCATTCACTCCTTTCCTTCCTTCCTTCCTTCCTTCCTTCCTTCCTCCTACTACTCTACTAACTCTGACGTCATTCACTCCTTTCCTTCCTTCCTTCCCTCCTTCCTTCCTTCCTTCCTCCTACTACTCTACTAACTCTGACGTCATTTGAAGTATGTAGTGTGTTTCAACTGCGTAGTATGTGATTTAGAGATCGGGAGATCGACAGGCGGATCGGTGCGGTGTCTGCAGTAATGCGGACTCTGCACAGATCCGTCGTGGTGAAGAGAGAGCTGAGCCGAAAGGCAAAGCTCTCGATTAACCAGTCGATCTTGGTTCCTACCCTCACCTCTGGTCATGAGCTTTGGGTCGTGACCGAAAGAACAAGATCACGGGTACAAGCAGCCGAAATGAGCTTCCTCCGTAGGCTGGCTGGGCTCTCCCTTAGAGATAGAGTGAGAAGCTCAGTTATCCGGAGGGAGCTTGGAGTAGACCCCGCTGCTCCTCCGCATCGAGAGGAGCCAGATGAGGTGGTTCGGGCATCTAATCAGGATGCCTCCCGGACGCCTCCCTGGTGAGGTGTTCAGGGCCCGTCCCACCGGTAGTAGACCCAGGACACGCTAGAGAGACTATGTCTCTCGGCTGGCCTGGGAACGCCTCGGGATCCCCCGGGAAGAGCAGGACGAAGTGGCTGGGGAGAGGGAAGTCTGGGCTTCCTGCTTAGGCTGCTGCCCCCGAGACCCAACCCCAGATAAGCGGAAGAAGATGGATGGATGAGAAGTTCCTGGATGGTTTACTAGATTCTCCAGAAATACAGAGTATGCATCAAGAGCTGACTACTCACACTCACATTACCCAAGATGCAACGCTACTACTGAAAAAAACGGTGGTTTCAAGTTAGCTACAGCCAGGCGGGGAGCTCCGGTCCTCTGAAATGAAGCCAACCAGGAAGTAACTTAGAGCTACATTCTATCAAAAGGCCACCAGGGGGCGACCGTCTCTATACAAGTCAATGGAGAATTCACCAACTTCTCACTTGATTTCTAACCTCAGTAAACGTTTTCAAAATGTGTTTATGGTCTCAATCGCTAGTTTAAAGCCTTCTTCAATGCAGTATGATGTTCATTTGGGACATTTTGGCCTCCCTGATTTTATATGTGACGATAAAGCAGGGTATGCATTAGGGCGTGGCTACGTCCTGATTGACAGGTTGATTGGACCAATGTCCTCGAGATCCAGCCCTCGTAACCATAGCAACCTCCCCGCTCCGCCCATGGCCCCGCCTCATGCCCATATAAGTAGAATCCTCTCTCCCTTCTTCCTCCTTTCCTTCTTTCCTTCCTTCCCTCCTTAAAGGCAATAACACTGATTTAATTTAGCTCTCTGCTGTTTACTCAGACTTCAGATCAAGTTAATTGATAAATTAAAAACTATTCATGTCATGATTTGTATAAAAACCATCCTCACTACTCTTTACTTTTAATGCCCGAAGCTTTTTTTCAGTGGTTCAGATTTTGCTCTCAGACATCAGATCACAGTCTGCACAATTAAACACCCACTCAGTATTTTTCCCTCCGTTCACTCCACCTGTCAGTCGATACACACACACACACACACACACACACACACACACACACACACACACACACACAGAGAGCAACATAACTACAAGTGGAGGTTTTGAAAGCTCAATAAAAATAAGAAACACAGCAGCAGTAAAGAGGTGAAAAACAAACATAAGAAGCAGTTACAACTAATCGAGTCTCATTCAAAGCGAGGACGGGTAAACAGCTGTGATGCAGATAAAAAGGAAGATGATAAAGAAGAGTTTGGTTTAAAGCTCAGATCAATACTTCACTTGCTGCGTAGCATTTTTCCATTGTGTTCAGTGTCAGTAAACTCAGGCTGATTATATTCTGTTTAAGTGTTATTTCAGTAAACTTCTTCTTCTTCTTTGTCTCTTTAAAGAATGCAGCAGTCAACAGAAGGTGACGGTCACAGGAAACACAAAGCCGGCTTTAACACCCGTGCTTTTATTGATGTTGTTGCGCAATATTCACATTAGAGAAGCATATTCCAGCTCTGTCACCAGAAAAGTGTTGGTTTTTTTTAGGGCTGTCAGCGTCAATGCGTTAATCGCGATTAGATTAATGCAATCCATAACGCGTTAATTTTTTTTAATCTCATTTAATGTGTCAAGCCTTTTTGTCCCTTCTACTCCCCCGTAGACGGCTCCTCTAGCTGTAGCGCTATGCTTTGAAGTGGCCTCCTGCAGTAAACCTACCGCGCTGATGGAAAGTAAGAGAGCTACTGGACTTTTGAACGGCTTGTTTAACTTTAAAACACTTCCAGACGCTTCAGTTGACAAGTCAAAAGTAAAATGCAACCTGTGTCAAACGGAGTTTAACTACCACCGGAGTACGTGGAGTTTGAGTTAGCACCTCCACGCTAAACACCCAGGTGCAGCCAAGCCAGCCTCAGCTCCACCAAAGGACCATTTTGGAGTGTGGGAGTCGCAGCAGAGCCGTGATTGATTCCCAGTTAAGACACTCTGGTAAGAAATGCTTTACATTATGGGCTTAAAACTGCCTTCAAATGGAAAATAACAGGATTTTAAACATGCAATTCAAAACGCCATTAATCGCGATTAATTATAGAAATTCTGCGATTAATCTCGATTAAAAAAATTAATCGCTTGACAACCCTACTTTTTTTGTAATTTTCCTTTTTAAAATACTTTTTTTGAGCAGCGTTTTTTTGCCTTAATTGGACAGTTGGTGGCAGATAAATGGGTATGACATGCTAATATACTGGTATGCACATCAGTTTAGCCTCATTTGCACTTTTAACCAGCACTTTATTAGCTCATGTGTTCTTATAACAGATTTTAGTATCCTTATTTACTTGGTATTGGTTTTATCTACTCTAACACCTCTCGTCTCTTGTCTTGAGTGATCGTCCACCAATTGGAAGATTGTCCTTCCTTCCTTCCTTCCTTCCTTCCTTCCTTCCTTCCTTCCTTCCTTCCTTCCTTCCTTCCTTCCTTCCATCTTTTTAATAATCCGGCCCACATGAGATCAAATTGGGCTGTTTGTGGCCCTTGAATGAACATGAGTTTGACTCCTCTGTATTAATGTGTAAAATGACCCTTTGCTATGGTTCACTGTTTGCTTTCTTCACTTCCTGTGTAATAATAAGAGTTATACATCGTGACAGCTTCTTTTTACCCACACGGCGACTTAATGTGTTCATTTCACATTCCTGATATTAAGCAGTAAGCTGTTCCTGCTTGTCACAAACTAACACGCTCATCTTGTAAGAGGATACAGTACAGCTCTACACTAGTTTATTCAACTCTGGATTATTTCATACAGGTATCTGACGCCGCTCTGATGTAAGGAGATTTGTCCCTGGGAAACATTGTAAAGGTCTCGGACTCAGCGACAGAAACCTCAGTGGATGTCTGCCTCATTTTGAACGAGGTCAAGCTCAAAACAGAACTATCCCTCATCCATAAGAGCAACAAGTTCAAGGCCTGTAAAGGTGCTGGCACTGCAGCTCAGGAGGGAGAGAGCAGGCCCATCCATTAATCTGAAGATCAGTTCAAATCCCGGCTCGTCCAGTCTGCAAGTCGACGTGTCCTTGGGCAAGACAATGAACCCCAAATTGCTGCCATTGGTGTGTAAGTGTGTGTGTAAATGTGCTTTGAGTGGTTGAAAGACTAAAAAGGAGATATAAAAGTACACTCCATTTATTGTGCTGTTCCAGTTTTTCAAGGAGTATAACCTTCAGCACACGTTCATTCAGACTGTCAGTCAGATTTTCGTCATTTCACCCACGACACGACGAATCTCTTCTCCGAAATCCATTTTGAGAGGGAGTTTTGTGAAGCAACTTACAGGTCGAAGAGCTCAGCCCAGATCAACCTGACATCAACATCAGAAAACAGGCGGAAAAAGGTGTAATGTACATGTAAGGCTTCTACTGAAACTGGTAAAACACACAGACTGTATAAAAGAAATGGACGTAACATCCGTGACGTCACCCATTGGTTTGTGGACTGCTGCTCGGAAGCCAATAGTTTCTAATCTAGGCAGCGCCATCTTGAAAATTTCAGGTGCATGCTGGGAAAAATAAAAACATGGATTCTACTTATATGGGCATGAGGCGGAGCCATGGGCGGAGCGGGGGAGGTTGCTATGGTTGCGAGGGCTGGATCTCGAGGACATTGGTCAATCAACCTGTCAATCAGGATGTAGCCACGCCCTAATGCATACCCTGCTTTATCGTCACATATAAAATCAGGGAGGCCAAAATGTCCCAAATGAACATCATACTGCATTGAAGAAGGCTTTAAACTAGCGATTGAGACCATAAACACATTTTGAAAACGTTTACTGAGGTTAGAAATCAAGTGAGAAGTTGGTGAATTCTCCATTGACTTGTATAGAGACGGTCGCCCCCTGGTGGCCTTTTGATAGAATGCAGCTCTAATTACTTCCTGGTTGGCCTCATTTCAGAGGACAGGAGCTCCCCGCTTGATACTAACAGAAAGGTTTGGATGGCTAGATGCAGTCACATAATGCTGCATGTGTGCTTTGAGTGGTTGCAAGATGAGAAAGGCCGATATATAAGAAGTACAGTCCATTTATTCTCTCGACTCTGCTCCAGTTTTTCGAGGAGAATAACCTACAGGACACATTCATTGAGACTCAGTCAGTCTTAAGGCTCTCGTCCCCACAGCCGTGACGACAGCAGAGTCAAAGAAGTGCTTCTCTGCTTCTCTACTTTAAAGAGGATCAAGACCTTTCCTGAAGGAACAGCATGACACAGGATCGCCTCAACGCTCCCACTCGGCTTCTCCATGGAGAAAAATCCTATTAGAAACATTCCCGGCTTCAATGGTAGGGTCAGCGAGAGGTCTGCCACTCAGAAAGACAGGAAAGAAAATATCTGTACAAATAAGATGTCACACACACACACACACACACAACACACACACACAAGGAAACACACACACACAATAACACACACACACACACACACACACACACACACACACACACACACCACGTCAACCCAAAGATGTTTCATTGACTCTCATTTAACCCTCCTGTTGTCCTCGGGTCAAGGAAGGAAGGACAGAAGGAAAGACAGGAGGAAGGAGGAAAAGAGGAAGGAAGTAAGGAGAGAAGGAAGCAAGGAAAGGAGTAAGGAGGGAGGAAAGGAGGGAAGGAAGGAAGGAAAGGTGTAAGGACGAAAAGAGGAAGGAATTTAGGAGAGAAGGAAGGGAGGAAGGAAAGGAGAGAGAGAGGAATGAAGGAAAGAAGGAAGCAAGGAAAGAAGGATGGAAGGAGGAGGGAGCAAAGAAAGAGGGGAATAGGAGAAGAAGGAGGGAGGGAGGGAGGAAAAGAGGAAGGAAGTAAGGAGAGAAGGAAGGAAGGAAGGAAGGAAGGAAGGAAAGATGTAAGGACGAAAAGAGGAAGGAATTTAGGAGAGAAGGAAGGCAGGAAGGAAAGGAGGGAAGGAAGGAAGGAAAGGACAAAAAGAGGAAGGAATTTAGGAGAGAAGGAAGGGAGGAAGGAAGGAAGAAAGCAAGGAAGGTAGGATGGAAGGAAGAGGGAGCAAAGAATGAGGGTAGGAGGGGAAGAAGCAAGGAAAAATTAAAGAATGAGGTAGGGAAGGAAGGAAGGAAGGAAAGAAGGAACAGTCAAAAGAGACAGGGTAATTCTTTCCTCTGTCCTTCTTTCTTTCTTTCTTTCCTTCCTTCCTTCTTTCCTCCCTTCCTTCCTTATTTCCTCTGTCCTTCCTTTCTTGTTTTTACGAGATTTAATAATTCCTACTTTTAACGTCTGAATCTGAAAGTCTGAGTTAAACGAAGCTGCACGACGTCGAGCCGCCACTATCATTACAGCCTGTGTGTGTCCAGGTTGCGTAATCGCTCCGTGAGTGCATTCAGGCCTGACTCTGTGTGTGTTTGTGTCTCATTTTGATAAAGAGCATCCCAGTTACCATGGCAACACACACACACACACACACACACACACACACACACACACACACACACACGCATACAGAACAGCCTCATTCCCTCCTCTGGTTGATGTGTATTGATCAAGTGGGAGTGTGTGTGTGGAGTGTGTGTGTGTGTGTGTGGAGTGTGTGTGTGGAGTGTGTGTGTGTGTGTGTGGTGTGTGTGTGTGTGGAGTGTGTGTGTGGTGGATCATGTCAGTGTGTGTTTAATCCGTTAATATACGAAGCATCCGTTAACTGTTCGTGTTTCGTTCCCTCCGAGAAAACTGCTGCAGCCGTCACCCTTCTTTCTTTCCTTCCCCTCCCTTCCTCTTTTCCTTCCCTCCTTCCTTCCTTCTGTCCTTCCTCCTTCCCTCCATCCCTCCTTCCTTCCTTCCTTCTCCCCCCTTCCTCCTTCTCTCTTTCTTTCCTTCCTTCTGTCCTTCCTCCCTCCATCCCTCCTTCTTTCCTTCCCTC
>JAJDFG010001316.1:0-39104 GCA_021039105.1 Scomber colias
ATAGCTGTATAATGCTGTTCTGTTGAAAATACCAAATATAGTTGGATTGTACTGACCCTGGAAACTAGGAATACAAAAACACATCTTTAGAAACTGTCCAAACACATACACTGACTGTACATCACTGCCCATTATTTGACTGGTGTTTATGTGGAGGTGGATATTTAATAACGGTTCAGCAGCCTCTAGAGTTGTTTGTACATCAGCTGACAGATGATGTTTAGAGGCAGCGTGTTGAGGTAGTTTAAAGTGCCACTTTACATTTCCAGCACACGTTGGACCTTTGAAAACAACAACCAATGAGTTTAACCCTCCTGTTGTCCTCGAGTCAAGGAAGGAAGGGAGGAAGAAGGAAGGAATGGAGGAAGAAGGAAGGAAGGGAGGAAGAAAGAAGGAAGGAAGGGATAAGGAAGGAAAGGAGGGAAGGGAAGGGAGGAAGAAGGAAGGAAAGGAAGGAGGGAGGGAGAAGGAAGGAAAGGAGGGAGAAAGGAAGGAAGGAAAGAAAGAAATGAGGGAGGAAGGAAGGAAGGGAGGGAGGAAAGGAAAGAAGGAAGGAAGGAAGGGAGGGAGGGAGGGAGGGAGGGAGAAGGAAGGAAAGTAGGGAAGGGAGGGAGAAGGGAGGAAAGGAAGGCAGGGAGGAAGAAGGAAGGAAAGGAGGGAGGAAAGGAAGGAAGGAAGGAATGAAGGAAGGAAGGAAGAAGGAAGGAAGGAAGGAAGGAAGGAAGGAAGGAAGGAAGGAAGGAAGGAAGGAAGGAAGGAAGGAAGGAAGGAAGGAAGGAAGGAGGAAAGAAGGAACAGTCAAAACAGACAGGGTCAATTTGACCCGGGAGGACGACAGGAAGGTTAAAAACACACTGATCTGAAACGTTCCAGCAGGTCCAAGCTTTAAAATATCCTTTAACAGGAAACGTAACATTCACCATTTACAGGTCCGTATTTTATATGCTAGGAATATATTAGCATGATTTATAGTTCCTAGCTCCTTATCTATCTTATACTGGCTCTGTATGCAGCACCTCCATTTAGCTCCTGTCTCAATATCCTGTTCCTGTACAGTCACATCCTCTCAATAATACATTTAACATGTGCATATACAGGAAGAAGGAAGGAAAGGAGGAAGAAGGAAGGAAATGAGGAAGAAGGAAGGAAAGGAGGGAAGGAAGGGAGAAGGAAGAAAAGGAGGGAGGAAGGAAGAAAGGGAGGAAAGGAAAGAAGGAAGGAGGGAGGGAGGAAGGGAGGAAGAAGGAAGGAAACGAGGGAAGGGAGAGAGAAGGAAGGAAAGGACGGAGGAAAGGAAAGAAGGAAAGAAAGGAGAGAGGAAGGAAAGATGGAAGAAGGAAGGAAAGGAGGGAAGGGAGGGAGAAGGAAGGAAGGGAGGAAAGGAAAAGAGGAAGGAAGGATGAAAGAAAGAAAGGAGGGAGGAAGGAAAGGAGGAAGAAGGAAGGGAGGTAGGGAAGGGAGGGAGAAGGACGGAAAGGAAGGAAGGGAGGAAGAAGGGAAGGAAGGGAGAAGGAAGGAAAGGAAGGAAAGGAAGGAAGGGAGGGAGAAGGAAGGAAAGTATTTATATGCTAGGAATATATTAGCATGATTTATAGTTCCTAGCTCCTTATCTATCTTATACTGGCTCTGTATGCAGCACCTCCATTTAGCTCCTGTCTCAATATCCTGTTCCTGTACAGTCACATCCTCTCAATAATACATTTAACATGTGCATATACAGGAAGAAGGAAGGAAAGGAGGAAGAAGGAAGGAAATGAGGAAGAAGGAAGGAAAGGAGGGAAGGAAGGAAGGGAGGAAAGGAAAGAAGGAAGGAGGGAGGGAGGAAAGGAGGAAGAAGGAAGGAAACGAGGGAAGGGAGGGAGAAGGAAGGAGAGGGAGGAAAGGAAAGAAGGAAAGAAAGGAGAGAGGAAGGAAAGATGTAAGAAGGAAGGAAAGGAGGGAAGGGAGGGAGAAGGAAGGAAGGGAGGAAAGGAAAAGAGGAAGGAAGGAAGGAAAGAAAGAAAGGAGGGAGGAAGGAAAGGAGGAAGAAGGAAGGAAAGGAGGAAAAAGGAAGGAAGGTAGGGAAGGGAGGGAGAAGGACGGAAAGGAAGGAAGGGAGGAAGAAGGGAAGGGAGGGAGAAGGAAGGAAAGGAAGGAAGGGAGGGAGAAGGAAGGAAAGTATTTATATGCTAGGAATATATTAGCATGATTTATAGTTCCTAGCTCCTTATCTATCTTATACTGGCTCTGTATGCAGCACCTCCATTTAGTTCCTGTCTCAATATCCTGTTCCTGTACAGTCACATCCTCTCAATAATACATTTAACATGTGCATATACATATGTAGGGACTTCATTCACTCACATCTGTATTCACCATTTCAGATCGCTTTCATTACATTACATCATGTTCACTCTGACCCTTTACTTTACGTCCATTCTCGTCCTCTTCCTTTCTTTCTTTCTGTCTTTTCTTTCTTTATCCCTTTCATGGACTTCATTTTGACAAAGGTCATTTACGCTGACAACAGTAGAAGGATGAGAGCGAGGTATGAATACGAATTTTTAAAAAAAGGTAGGATGTGAAAAAGAGAGAGATGGTGAAATATGTAGACGTGAGATACATTATGCTCGTATAAAGACAGCGGCTGGGGAGGAATAACAGAAAAGATCCTTGGAGTCCAGATATTCCTTCCTCCCTATCAGATGTGTTAGACCAGAGGAGTCAAACATGCGGCCCGTGGGCCAGATACGGCCCGCTGAGGGTGTGATCCGGCCCACTTGCCATCCAGTGCTTTTTTCCTTCCTTCCTTCCTTCTGTCCTTCCTTCCTTCCTTCCTTCTGTCCTTCCTTCCTTCCTTCCTTTTTTCCTTCTGTCTTTCCTTCCATCCTTTCTTCCTTCCTTCCTTCCTTCCATCTGTCCTTCCTTCCTTCCTTCCTTCTGTCTGTCTGTCCGTCCTTCACTATCTCTCTTTCCTACCTTTTCTTTCCTCCTTTCTTTTGCCTGTCTTTCCTTCCTTCCCTTCTTATTTCCTTATTTCCTTCCTTCCTTCCATCTTTTTAATGATCCGGCCCACATGAGATCAAATTGGTCTGTATGTGGCCCTTGAATGAAAATGAGTTTGACACCTCTGTGTTAGACCAAGGCCATTACTGTACTTTACTCTTTGGTGTTGTTTGTCTGCAGTTAGAGAAGTTGTTTGGTTGTGGCTCATTGTAAAGTATGATTTCTCAACAAACAGATAAACACATTTAATGTCATTTTTGTGCTACCAAAACCTTTCAAGCAGAAAAATCTGCTTTTATTCCCTTACAAAACAATAATAAAGCAAACCCCTTTTCAAAATAGATTTTAGTGAAGGACATCTTTCTAAAAGCTGTCAAAAAGTGACAAATGGCATATTTCTGATAGTTAACCTGCATTACCGAAACCCTTTATGTCATCGTGATCTACAACTATAATCACTGGGTTGCAGATCACAAAACACCCATACACATAATTTTGGGACAATCAAGCAAGCACTGACAAAAGCCCTATTTTAACAATCAGGTGTTGGGACTGATAAAGATGCCACAAACTCTGAGTGATACCACCATGAATCTGTTTTCTATCATTGTTTGTATTTGCCTATTGGTCATTTAAGGTCATGTTTGAAAGCTTCTACTCTTTGCTATAATCTCTGCACTGACAAACCTCAAATCATGCACACACCATGTTAATCATGCAGAATGAAGAGGGTAAAGAAAAAAGGCTCACAGGTGAGTGAGCTGCACTAGTAACTAATCTCTATTTCCTTTCATGCCAAAGAGCCCCAGAGCAAACTAGCACTTAGCACTCAGCTGTTAGAGAAGAGCTGCTCAATTCAGTTTCTGTGGTCAAACTACAAAGCTCCCAGTTGTGTGAATGGTGCGGCTGAGAGCCCAAAATATCATAAGAGACACTTCACACCCCAGCAATGGACTGTTAAGACCGCTGAGGTCAGCAACAAGTCTCTGTAGTCACATAACCGAAAGACTAAAGGCCAAAACTTGAACCTGAAAGACTGAAGAGGAGTTTCTATCCTCAGTCCACCGTTACAGACACACACATTTCACTTTAACAAAATCTTCCACATACACTCTACTCCACTGTCACACCAGTTTAATTTACCTGCAAATTCTGGTAGATTCTGGAAACTAAGATTTGTGTTAGGGATGCTCCGATCGATTGGCCGCCGATCGTTATCGGCCGATAAGGACCCTAAATAGGTTGATCGGTGGGCTCTCGAAGTGCAGATCAGAAAAGCCGATCGCATATAATAGTCCATAGTCCATCCATTCTGTGATCTGTGATCGGTATCGGAAGATTTATGATTCCTGTGATCGGATCGGCCCCCAAAAATGCTGCTCAGAGCATCCCTAATTTGTATGTTCTTAACTTTTAGATTAGTATTCATATAGTTTAATCTCACTCTAGAAATCTTTTATTTTGCCTTATTCTATTTATCTTATCCATCTTATCTATTAATATATTTCATTGTTGATTCCTTGGATATTCTTCCACAGTAACAACATCCATCCCCTTCACTTCACTGCATGTTTTACTTTGCATGTCTGTGCATGTGACAAATAAAGCTCCTTGACTCATTGAGTGCTTAAAGTGTTCCCCCTGGATGTCAGTGTAAATAAACAGCATGTCCTCAGTCAACCTCCCTTTAAAATAAAGCTTTTACTGTAAGCAGGGAGCTGGGTTAGAAAAAGTTAAAATGCTATAGCTTTGCTCAGTAGCTTATCGCTAGTTTAAACTGTTAAATTAAATAGCACATCTTTCTGCTGCAGTGTACAGAGGAAAGCTCCCAAAAGGCTAAAAAGTCTTTATTTTATACATAAGGTGAGTCATGATTTCGTCCCCTGTCTATGCATCAGAAAGCCATTGTTTCTTTCAAATAGCCAATCGAGCTCTTTCATCTTCAACTCTATTTAGATAAAGCAGTAACCTTCACTATTCTATCATAGACTACTGGCCAGACAATATAAACCCCAAAAGAGCCTTGAGCAGCGACCAAATGTGCTCTTCTCCTCACAATATAAGCATCGGGTTGCTTCTGTGTTTGCTGAGCACGATGCCAAATCTCCACCAGGGGAAAAGTGCACCGCTAATGTCATTTAGCAGGCTAGACACCTAATGTAAAACATTTAACAACATAAAAACTGTGTAAATATCATTTGGGTCAGTTCATAAATGGCTAAATTGTGTGGCCTTTTGCTTCTAAACTGCATTTACTAGCAGAGGTCTTCTTTTACATTGTGTATGCTGTCAATTGGCCCACGCAGGCAGAAGCATGGAGGCTTTTAACATGCCTCCAGACTTTTTTATTTAAATAATAATAATAATAATGATTAACTTTAAATGTCAAAATTACCCCTGAAATGATTTTGGACTGCAAAAAATTGTGTCTTTTGTCATTTCTGTTGGACGTTCAGCAATGTTTTAAAGGATAATTACCGTTTTTTTACAACCTGGACCTTATTTCTAGCATAAAATACGATCATTTACTCACCCAGACAACTTTGGTATCATTTGGAGTCGTTGGGACAAAATTAGCTCCAGTGTAGCACCGCATATATCTGTATAATGCGAGTACACGGGGCACCGAAGCGCAGCCTCTATATAACACATAATCTGCTGTGGAACTAGTTCATTTCACCAATATTTAGTTATGATACGTTAGTGCTACTCCCCTCCGAGCCCGTGGTGGCATGTTATCAACATCCGGGGTCTGTAGGTTGACCTACTAACCTCTGATCTGGATGATGTCATTTCAGATGATATCAGATCAGAGGTTATCTATAAGAGGTCAGTCCAAATGACACCAAAGTTGTCTGGGTGAGTAAATGATCGTATTTTATGCTAGAAATAAGGTCCAGATTGTAAAAAACTGTAATTATCCTTTAAGAGCAATTGTTTCTTCTTCATACTTATTTTTATGTTTATTTGGTTTGAATTGTCAAATTTTAATGTTTCTACCATTTAGTTTTCTCAGACCATAAAACATCACCAATCACAGTCTGTCTATCTGTGATTCTATGAGTATATAACCCTTATGACTGAAATGTTTTAAGTTGTGCTAACCCTTCTCTACGGGTACGGTGGACAAGTTTTAGCTTTCAGGGTGAAGCTGGCAGCTGCAGATTCGAGAGGTTATAGCAACCATGGAGGAAGGGATTTTTTTTTTGACTGCTTTCACCTTCTCACTCTTCAAGGCCTGTAAAGCCTTTACACATGTTAGTTACTGCAGCCTGAGGCTACAGCTGAAGCAGTTTCAAGGTAGATGGCTCATCAAGATGAATGAGAAGTGTTGCACATTCCTCAGATTAAAGATTGAATTTTGTAGCATTGAGAACAACTTGAGAAGAATGTGATATTTCTGACTTGGTATTTCACTTGTGCTTATCAAGAACTACAAATAAATTAAGAGCTGAATCAAAATCAACATTCATGCTTCTATCCATGCCTCACCTGGGCTTCATTGTCTTTGAGGAGCCTTTTGGTTCGCGCCCCGCCAGGGTCGTCCGTCACATTTAGAGTCATCACACTCTTCTTCTCCCAGCCGATGAAGGAACCATCTGTCATACCCTCCACCATGGCCAGGAAGTCCTCGTAGCCATGGTGACGGGTGGTCACCACGGAAAAGGCGGTCCAGTCGTACTCTTCAAGTACCTCAAAGATGACTTCGAGCTGGAGGGAGGTGGAGCAAGTGAACTGGAGGTAGATTGAGCCGCTCTCCTGAAAGGAAAGAGAAGAGAAAGAACATTAAACCATGAGTGCATTTGAGCATACTGGTAAGATATCGCCCCTGAATGATTTTATAAAGCATGGATGAAAAAGTGGATAACACATGACTATTGTCAGCTCTGGACACTCACGTTTCTTGCCTCGGTCAACCCATTTTAAGCAAGTTTGCTGCATTTTGAGATTTCTGCTATTGCTTTGATAACTCCAGCAACCTCTATGAAAGTCAGGCACAAACCACTCTATTTATCTATCTATCTATCTATCTATCTACAGTACCTATCTATCTATCTATCTATCTATAGTACCTATCTATCTATCTATCTATCTATCTATAGTACCTATCTATCTATCTATAGTACCTATCTATAGTACCCATCTATCTATCTATTTACAGTACCTATCTATCTATCTATCTATCTATCTATCTACAGTATCTATCTATCTATCTATCTGTCTGTTGAGCCCTTAAATAGAGAAGATGTTGAGTGGAGACCTTGATTTGATCTGTATTGAGTTTTACATTGGAGATACTACAAAGATAAACTATTTTTTTTTACAGTTATGAACACATTCAGCCCATGAAACTAACAACTACATCTTCTCACACAAAAATATCACAGAAATTACAGTCAGACCTTACAGGAGAAAATGATAGTTAGCTACTGTGACCGGAAGTGCAAAACAATATTACAAAGCCTGCTGAAACACTTTTGCAAAGCTTGAGACAAATTTACATTTTGGAAAAACATTTTTACATATCATACAACAAAATTACATTACCAAAACACTTTGACCAAGGACAATACAAATTTCCATTTTAGAAAACAAATTGGCAAGGTGAAAAAAAAGTACCAATTACCGGAAGTGACACCGAAGTGATAAAGTGAGCGGTGACAGTCCATCAGTATGTTTCCTCAGCTGCTAAATAAAATATCTGGGAACCTTTTTAATAAAACTAGCTGCTACTCTCATGCTGTGAACAACACTGACGAGAGTTTTCTTCTTCTCTAGACGCTCTCACAACTAATTTCTTACCGACTCTACAGCACCACCTGGTGGCGGAATTTATACAATGCTTAACCTCCGTGTCGTCCTCCCGGGTCAAATTTACCCCGTCTGTTTTGACTGTTCCTTCTTTCCTCTCTTCCTTCTTTCCTTCTTCCGTCCCCCTTTCTTCCTTCCTTCTGTCCTTCCTTCCTCCCTCCTTCCTTCCTTCCTTCGTTCCTTCCTCCCTTCCTCTTTTCCTTTCTCCCTTCCTCCCTCCTTTCTTTTTTTCCTTCCTTCCTTCCTCTCTCCTTCATTCCTTCCTCGTTTCCTTCCTTCTTCCTTAGTCCCTTCCTTCCTTCCTCTCTCCCTCCTTCCTTCCTTCGTTCCTTCCTCCCTTCCTCTTTTCCTTTCTCCCCTCCTCCCTGCTTTCTTTCTTTCCTTCCTTCCTTCCTTCCTTTCCTTCCTTCTGCCTTCCTTTCATCCTTCCTTCCTTCCTCCCTCCTTTCATTCCTTCTTCCTACCTCCCTTCCTTCCTCCCTCTCTTCCTTCATCTTTCCTTCCTTCATCTTTCCTTCCTCCCTCCTTTCCTTCCTCCCTCCCTTCCTTCCTTGACTCGAGGACAACAGGAGGGTTAAAATCAAATTGACATTTTGTTATAACACTTACAACTTAAAATCCTGCCTTACTCCCAAAAAGTATGTCCTATACTTCTTATAAGCCCTAGACAACCCTTGGTTAAATGCCAAGAGAAGAAGTTAGGTAGTGGGTGAATCAAAAGTCTGCAATGAGTTCAGACATGGAATAACAGCCGGGCAGGGAAGATAAAACTGTATTGATGCTGTTATAGAGCAAAGATTACAGCTAAAAGGTTGGAAAAATGACTTTAGAAGAAAGTGTTAGAGGAGTATTACATGGACAGAAACAAGATGTGATGACATAAGCTGCTGTGCTGATAAATGTTCATGGGAGCTGAAGATTTTTTTTTTTTTGTATTCT
Organism: Scomber colias; assembly: GCA_021039105.1. Classification (NCBI taxonomy): domain Eukaryota; kingdom Metazoa; phylum Chordata; class Actinopteri; order Scombriformes; family Scombridae; genus Scomber; species Scomber colias. The sequence goes on from JAJDFG010001316.1 coordinate 8,737, forward strand.
CAGTAAAAAAAAAAAAAAAAAGAAAAAAGTGCAGTTAAAATGACAAAAGGTTTCAATTTCTAACAGCAAGCGTTGTAATACAATGCCAATCTGTCTTAGAATATATGGATAGTAAGACTCAGAAACACACAAAGACTGATCAAAGAAATGCTGAGGCAGAACTTGCACTGAGTTACGAAATCTAGTGTAACAAAGACCGGCTTGGACGTGATGTCAAGACTGTGGCTCTCTCTTTTTTAAATCTCCAGAAAAGAAACGAGTATGTCTTTGGCTGAGATAAACCCCCAATGGGTGAAGCCATGGAGCCATCTAGCATCAGTCAGCTGACTTCCAGCCTGACTAGCACAAAAGGAGCTCTAGTTATAGTATCTAAATCATTTATTTTTCAGTCAGAGATACTCATGGCTGTTATCTTCTTGGATGGCGACTTGATAAGTTCTCTTACCTCTTGCCTATACACTGTGATTGAAAGGTTATGGTTCTTTTCCCCGCCCACAGATGATATAACACAACAACTTACTAGTCAGTGTCAAGTGTAACGTACTTTATTCTCAATTTAACATAAAATATTAAGTAAACGTTAATCATATTTAAGCATTAATAATATTTATTTAAACTAATTAAGTATGAAATTATTAAGTAAATCTTAAGAGAGTAGATTTTATTATACTTTTTTTTAATTTTAATGACTTAGTTATATGAAATTACTCACTATTACTCATTATAATTATGTACATTTTGTTCATCTTCTATTGATAAATGTTTAATCTTTTATAAACCACAAATCATACAACTACAATACAATAAGATTATTTATTTTGTCCACAGTAAACATGAAATAATCACTCCATTTAAATGAATTAGCTTGGACAGGAATTAGGCAATAACATAAAAGTAGCTTAGTTTCTGCCCAGCGACAGGTTGCTAAGGGCAGCTAAGGCCCTATGGTTGCTAAGGGCAGCTAAGGCCCTACAGTTGCTATTTGGCTTCTGACAAGGTCCCTAACAATTTCAAAAGGTGAGAAAACCGTAACTCCTGTCCAAAAACCGAAAACACAGTGGGAGACACAGAAGCCGGCGCCTACTGTATGTCTACGTAAGAGATACTCATAGCTGTTATCTTCTTGGAAGTTGACGACTTGATTGCCTATACACTGTGATTGAAAGGTTATGGTTCTTTACTCCGCCCACAGAGGATATAACGGGCATTTTTGTCCCAGGAGCGGCTCGGCCTTTGATAAATGTTTGTATAACTAAACTCTAATAAGTCCTCAATCACCTTTGGGACACTGAGTCATGCATGTTCCTAATACACACCAAGAATCAATCAACGTTGTGTCAACAGTACCTCTAAAACTGTGACTTGGACGCTAGTTCGGTCATTCATTATTGTTGGTGAGTGCTCACATGACAAGAGTGCTAGTAGAGTATTTTATTTTAGCTCCAGCTTCCAAGGGGACAAGGAAATACATTTTCTGTTTCCTGCTACACCATCACTACTCACTCACTCCCAGCACATCCCCTGTGCGCGCCACTCTCAGCTGGGTTAAAGAAAGCAGACAAGCTTACATCATAAATCAGACTGCTGGTTTGATATTTGACCTACTTCAGTGCAGCATAACCTGAGGTGAGCCCTGTCGACATGGGAAGACAGTGTGATACTCCCTGAAATCTCCTCTTTGATGCACTCAAAGCACACACAGGCTCAGATTCCTGATGATTAGCTCATTTAAATACATGTTCACTGCCTCTTTTTGTTTAACGGTGAGAAAACGCTAAATAATTAATTGTGCTGAAATTTTTTGGGCCATGTCAAAAAGTTCATAGGCATACACATGAAAGCTTCTTCACTTTTTGTCAGGGTTTCAACTCATATTCATCGAAACTGTTGAATGACAAATAGACAACTTGGACATATGGTGTGTGTGTGTGTGTGTTGCTCTCTTAAGCGCCGCTGCCAATACTGCGGTGAAAGACGAGAACTTAACACATTTACTATGACAGTAAAAGCAGCAACGTTAATCACAGTTGACAGTCGCCCCTTCCGGAAGATGAAGGTAATCTGTGTGAATGTAATGCATTTTGTAGAAGTTATTCAGTCTCAAAGCATTAGTCTGACATTGGCTATGACACAGACTTTGGAGAAAGAAAAAGACATCTGACTTCTGTCCGACCTCCACTGTCTGCATGTGAAAGTGTGGCTAATTAAACACAGCAGGGTTATCGTGCTAGCTCATGATTTAAATTGAATTAATTTAACCCCCATGATTTCTCGCATTGTAATCAGAAGAAATGCATCATTAAAAAAAATAAAAGGAAATGGACAGTAATATTGTAAAACTGAATTTCAGCCAAGAAACATAATACCGAGGTAGCAAAAAGATCAATTATCTGCCTCTGAGAGCAGCACAGTCCAGAAAAAAACTAGCTGACTGTTACAACTGGGCTACCTCTCAGTGAAAAGTCCAAAGTTAAAAATATCCCAGCCAGCAAGTCCATGTGGGCCAAACAAGGGTTCAAGTTGGGCTGCAAATATGGGTCCCAAGTGGGTTTGTCTGCAGTTTCCATTTAACGAGCCCACATGGGCTTCACATGTTGGCCCACGTTACTGAAACAATATGGGGGCCCATACAATTTGCCCTGTTTATGCCCATGCCTGCTTAGCCCACTTATATCCCTTATGAGGCTCATAAAGTCAGACCATGTGGGTTACTGAAACCATGTGGGACCCAGTTCAACCCCATGGCCACTTAGTACCCACATAGCCCATATTTAACCCACATTGACATGCTGGCTGGGATATAAGTCAAATTAGTGGTTTGGTTCCTCAGACTGAGCTGGCTTTGACTTGGAGCCAGTTTCAACTACTTTATAAAGAGTTATACCATAAATCAGCATAAAACAGATGTCAGCAGATGTCCCGACTCCTCCCTACAAACAAGTTTTACCATCTAAGCAAAACTAAACTATTAATTTTCCACAATAAAAGAGCTACCTTTGATTGTGTTCTGTACCAAACTCTTACTGAACCATGACCCCAAAAATGAGGTACATACCAAACTGTGGATTTTGAGTTCCTAGCCTTTGGCGCATAGATTTTTCTTTCCATTCTGTTCTTTTTTTTTCTAGTTTGACAAAAAATAAAATAAAAGGAAAGTCAAAAGAAATGACTTCCTCTTTCAGTCAGTGAGCGGCTCATCTCTCCAGATTAAATGTGACTGGAGCAGCTGAGAGGAAGGCTATCATTGTTTCTTTCATCGACACTGAAAGCCTCATTCAGAAGCCAAGGACTTTTTTTGACAGTGAAAACGGTGTTATTCCTCTGTGTTCCCCTCACACTAAAACTCAAGTCAGCTGAAGTCAGTCAGCCATGAGGCAAAAGAAAAGAGCCGAAGTATGTGAACATACTCTTGCACAATTCATGTGTACACCATCGCAGTATCCCTGAATTACATTATTACTTTCATGACAATTCAGCAGTCTGAGAGTTACACGACAGTACAGGAAATTATGTAAGTAGTGGGAGAGAAAATGAAGGGGGTTGTCAAAGGGAAGGGGACATGAACTTTTGGGTTGGTACCAGTTCTTATTATGATGCTGTTACATGTAAAGAATATGGGATTGGTTGTCTATATCTGCTGTTTTTATATATGGGGCTCCAGTTGGGGGAATTAAGGCTAGCTATCGGTAATCTTTACTCTTTATCTTGCTGTAGAGTCTATCTGTTAACCACGGTGAGCAAGAAGTGCAATACAACATTACAAAGTGTCAAACATTTGCATTGCAGTTGGTTCATTCATGAGTTAACCCTCCTGTTGTCCTTGAGTCAAGGAAGAAGGAAGGTCCTCCCTTAGGGGGACGGAAAGAAAGAGAAGGAGGGAGGAAGGACGGAAGGACGGAAGGAAGGAAGGAAGGAAGGAAGGAAGGAAGGAAGGAAGGAAGGAAGGAAGGAACAATCAAAACCGACAGGGTCAATTTGACCCAGGAGGACGACAAGAGGGTTAAGCGAGGAAATCTTAGATCTGGAATAGAATCAGGAAGTGTTGGTTTCACGCTGGCATTCAGTAAAGCATTATCTAATCTTAGTTATTGTCCTCAGAGCGACTCTTCCTTCCTCTGTGACTGAGGAACTGGAACTTTAAGAGCAAAAACTCCAAACTCAGTGAATCTGTAAGTATATATATCAGAATTTAGAAGTAAAATGAAAAGAGGCTTACTAAGTTAAACCTATTCAAATGTAGTTCCCTCACCTCCTCCCACCATAAACACAGCTGCTTTTGATAAGGACCTGTTCAGAGGCTCGACGGTGACACAATGCTAATCTTAGTCTGTAGCATCAACTCTCACTGAGGTTGGATGTTACGCTCATATAAAAAATAATAGTGACAACACCTCACTGTAAAGACAAGGAGGCAAGGAAGGAGGGAAAAGAGGGAGGAAGGAAGGATGGACGGGAGGAGGGAAGAAAGGAAGGAAGAAAAGGAGGAAGGAGGGAGGAAGGAAGGAAATGAAGGGAGGAGGGAGGGAGGAAGGAAGGAGGGAAAGGAGGGAGGGAGGAAGGAAGGAGGGAAGGGAGGAGGGAAGGAAGGAAGGAAGGAAAGGAGGAAGGAAGGAAATGAAGGGAGGAGGGAAGGAGGGAGGAAGGAAGGAAGGAAAGGAGGAAGGAAGGAAATGAAGGGAGGAGGGAAGGAGGGAGGAATGAAGGAAGGAAGGAAGGAAAGAAGGGAGGGAGAAGGAAGGAAAGGAGGGAGGACAGTAGGGAGGAAGGGAAGGAGTGAGGGAGGAAGGAAGGATGGAATGGAGGAAGGAAGGAGGGCAGGAAGGAAGGAAGGAAAAGAGGGAAGAAGGAAGGGAGGAAAGGAGGGAAGAAGGAAGGAAGGAAAAGAGGGAAGAAGGAAGGGAGGAAAGGAAAGAAGGAAGGGAGGAAAATAAGGAACAGTCAAAAGAGATGGGGTCAATTTGACCCGGGAGGACGACACGAGGGTTGAGAACAAAAAATCCAAACTCAGTGAAAACACAGCTGCTTTTGATAAGGACCTGGTTGATGTTACGCTCATATAAAAAAAATAATAGTGACAACACCTCACTGTAAAGACATCCTACAACATCCCACTCAATATAAATCTGCACCATTATTAAATACAACACCTGTTATGCTAAACGGTCTTGTTTGCTTGATCACATCTGCCGACAAAAAAACAAAAAACAAAAACAAAAAAACCCCAACCTTTTGTCACACACAGATGAGCCAGTTGGAGGGCTGACACTCATTAATTAGTCTGTAACAATGGAGGCTTGCTAGCATCATTTACAACAAGGTGAGACAGCAGTGATTAACTACATGAACATTTGGGCCACTGTACTGGAGCTCTGTTTCTGTGCAGTCCAAAAAAACCCGACAATGAGGGGGGTCAAACATGCGGCCCGTGGGGCCAGAACCAGCCCGCCGAGGGGTGCAACCCAGCCCAGTTTCCTTTCTGTGTTCTTTTCCTTCCTTCCTTTCTTCCTTCTGTCCTTCCTACCTTTCTTCCTTCTGTCCTTCCTACCTTTCTTCCTTCTGTCCTTCCTACCTTTCTTCCTTCTGTCCTTCCTACCTTTCTTCCTTCTGTCCTTCTTCCTTTCTTCCTTCCTTCCTTCTGTCCTTCCTCCGTTTCTTCCTTCTGTCCTTCCTACCTTTCTTCCTTCTGTCCTTCCTTCCTTCCATCTGTCCTTCCTCCCTTCCTGTTTTCCTCCCTTCCTGTTTTCCTTTCTTCATTCGTTCCTTCCTTCCTTCCTTCCTTCCTTCCTTCCTTCCTTCCTTCCTTCCTTCCTTCCTTCGTTTCTTCCATCTGTCCTTCCTACCTTTCTTCCCTCTTTCTTTTTGTCTGTCCTTCCCTTCTTATTTCCTTCCCTCTTATTTCCTTCCTTCCTTATTTCCTTCCTTCCTTCCTTCCTTCCTTCCTTCCTTCCTTCCTTCCTTCCTTCCTTCAGATTAGCCAGTTGGAGGGCTGACACCTATTAATTAGTCTGTAACAATGGAGGCTTGCTAGCATCATTTACAACAAGGTGAGACAGCAGTGATTAACAACATGAACATTTGGCCACTGTACTGTAGCTCTGTGTTCTGTTCCCTTCCTTCCTTCTGTCCTTCTGTCCTTCCTACCTTTCTTCCTTATGTCCTTCCTACCTTTCTTCCTTCCTTCCTTCTGTCCTTCCTCCGTTTCTTCCTTCTGTCCTTCCTTTCTTCCTTCCTTCCTTCTGTCCTTCCTCCGTTTCTTCCTTCTGTCCTTCCTACCTTTCTTCCTTCTGTCCTTACTACCTTTCTTCCTTCTGTCCTTCCTTCCTTTCTTCCTTCCTTCCTTCTGTCCTTCCTCCGTTTCTTCCTTCTGTCCTTCCTTTCTTCCTTCCTTCCTTCTGTCCTTCCTCCGTTTCTTCCTTCTGTCCTTCCTTCCTTCCTTCCTTTCTTCCTTCTGTCCTTCCTCCGTTTCTTCCTTCTGTCCTTCCTACCTTTCTTCCTTCTGTCCTTCCTCCGTTTCTTCCTTCTGTCCTTCCTTCCTTTCTTCCTTCCTTCCTTCCTTCCTTCCTTCCTTCCTTCCTTCCTTCCTTCCGTCCTTCCTACCTTTCTTCCTTCTGTCCTTCCTTCCTTTCTTCCTTCCATCTGTCCTTCCTCCCTTCCTGTTTTCCTCCCTTCCTGTTTTCCTTTCTTCGTTCGTTCGTTCGTTCGTTCCTTCCTTCCTTCCTTCCTTCCTTCCTTCCTTCCTTCCTTCCTTCCTTCGTTTCTTCCATCTGTCCTTCCTACCTTTCTTCCCTCTTTCTTTTTGTCTGTCTTTCCTTCCTTCCCTTCTTATTTCCTTCCCTCTTATTTCCTTCCTTCCTTCCTTCCTTATTTCCTTCCTTCCTTCCTTCCTTCCTTCCTTCAGATTAGCCAGTTGGAGGGCTGACACCCATTAATTAGTGTGTAACAATGGAGGCTTGCTAGCATCATTTACAACAAGGTGAGACAGCAGTGATTAACAACATGAAATTGATCACATAATAAATAGTTACTAGAATGTAAACTAATATATTTTATATCAGGGGGGTCAAACATGCGGGCCGTGGGCCAGAACCGGCCCGCCGAGGGGTGTGACCCGGCCCAGTTTCCTTTCTGTGTTCTGTTCCTTCCTACATTTCTTCCTTCTGTCCTTCATACCTTTCTTCCTTCTGTCCTTCCTTCCTTCCTTTCTTCCTTCTGTTCTTTCTACCTTTCTTCCTTCTGTCCTTCCTTCCTTTCTTCCTTCTGTCCTTCCTCCGTTTCTTCCTTCTGTCCTTCCTACCTTTCTTCCTTCTGTCCTTCCTACCTTTCTTCCTTCCTTCCCTCCTCCTTTCCATCCTTCCTTCCCTTCCTTCCTTCCTTCCTTGCCTCCTCCCTTCCTTCCTCCCTCCTTTTCTTCCTTCCTTCCTTCTTTCCTCATTTCCTTCCTTCCTTCCTTCCTTCCTTCCTTCCTTCCTTCCTTCCTTCCTTCCTTCCTTCCCTCCTTCCTTATTCCCTCCTTTCCTTCCTTCCTTGCCTCCTCCCTTCCTCCCTCCTTTTCTTCCTTCCTTCCTTCCTTCTTCCCTCCACAGCTGAACATGTACTAATATATGAGAAAAAGCTAGATTGAGATAAAACATGAAGAATTGAAGCCAAGAAGTTTTTGGGACTAACATCAACCTTCTTTTTATGATGAATTCTACTGAAGATCTTTTTTTAAAAACTTTTTAAAATTACATGACTGGAGCTAAACCAACACCCCTGACTCTAAAAGGTCTGTTCAGGGCACGATGTAATGTTTTAGTGACTTCACTCCTCTGCATCTGTGTTTCATCTCGTAAAGCACACAGAGACACTCTTTGATTTACTACAAATGAAATTAGTCGGCTTGATGATGCAACGCTAGGTAATTCTTTTCTTTTTTTTTTTTTTTTTTTTTTTTACCTGTGGCTCTCGTCCCAGGCTAGCCCCGCCCCCTACTGCAACCACGGGAACCCCCGTCTGGGCGGAGACGAACTCCAGCATGGGGGCGAGAGGGGCGCGGTTAGGCGGTGGCGGTCTCTCCTCCTCAAACACCAAACCCTTGAAATGATACAGAGATAAAGCACATCAGTTAAAACACATTACATCAGCTTCCTTCCTTCCTTCCTTCCTCCCTTCCTTCCTTCCTTCCTTCCTTCCTTCCTTCTTTCCTTCCTTCCTTCCTTCCTTCCTTCCTTCCTCCCTCCCTTCCATCCTAAAGCACATCACTTAAAACACATTACATCAGCTTCCTTCCCTCCTCCCTTCCATCCTTCCTTCCTTCCTTCCTTCCTTCCTTCCTTCCTTCCTCCCTCCCTTCCATCCTAAAGCACATCACTTAAAACACATTACATCAGCTTCCTTCCCTCCTCCCTTCCCTCCTTCCTTCCTTCCTTCCTTCCTTCCTTCCTCCCTCCCTTCCATCCTAAAGCACATCACTTAAAACACATTACATCAGCTTCCTTCCTTCCTTCCTTCCTTCCTTCCTTCCTTCCTTCCTTCCTTCCTTCCTTCCTTCCTTCCTTCCTTCCTTCCTCCCTTCCATCCTAAAGCACATCACTTAAAACACATGACATCAGATTCATTGAGACACGATTCATAAACTTTACATCAAACTTGTTTTCATCAAATCCTTCCTGTTGTCCTCCCGGGTCAAATTGACCCCGTCTGTTTTGACTGTTCCTTCTTTCCTTCCTTCCTTCCTTCCTTCCTTCCTTCCTTCCTTCCTTCCTTCCTTCCTTCCTTCCTTCCTTTCTTCCTTCCTTCTTCCCTCCTTCCTTCTTCCCTCCTTTCCTTCCTTCCCTCCTCCCTTCCATCCTTCCTTCCTTCCTCCTTTTCTTCTTTCCTTCCTCCTTGTCTCCTCCCTTCCTTCCTCCTTTTCTGCCTTCCTTCCTTCTTCCCTCTTTTCCTTGCTTCCTTCTTCCCTTCTTTCCTTCCTTCCCTCCTCCCTTCCATCCTTCCTTCCTCCCTCCCTCCTTCCTCCATTCTACACTTTTGAATGATGCAAATCTTCTCTACTGAAGTCTCAGGATGAAAATATAGAGCTGGAACATAATAAATCCTCTTTAACATGTTGCTGACAAGTGTTTTTTGTTTGTTACCTTTTGTTATTAGATGATTCATATACATGTTCATTGTGTGGTTTGTTCATCTTCTCATTCATTCATTCATTCATTCATTCATTCATTCATTCATTCATTCATTCATAGTATGATACATGTGGATGGGAGTCTCTGAGAGCTGCTTGTCATCATACTGACAGAGGTAATAAAACACTGTATTGTTTAATCATGACTCATGGATGCATCCATTCAGTCATTCTTTGAGAAATACACTGCAAACATGCGGCCCGTGGGCCAGAACCGGCCCGCCGAGAGGTCCAATCCGGCCCTGTTTCCTTCTTCCTCTTTTCCTTCCTTCCTTCCTTCTTTTCCTTCCTTCTTGTCTTCTCTTCTCTTCCTTCCATCTGTCCTTGGTCCCTTTCTTCCTTCCTTCCTTCCTTCCTTCCTTCTTGTCTTCTCTTCTCTTCCTTCCATCTGTCCTTGCTCCCTTCCTTCCTTCCTCCCTTCCGTCTTCCCTTCCTTCATTCCTTCCTTCCTTCCATCTGTCTTCCCTCCCTTCCTTCCTTCTTGTCTTCTCTTCTCTTCCTTCCACATCTCCTTCCTTCCTTCCTTCCTTCCTTCCTTCCTTCCTTCTTGTCTTCTCTTCTCTTCCTTCTTCCTTCCTTCCTTCCACCCTTCCTTCCTTCCTTCCATCCTTCCTTCCTTCCTTCCTTCCTTCCTTCTTTTCCTTCCTTCTTGTCTTCTCTTCTCTTCCTTCCATCTGTCCTTGCTCCCTTCCTTCCTTCCTTCCATCCTTCCTTCCATCCTTCCTTCCTTCCTTCCTTCCTTCCTTCCTTCTTTTCCTTCCTTCTTGTCTTCTCTTCTCTTCCTTCTATCTGTCCTTGCTCCCTTCCTTCCTTCCTTCCATCCTTCCTTCCTTCCTTCCTTGCTTCCTTCTAGTCTTCTCTTCTCTTCCTTCCATCTGTCCTTGGTCCCTTTCTTCCTTTCTTCCTGTATTGTCTTTCTTCTCCTCCTTCTTTTCCATTTTTTTTAGTGATCCGGCCCACAACAGATCAAATTGTGCTGTTTGTGGCCCTTGAATGAAAATGAGTTTGACACCTCTGCTGTACAGTATTTATGTATCTCTTCATTTCTGTGGTCAGTATCCAGCTGTCTATCTCTACATTGATTCCCATGTCAGAGCAGTGCAGAGTCCTTGTTATAACCGCCTTACATTGAGTTATTAACTCTCCTTGCTACATTTCCAGGTCCTCTCTTGTAGCCTATTTGCATATCAAATGCTTCCCTGTGAGAATTGAGCTGTCAGCTACACTTTACTTCAATTTGCTCCCCTGAATCGCTACAAGAAAACAAGTGTTAAGTCATCAAACCAGCCTCAAATCACTATCAGTCTTTCTTGTATCATTACTTAAAGTAATGGCTATTGCCAGAACTTCCTGCATTCATATCTAATTCATTAACGCTGCTGACAGTTATTTCTTGAAGGGTAATCACAAGAAAAAACTGATTGCCATAACATCTGTAAAACTTCCCTACTTTCCTCCCGTCCTTTCCTCTGTCCTTCTTCCCTCCCTTCCTAATTTCCTTTCTCCCTCCCTCCCTCCCCCTTCCCTCTTTCCTTCTTTCCTTTCCTTTCCTCCCTTCCTTCCTCCCTCCTTTCCTCCCTCCCTCCCTCCTTTCCTTCCTTCCTCCTCCCTTCTCCCTTCCTTCCTTCCTTCCTTCCTTCCATCCTTCCTTCCTTCCTTCCTGTCCTTCCTGTCCTTTCTTCCTTCCTTCCTTCCTTCCTCCTCCCTCCTTCCTCCCTTCCTTCCTTACCTTCAAACCAGCCTCAAATCACTCTTTCTTGTATCATTACTTAAAGTAACTTCCTGCATTCATATCTAATTCATTAACGCTGCTGACAGTTATTTCTTGAAGGGTAATCACAAGAAAAAACTGATTGCCATAACATCTGTAAAACTTCCCTACTTTCCTCCCGTCCTTTCCTCTGTCCTTCTTCCCTCCCTTCCTAATTTCCTTTCTCCCTCCCTCCCTCCCCCTTCCCTCTTTCCTCCCTCCCACCTTCCTTCCTTCTTTCCTTTCCTTTCCTCCCTCCCTCCCTCCTTTCCTTCCTTCCTCCTCCCTTCTCCCTTCCTTCCTTCCTTCCTTCCATCCCTCCTTCCTGTCCTTCCTGTCCTTTCTTCCTTCCTTCCTTCCTCCTCCCTCCTTCCTCCCTTCCTTCCTTACCTTCAAACCAGCCTCAAATCAGTCTTTCTTGTATCATTACTTAAAGTAATGGCTATTGCCAGAACTTCTTGCATTCATATCTAATTCATTAACGCTGCTGACACTTATTTCTTGAAGGGTAATCACAAGAAAAAACTGATTGCCATAACATCTGTAAAACTTCCCTACTTTCCTCCCGTCCTTTCCTCTGTCCTTCTTCCCTCCCTTCCTAATTTCCTTTCTCCCTCCCTCCCTCCCCCTTCCCTCTTTCCTCCCTCCCACCTTCCTTCCTTCTTTCCTTTCCTTTCCTCCCTTCCTTCCTCCCTCCTTTCCTCCCTCCCTCCCTCCTTTCCTTCCTTCCTCCTCCCTTCTTCCTTCCTTTCCTTCCTTCCTCCTCCCTTCTTCCTTCCTTCCTTCCTTCCTTATTTCCTTTCCTTCCTTACTCCCTTCCTTCCTGTCCTTCCTTCCTTTCCTCCCTCCCTCCTTTCCTTCCTTCCTCCTCCCTTCTTCCTTCCTTCCTCCCTCCCTCCTTTCCTTCCTTCCTCCTCCCTTCTACCTTCCTTCCTTCCTTCCTTCCTTCCTTCCTTCCTCCCTCCCTTCCTTCCTTCCTTCCTCCCTCCCTCCTTTCCTTCCTTCCTCCTCCCTTCTTCCATGTTTCCTTCCTTGATTCCATCTTCCTTCCTCCCTCCTTTCCTTCCTTCCTCCTCCCTTCTTCCTCCCTTCCTTCCTTACCTTCAAACCAGCCTCAAATCACTATCAGTCTTTCTTGTATCATTACTTAAAGTAATGGCTATTGCCACAACTTCCTGTATTCATATCTGATTCATTAACGCTGCTGACAGTTATTTCTTGAAGGGTAATCACAAGAAAAAAACAGATTGCCATAACATCTGTAAAACTTCCGTACTTTCCTCCCTTCCTTCTTTCCTTCCTTCCTCCTCCCTTCTTCCTCCCTTCCTTCCTTCCCTTCAAACCAGCCTCAAATCACTATCAGTCTTTCTTGTATTTCCTTATCATTCCTCCCTTCCTTCTTTCCTTTCTCCCTCCCTCCCACCTTCCTTCCTTATTTCCTTTCCTCCTTCCTTCCTTACTCCCTTCCTTCCTGTCCTTCCTTCCTTCCTTCCTTCCTTCCTTCCTCCCTCCTTTCCTTCCTTTCTTCCTTTCCTCCTTCCTTCCTTACTTCCTTCCTTCCTCACTCCCTCCTTTCCTTCCTTCCTCCTCCCTTCTTCCATGTTTCCTTCCTTGTTTCCTTCTTCCTTCCTTCCTTCCTTCCGTCCTTCCTTCCTTCCTTCCTTCCTTCCTCCCTCCTTTCCCTCCTTCCTCCTCCCTTCTTCCTTGTTTCCTTATTTCCTTCCTTTCTTCCTTCCTCCCTCCTTTCCTTCCTTCCTCCTCCCTTCTTCCTCCCTTCCTTCCTTACCTTCAAACCAGCCTCAAATCACTATCAGTTATTTCTTGAAGGGTAATCACAAGAAAAAACTGATTGCCATAACATTTGTAAAACTTTTCCGCAGCAGTAGTTTAGCATGTATGTAACAGCCACACCTTTTAGTAAGCCTTGTAGAAACCAAGGTGGCCCGTAAGCCAGGAGATAATCGGTTGTTTCTGTGGTGTGAAGCAGCTTAAGCTGTAAAGGTACAACACAAACTCTTCTCCTGACAGGAAGCCAGGCCACTGCAGGGACTCAGCTCTGATTTTATCTCTGGGAGCATTGATTGCTGAGCAGAGCAGCAAAGCAAAGAAGTCCCAATTTTAAAATCCTCCAACATGTTTTTCATTACTTCATTAAATCTCTTAACCGTTCTGTTGTCCTCGAGTCAAGGAAGGAAGGGAGGAAGAAGGAAGGAAAGAGGGAAGGGAGGAAGGAAAGGAGGGAGGAAGGAAGGAAAGGAGTAAGAAGGAAAAGAGGAGGGAAGAAAGGAAGGGAGAAAGGAAGGAAGGAAGGAAGGAAAGGAGTAAGAAGGAAAAGAGGAGGGAAGTAAGGAAAGGAGGAAGGAAAGGAGTAAGGAGGAAGGAAGGAAGGAAGCAAGGAAGGAAGGAAGGAAGGAAGGAAGGAAAGGAGTAAGGAGGGGGAAAGGAAGGAAGAAAGGAAGGAACGATGGAAGGAGGAGGGAGCAAAGAACGAGGGAAGGAGGGGAAGAACGAAGGAAAAAATAAAGAAAAAGGAAGGAAGGAAGGAAGGAAGGAAGGAGGGAAGGAGGGAAGGAAGGAACAGTCAAAACAGACGGAGTCAATTTGACCTGGGAGGACAACAGGAGGGTGAAATGACTAAATAACGGGAGGACTTTTATTTTGAAAAACAGGAAATGTAACATGTTCCTCACTGAATTGTCAGCACTAAAAACCAGTCGAAACTATAAAGACAGTTGGAGCTCTTTAGTTCAGCGGGTCAGTTAGAAATAATACAGAGAGCAATAGTCCGAGCAGAAACAGCCACAGTGATGAAGAAGATGTCTGATGAAGAGCTGCAGACAACCAGCACACCTCCAACAGGTAAACTACTTATTTTACTTTGATCCGCTGTGTAATGGAAAAACACTCACAGTGTGCCGGCTCCACTCGAGTCACGGCTCGGTGTGTATGAAGCCGAAAACCAATGCTACATCTGTTTCCTCCTTAATTGACACTTTTAAGCCACATTTATAATAAATCCCCCTTTAACCTTCCTGTTGTCCTCGAGTCAAGGAAGGAAGGGAGGAAGAAGGAAGGAAGGAAGGAAGGAAAGGAAGGGAGAAAGGAAACGAGGAAGGGAGGGAAAAAGGACAGAGGAAAGAAGGAAGGGAGGAAGGTAGGGAAGGTTGGAAAGAAGGACAGAAGGAAGGAAGAAAGGGGGATGGAGTAAGGAAGGAAGGAAGGAAGGGAGGGAGGGAGGAAAGAAGGAGGACGGAAAGAAGTGAGGAAGAAAGGACGGAAAAGGAGGAAGGAAGGAAGGGAGGAAAGGAAAGAAGGAAGGAAGGAAGGTGGGGGGGGAAAGAAGGAAGGGAGAGGGAGGGAGAAAGGAAACGAGGAAGGGAGGGAAGAAACACAGAGGAAAGAAGGAAGGGAGGAAGGTCGGGAAGGAAGGAAGAATAGAAGGAAGGAAGGAGGAAGGAAGGGAGGGAGGAAAGGAAAGAAGGAGGGAAGGTGGGAGGGAGGCAAGAAAGAAGGAAGGGGGAGGGATGGAGGGAGGGAGGGAGGGAGGGAGAAAGGAAACAAGGAAGGGAGGGAAGAAGGACAGATGAAAGAAGGAAGGGAGGAAGGTCGGGAAGGAAGGAAAGAAGGACAGAAGGAAGGAAGGAAGGAAGGAAGGAAGGAAGGAAGGCAGGAAGAAAGGAGTAAGGAGGAATGAAAGGAAGGGATTTTAGCTGAACCTTAATAGTAATAGCGAGTCTTCACAGAACATTTTGGATATTTGGATATTTAAGGTTTGGATAAGGCTGGTTGAACACATTGTTAAAGTAGATGAAATATATAATAATAGTTAAACTCAAAGAACATTTTTTGGTGATGTCTTTATGAAAGGATGTCATGTGATGTATGATGTATGGTATTTAAACACTTTAGAAAGAAAAATGATGGACTACTGAAAACCTCAACCTGCCTACTGCCAACACCAACACAAAGAATATGACATTTATGCAGATTCAGTGAAAGGAGGCATCAACATGTGTGTCATCATGGCTTTGACATGTGTCACTTTCAGGATACTTCATTGTACTCTTTGTTTAGTTTTGTCATAAAGTTTTTTTTATGCAGATTGAAATTATTTAAAATGTTACAATTAAACTTTGTGTAATGTTGAAGAAAAAGCTTTATATATCTATGTTGGCCTTAACCCTCCTGTTGTCCTCGAGTCAATGATGGAAGGGAGGAAGAAAGAAAGGAAAGGAGGAAGGAAGGGAGGAAGAAGGAAGGAAAGGAGGAAGGAAGGAAGGATGGAAGGAAGGAAGGAAGGAAGGAAGGAAGGAAGGAAGGAAGGAAGGAAGGAAGAAAGGAAGGGAGGGAGGAAGAAGGAAGGAAGGAAGGAAGGAAGGAAGGAAGGAAGGAAGGGAGGGAGGGAGGGAGGGAGGGAGGGATGGAGGGAGGGAGGAAAGAAGGAAAGAAGGAAGGAAGGAAGGGAGGAAGGAAGGAAGGAAGGAAGGAAGGAAGGAAGGAAAGAAGGGAGGAAGTGAGGGAGGAAAGGAAAGAAGGAAGGATGAAGGAAAGAAGGAAGGGAGGATGGAGGAAAGAAGGAAGGAAGGTAGGAGGGAGGGAGGGAGAAAGGGAAAGAGGAAGGGAGGAAGGAAGGAAAGAAGGACAGATGAAAGAAGGAAGGGAACAAGGAAAGAAGGGGGATGGAGGAAGGAAAGCAGGAAGGGAGGAAAGAAGGAACAGTCAAAACAGACGGGGTCAATTTGACCCGGGAGGACGACAGGAAGGTTAAATGACTAAATAACGGGAGGACTTTTATTTTTGGAATAACAGGAAATGCAACATGCTCCTCACTGAACTGGAAAGAGAATGATGGACTACTGAAAACCTCAACCTGCCTACTGCCAACACCGACACAAAGAATATGACATTTATGCAGATTCAGTGAAAGGAGGCATCAACATGTGTGTCATCATGGGTTTGACATGTGTCACTTTGAGGATACTTCATTGTACTCTTTGTTTAGTTGTGTCATAAAGTTTTTTTTATGCAGATTGAAGAATCATGTGTAAGAAAAATGATTATATCTATGCTAGCTGAACCTGTTGTCCTCGAGTCAAGGATGGAAGGGAGGAAGGAAGGAAGGAAAGGAGGAAGAAGGAAGGAAAGGAAGGGAAGAAAGAAGGGAGGAAGGAAGGAGGGAGGGAGGGAGGGAGGGAGGGAGGGAGGGAGGGAGGAAAGAAGGAAGGAAGGAAGGAAGGAAGGAAGGAAGGACAGAGGAAAGAAGGAAGGGAGAAAGGAAAGGAAGGAAAGAAGGAAGGAAGGAAGGAAGGAAGGGAGGGAGGAAGAAGGAAGGGAGGAAGAAAGGAAGGAAGGAAGGAAGGAAGGAAGGAGGAAGGGAGCAAGGAAGGAAAGAAGGACAGAGGAAAGAAGGAAGGGAGAAAGGAAAGGAAGGGAAGAAGGGGGTGGAGGAAGGAAAGCAGGAAGGGAGGAAAGAAGGAACAGTCAAAACAGACGGGTCAATTTGACCCGGGAGGACGACAGGAAGGTTAAAGCTGCATTTACTGATATTTTTATATTAACAGAAGGTCCATATATAAAATGAATGGGTTTGCTCATGAGGTTTATTAACTACAGTAGAAGTAAAACGTTCTCCAGTTATTTAGTGATATAAGGAAGGAAGGAAGGAAGGAAGGAAGGAAGGAAGGAAGGAAGGAAGGAAGGAGAAAGTGAGGGAGGAAAGGAAAGAAGGAAAGATGGAGGAAAGAAGGGAGGAATGAAGGTAGGAGGAAGGAAGGAAGGAAGAAGGAAGGAAAGGAGGAAGGAAGGAAGGGAGAGAGGAAGAAGGAAGGAAGGGAGGAAGAAGGAAGGAAAGGAGGGACGAAGTGAGGGAGGAAAGGAAAGAAGGAAGGATAACATACATACAACATGTGTCCTTTAACTCTACTATTTATTTCTAACCTCTAAGCTTTATATAAGGTAACAGGAACAATGGCAAAACACCCCGAAATCACTCCTCTGTAAGGTATGTCGAGGTGAAGAGGTGATGTAATGTGTCTCTTCTACTTCATGAAGCGTTGACATTTATCTCTCCAAGACAACTTGTGTAGGAGATGTTAGGTCGTACATGAAGGAACACATGTGATACACTCGCTACACTTTTCAGAGTAATGAATAAAGACATTTTGACAGGTTGTTATATATATATAGTACTGTGTGTCTACCTGCAGTGGTGTGGTAGCCAGCAGCTCACACAGCTGCAGCAGCAGGCTGCCCGGGCTGCTCTCGTTCACGGCCAGGTAGATGACGTTGGCCTGACCCGAAGGCGTCATCACTGTCTCCCCCACGAGGGCCGCCAGTGACAGGGATGCCGAGGAGGAGGAAAATGAGGCCATCGCAGCCGCTCCTGCCAACGAAGCTGTATCCGTTACTCCCCTTCCTCCTCCTCCTCCTCCTCCTCCTCCTCCTCCACCACCGCCCCCCTCCTCCTCCTCCTCCTCCTCCTCCTCCTCCTCCTCCTCCTCCTCCACCTCCTCCTCCACCGCCCCCTCCTCCTCCTCCACCTCCTCCTGGACCGTTTCCCACACCGGGCCCCAGCCCCGGCCCTGGCTCACTAGCCCCCGCGCCTCCCACCACCGCCGTCTCCGGGAGCAGGGAGGAGCCCGAGTGGACCACGGCGATGTTGACGCCACCCGAGTCCCTCTCTCTCTCCCGGGGCCGGAGCAGCAGGGGGGGCGAGGGGTGCACGGGCCCCGTGCAGGCCAGGACAGCCAATAGCAGTGAGAGGGCGGGCCTTGGGGCCACCATGGGGTAAAGGGAGGGCCAATGGCAGCTGTCAGATGGGGTATGACAGGTGAGGCCGGGTCAGGTTGAGGGGATTTGAGGGTAGTGGGTGACGTCTGTAGGGGGAGGAGGGAGGGAGGAGAAGGGGGGTGGGGGGTGGGGAGGGTTGGCGGCTCACAGTGCTTCACCTGATGAGGAGAGGAGACCCTGGAAAGAAAAGACAGAGAAGGAGAGAATAATTTAAAAAAACAGTGTCATCACTCTGCTGTCACAAGCCTTCAGTATCTATAAGTAGAGTTTCACTTTTCTCTGATATGTGAGAGCAGTTATCTCAAGAGGGACGGCTGATTAATGAGCTCATTGTGAAGGAAAGGAGTAAGGAGGGATGGAAGGAAGGAAGGAAGGAAGGAAGGAAGGGAGGAAGTTATCTCAGGTGGGACGGGTGATTTATGAGCTCATTGTGAAACACTTATTTGCCGATAAACAATGTAAATAAATGACATTGCACCTCCTCCTCCTCCTCCTCCTCCTCCTCCTCCTCCTCCTCCTCCTCATCATCATCATCATCATCATCATCATCATCATCATCCGTGTGATTGCTCCTGTCTCCAGTCTGTTAACATTCCTAATTATTAACCTTCCTGTCGTCCTCACGGGTCATATTGACCCTGTCTGTTTTGACTGTTCCTTATTTCCTTCCTCCCTCCCTCTTTTCCTTCCCTCTTTTCCTTCCTTCTTTCTTCTTCCCTTCTTTCCTTCCTTCCTTTTTTCCTTCCTCCATCCCTCCCTCCTACCTTCCTCCCTTCCTTTCCTCCCTTCCTCCCATACCTCCATTCCTTCCTCCCTCCTTTCCTTCCTTCTTCCTTCCTCCCTTCTTCTTTCCTCCCTTCATCTTTTCTCCCTCCCTCCCTCCCACCTTTCTTCCTTCCTTATTTCCTCCGTCCTTTCCTTCCTTCCTTCCTTTCTCCCTTCCTTCTTCCTTTCCTCCCTTCCTCCCTCCCTCCTTTCCTTCCTCCCTCCCTCCTTTCCTTCCTTCCTCCCTCCCTCCCTCCTTTCCTTCCTTCCTTCCTTCCTTCCTTTCCTTCCTCCCTCCCTCCTTTCCTTCCTTCCTTCCTTCCTTCCTTAACTCGAGGACAACAGGAGGGTTAAATCTTGCTGACCTTTAGGATTAAACAGGAAACAATAAAAGTGAACAGATAAGGAGAGGACAGTGATTAGGATCTTGAGGATTAGTAGTTTAAATACTTTGATAATATTGGTGATAGAAGATGGGTAACTTTTTTTCAACATCGCAGCTTTTATTCTGAAAGGCACTTGGACCCTTAATTAATCTTAATACTAAATGTGTTGCTGTGCTTCATCTCCATATGGTATATTTCTCCAGAGGGGACATTAAAATTAGTGTTAAAGTTTGTAAAACATTTTGATTTTCATTGTAAAGATTAACCAGCAGTCATGTTCAAAAGAGTCACTGTAATGTTTGTAAAAGTTTTATATCATTTACTGAGAAGTTTGTGAACGTCCCTGTCTGTTTTGACTGTTCCTTCTTTCCTCCCTTTCTTCCTTCCTTCCTTCTGTCCTTCTTTCCTTCCCTCCTTCCTTCCTCCCTCCCACCTTCTTTCATTCCTTCCTCCCTTCCTCTTTTCCTTTATCCCTCCTACCTTCCTTCCTCCCTCCCTCCCTCCTACCTTCCTACCTCCCTTCCTTCCTTTCCTACCTCCCTTCCTTCTTTCCTTTCCTCCCTTCCTTCTTCCTTTCCTTCCTTCCTTTCTTTCTTCCTTCCTTCCTTCCTTCCTTCCTTCCTTCCTTCCTTCCTTCCTTCCTTCCTTTCTTCCTTCCTTCCTCCCTCCCCATTACCTTCCTTCTTTCCTCTGTCCTTCTTTCCTTCCTTCCTTCCTCCCTCCTTTCCTTCCTTCCTTCCTTCCTTCCTTCCTCCCTCCCTTCTTCCCTCCCTCCTTCTCTCTTTCTTTCCTTCCTCTCTTTCCTCCTTTCTTCCTTCCTTCCTCCCCATTACCTTCCTTCTTTCCTCTGTCCATCTTTCCTTCCTTCCTTCCTTCCTTCCTTCCTTCCCTCCTTCCTTCTTCCTCCCTCCCTCCCTTCCATCTTTCCTTCCTTGACTCGAGGACAACAGGAGGGTTAATAAGATAAACTCTCATTCATCTCAACATCTGTAACACTCTTAAACAAGCAGCCTCAGATAATAACACACCTCAGCTTGAGAAGCAAATATCCCTTTTAGCTTCAGATCATTTTTATCTACTATATAGATACAGATAGATTTACTTTATCTCTAACCTAAGACAAATTTCCTTCAGGACAATAAAGTTTATCTCATCCTATATCGTATGAGATAAGATAAGAACAAGTAAACAGTGAGGGGAATGATTTGAACTGATTGATGGAGGCTCACACTGTGGACATGAGTTTGCAGGTTTCACTGTAAAATAAATGAATTCCTACATAATTAACCCTCCTGTTGTCCTCGAGTCAAGGAAGGAGGGGAGGAAGGAAAGAAGGAAGGAAGGAAGGAAAGATGGAAGGATGGAAGGGAGGGAGGAAGGAAGGAAGGAAGGGAGCAAGGAAAGGAAAGGAAGGAAGGACAGAGGAAAGAAGAAAGGAAGGTAGCAGAGGGAAGGAAGGAAGGAAAGGCGGAAGGAAGGATGGAAGGGAGGAAGAAGAAAGGAAGGATGGATGGATGGACGGATGGATGGATGGATGGGAGGAAGAAGGAAGGAAAGAAGGAGGGAAAGGAGAAAGGAAGGAAGGTAGCAGGGAGGAAGGAAGGTAAGGAAGGAAAGAAGGAAGGAACAGTCAAATCAGAAGGGGTCAATTTGACCCAGGATGACGACACAAGGGTTAAAAAACAAGCAACACAACTTGAGTAGAAATAGTTTACGTTTTTGGTGAAGGCAGTCGGAGTTGGTGCTGATTGAAAGAAGAAAATGTTTCAATAGTGACGTTGAAGGCGGGGAGTTCCGCCTTTTGAGAGAACTGCATTCTCTCAAAAGGCCACCAGGGGGCGACCGTCTCTATACAAGTCAATGGAGAATTCACCAACTTCTCACTTGATTTCTAACCTCAGTAAACGTTTTCAAAATGTGTTTATGGTCTCAGTCGCTAGTTTAAAGCCTTCTTCAATGCAGTATGATGTTCATTTGGGACATTTTGGCCTCCCTGATTTTATATGTGATGATAAAGCAGGGTATGCATTAGGGCGTGGCTACGTCCTGATTGACAGGTTGATTGACCAATGTCCTCGAGATCCAGCCCTCGCAACCATAGCAACCTCCCTGCTCCGCCCATGGCTCCGCCTCATGCCCACATAAGTAGAACCCGTGTTTTTATTTTTCCCAGCATGCAACTGAAATTTTCAAGATGGCGCTGCCCAGATTCGAAACTATTGGCTTCCGAGCAGCAGTACACAAACCAATGGGTGACGTCATGGATGTTACGTCCATTTCTTTTATACAGTTTATGGTGGAAACGCAAAAAAAAAAAACGAGTCGAGTCGAGTCGTGCTAGAACTGTATAGTGGAAAAGCGCCATTACTAAACTATTGAGACAAACTAATATTTTAGTTTTTCATGATTTGTTGAAGAATAAACCAGTCTTAAGGTATCTTCTGTTTCCTTCCTTGCACTAACTGGTGAAACTACTGGAAACTATCCGAGTTGACTATCAACACAAATGCTACTCCATACTATACAACATATAAATATTACAAACTGTACACTATGGTATCGATATGGGATTGAGACATAAGCAAAGGTTTCTGGCTGAATATGTTAGCAGGAGGAGGGTGAAAAAGGAAAAGGACAGTATGCAGGTCAGGTCATTTCCTCCGAGACATAAAAGTCCATAAGAGCGAATTTCATTTCCAACAATTTTTTAGTTTTTCCACAAATCCTGCGAAGACGAAGACCGAGGTCGACGTTGCATCGTGCCACCGTGTGTGTGTGTGTGGACGGACCCAGAGGAACAGACAAGAGCAGGACCGCCGAGAATAAACCGGTGAGTACAAGCAGAATAGAGAAGCAGAGAAAGACCTGCAGGCGACGAAGGGAAAAGGGAAAAGGGGAAAAAAGGGGAATGAAGCCAGGGATGGAGGGATAGAGAGAGGATTAGATAGAGGAGTGTGGATTCAGCTGCAGTAGGAGGACAGATGCAGAGTGTGTGTTTGTATGGGAGAGCAAAAAGGTGCAGAATGAGACTTGCATATGTATGAGAGAGGAAAAGGAAGAGACAGAGAGACAGGAGAGGCTGTAAGGAAGAAGTAGAGAGAGTGATTCTATATATTTGTGTGAAAGGACATACAGCACATCTGGATCTGAACAATGAGACTCTGCTGCATGCGTAATGGTCATAAAGAAAAAGGTTTTATGTGCAAAATAATGAATATACACATCAGTCCTTTTCAGTTCGTCTTAAAAAAATAAAGTACAACCACCACATATTGTTCCGATTGTTCATTTTCTATCCTGTTATACTCTGTTATGTCAGTAGGGGGTAATAATTAACCGTAATGTCTCTGGGGATTAGAGTTTAAGGGGATGAGTGCATTTTTTAAATTCATAAAGCAAAAAAAAAAAAGCTTAGGTTAATGCAAATGTATAGTCTGGTTTAGTATTTTCCACTGCTGCCCTCACACATGAGGATCTTTAGGGAGTGAAAATAAAGATGTTTTAACCTTCCTGTCGTACCGGGTCAAATTGACCCCGTCTGTTTTGACTGTTCCTTCTTTCCTTCCTTCCTTCCTTCCTTATTTCCTTCCTTCCTTCTTTCCCTCCCCCCTTCCTTCCTTCCTCCCTCCCTCCTTTCCTTCCTTCCCTCCCTCCTTCCTTCCTCCCTCCCTCCTTTCCTTCCTTCTTCCTCCCTTTCTTCCTTCCTCCCTTCCTCCCTTCCTTCCCTCCCTCCTTCCTTCCTCCCTTGCAAATAATATTGGTAACACTGCACACTATACTTAACAACTTAAGCTAAATGTTTAAAATTAAAAATAATGTCACAGGTTCTGCTTTATTTTGATTGTTTAATATCAAATCCCATCCTTGTCTTCCTTCATTCCTCCCTCCCTCCTACTTTCCTTCCTTCCTTCTTTCCTTTCCTCCATCCTTCCTTCCCTCTGTCCTTCCTTCCTTCCTCTTTTCCTTTCTCCCTCCCTCCATCCTTCCTTCATTCTTTCCTTTACTCCATCCTTCCGTCCTTCCTTCCTACCTTCATCCCTTCCTTCTTTCCTTTCCTCCCTTCCTTTCTTCCTTCCTTCCTTCCTCCCTCCCTCCCTCCCTCCTTCTCTCTTTCTCCCCCTCCCTCCTTCTCTCTCCCCCCCCCCCCCCTATATGGCTTTGAAGTCGGAGGGAAGGAGGTTAGCAGACTTATAAGACACAGGACTTTGGCACCGGAGACCAGAACCCACATCCTGAGTCCTGCCTGTGGTGAAGATTAGTGAGATTGTGGTCTAGCTTAAATGTTAATGATCGTGTTTCTGCTTCTAGTCATCACTGATGTGTTTCTGTGTTTACTGAAGATCGTGATCCAACTGATCTTATATTAATATAAACCAACTGCTGCCAGAGGTTAAGTTGTTGTCTGTTTTGACTGTTCCTTCCTTCCTTCCTTCCTTCCTTCTTCCATCCTTCTTTCCTTCATTATTTCCTTTCCTCCGTCCTTCCTTCCTCCTTCCTTCCTTCCTTCCTCCATCCTTCTTTCCTTCATTATTTAATTCCTTCCTTCCTTCCTTCCTTCCTTCCTTCCTTCCTTCCTTCCTTCCTTCCTCTTTTCCTTTCTCCCTCCCTCCTACCTTCCTTCCTTCCTTCCTTCTTTTCTCCATCCTTCTTTCCTTCATTATTTCCTTTCCTCCATCCTTCCTTCCTTCCCTCTGTTCTTCCTTCATCCCTTCCTTCCTTCACCCTGTCCTTCCTTCCTTCCTACATTCCTTCCTTCATCCCTCCTTCTCTCTTTCTTTCCTCCCCCATACATTCCTCCCTTCCTTCTTTCCTCCCTCCCTCCTACCTTCCTCCTTTCCTTCCTTCCTCTTTTCCTTTCTCCCTCCCTCCTTCCTTCCTTCTTTCCTCCCTCCCTCCTACCCTCCTTCCTCCCTTCTCTCCCCCATCCTTCTTTCCTTCCTTCATTCCCTCCCTCTGTCCTTCCTTTCTCCCTCCCTCCCTCCCTCCCTCCCTCCCTTCCTTTCCTTCCTTCCTTCCTCCCTTCTTCCTCCCTTCCTCCCTTGACTCGAGGACAACAGGAAGGTTAATACTGCTGCAGTGTCTACTAGCAATTGTTGGATATTTCAAACGATGTTGTCTCTGAACATTTTCATTCTCACGCTCAGTATTTCTGCAACTTGCAAAATATGTTAATGAACAACAATTGTCTCATTACGTTGAGAGACAAAGTAATTCACTCAGCGTTATGTTTCTGTTGCAGCGTAGTCATGTATGAATGTAATTTATGGAATACAAGGTTAGAAATCCACAACACTGAGGAAGTAATGAATGTTAACCGTGCTAATCATTTTATATCAACAACCACTTCACACAAACATAATCTGACACTGTTTTTTTTCAAATAATTAAATTTCTATTTTGCGACAATGTGATCAGTAGATGTAATTTATATGTAAATGATGAAATCCTTTAATTTTATCTTCTTTTTTTTTTTTTGAAGGAAGATGCTGCAATGTTATATAATTTACAGCTGATCTTAAAAATCACAGTCATGAGCTCAACATGTCCAAAAAAAGTAGGATAATATTTTCTGTATGAAGGCTGCAGGTGAAAATCATGGAATAGCTATTTACTTTTTTATATCTTTTAGTTTGCTAACTATGTCTGTAGCGACCTCGAGTCAAGGGAGGAAGGACAGGAGGAAGAAAGGAAGGGAGGGAGGGAGGAAGGGAGGGAGGAAGGCAGGAAGGAAGGACAGGAGGGAGGAAGAAGGAAGGAGGAAAGGAGAGAGGAGGAAGGAAAGGAGGGAGGAAGGAAGACAGGAAAGAGGAAGGACGGGAAGAAGGAAGAAGGAAGGAAGGAAGGAAGGAAGGAAGGAAGGAAGGAAGGAAAGGAAGAAGGAAGGAAAAGAGGGAGAAAGGAAGGGAGGAAAGGAAGAAGGAAGGAAGGAAGGAAGGAAGGAAGGCTGGAAGGAAGGACAGGAGGGAGGAAGAAGGAAGGAGGAAAGGAGGGAAGAAGGAAGGCAGGAAGGAAGGACTGGAGGGAGGAGGTAGGAAAGGAGGGAGGGAGGAAGGAAGGAAGGAAGGAAGGAAGGAAGGAAGAAGGAAGGAAAGGAGGAAAGAAGAAAGGAGGGAAGGCAGGAAAGAGGAAGGACGGGAGGAAGGAAGGAAGGGGAGGAAGGGAGGAAGGAAGGGGGGAAGGGAGGAAAGGAAAGGAAAGGAAAGGAAAGGAAAGGAAAGGAAAGGAAAGGAAAGGAAAGGAAAGGAAAGGAAATAAGGAAGGGAGGCTCCTACAATATCTAAAAACTACAGCCCAGATGCTTTTCCCTCACTTCCTCATGGCTGCAGCAGCGGTGTGAGGACTCGGATCACTCCAGGTTATTGTAAATGAGCGATTCAGCATGTGAGGTATATCGGAGAGGCAGCGGCCGCCTCAAGGGTTACACACACATTCACACGTCTGGGATCTGGCCCGGCACTTACACTAACACCTATCGACTGCTAACAGTTCAGGGTTAAACATCTCGCTTAAAGGCACCTTAATAGAAGTGGAGAAGGGAGTAGCGAGAGTCTTTTTTTTTTTTTTCTTTTCTCTTCTCACTCTATAGACGGAGCTACTAAATGTTGTAGTGGTTGTTGGATGACATCGTGTGTGTACATTGTGTTCCGCTCTACTTTACTTAAGAGGCTGGGAGAGAAAACAGAGACGTTCCTGAAGCAAGTCTGCTAACATCGTCCTCCCGGGTCAAACTGACCCCGTCTGTTTTGACTGTTCCTTCTTTCCTTCTTTCCTCCCTTTCTCCCTTCCTTCCTCCCTTCCTCCTTCTCTCTTTCCTCCATCCCCCTTTCTTCCTTCCTTCCTTCCTTCTTTCCTTCCGTCTGTCCTTCCTTCTTTCCTCTGTCATTCTTTCCTCCCTTCCTTCCTCCCTTCCGTCTGTCCTTCCTTCCTCCCTCCCTCTTTCGCTCTGTCCTCCATCCCCCTTTCTTCCTTCCTTCCTTCCTTCCTTTCCTTCCTCCCTTCCTTCTTTCCTTCCTTCCTCCCTTCCTTCTTTCCTCTGTCCTTCATTTCCTTCCTTCCTTTCCTTCCTCCCTTCCTTCTTTCCTTATTTCCTCCCTTTCTGCTTTCCTCTGTCCTTCTTTCCTTCCTTCCTTCCTCCTTTACCCCCTTCCATTCTTCCTTGCTCCCTCCCTCCTTTCCTTCCTTCTTCCTTCCTTCCTTCCATCCTCCCTTCCTTCCTCCCTCCCTCCCTCTCTTCCTTCCTTAACTGGAGGACAGCAGGAGGGTTAATTTAGAGGCTGGGAGAGAAAGCAGACATGTTCCTGCAGTCAGTCTGCTAACACGGTTGTTTTATTAAAGAACAAACTAAAGCTCTTTCTTCTCTTCACTAAGTAACGGGGGACAGGCAGAAGGCAGAAGGATAACTGGAGGTTTTACACATGATATGTGATCAGAGATTTAATCTGAACTAACAGTCAACAAACACATTATTTTGTTGTTCTGACATTTCTAGTCACATCAAAGGCGCCTTTTCCTTTTTCCTTCCTCCCTCCTTCCTTCCATCCCTCTTCCCTCCATCCTTCATTCCTTCCTCCCTTCCTTCTTTCTTCCATCCTTCATTCCTTCCTTTCTTTCCTCCCTTCCTTCCTTCATCATTTCCATCCTTCCTCCTTCCTTCCGTCCCTCTTTCCTCCATCCTTCATTCCTTTCTTTTATTCCTCCCCTCCTTCTTTCCTTCTTTCCTCCATCCTTCATTCCTTTCTTTCCTTCCTTTCTTCATCATTTCATTCCTTCGATCCTTCCTTCCTCCCTTCATCATTTCCATCCTTCCTTCCTCTCTTCCTTCCTTCCTCCCTCCCTCCCTCCCTCCCTCCTTCCTTCCATCCTTCTTTCCTCCATCCTTCATTCCTTCCTTTCATTACTTTCTCCCTTCCTTCATCATTTCCTTCCTTCTTTCTTCCTCCCTTCCATCCTTCCTTCCTCCATCCTTCATTCCTTTCTTTCCTTTCTCCCTTCCTTCCATCCTTCCTTCCATCATTCGCACTTCTGTCTCCACCTTTAAATCCCGTCTGTCTCTCACTAACTATGCAATCTTCATTCTTATCCGCCTGAAAAGGCACCTATTCTTCATTCTTCTTTATTTATTGTACTAATGCACTTTGTAGTCACATTCATATTTATTCTTTATCTTTGCACTAAATATTACCTGATTTATATTGTTTGATGTACTGTTGTTGTGTTAAATGTGCTTTGAAAGGCGCCTTTAAATAAAATGCATTATTATTTTTATTATATATATGAATTATTGGCTATGTCCAACATCACTTTATTTAGTACACTGTGTTTATTGTGCACCATTGTGTGTCTGAACAATACTTGGTGATTGCACTTAGTTTTTTTAAAGACGAACAGAAAAGGACTTATGTGTATATTAATTATTTTCTTTGTGACCATTATGCATGCAGCAGAGTCTCATTGTTCAGATCCAGATGTGTTGTAAGTCCTTTTTCTCTCTCTGTTGCACACAAATATATAAAATCACCCTCTGACTGAGTGAACAAGGAGTTGCTTTTGAGCCAGGCCATCATGCACAGTATACATTATATAAGTTGAAAGTATATCGTCACTCCTTCCAGCAGCAAGTGTTCACTGAAATTATGTTTCCACTACATCAAAGACAGCCTTGTAATTTCATCTGCTGCAAGTGAAATGTTAAAAAAAAGAAAAAAAAAGAAAAGAAAAGAAATAGATGTTGCGCAATTGATTCATCACCACAAAGGTTGTACAAGACTGACTGATCTCATGAAGACTGGGCTTACAATCAGTATTTAAACACATATTTGCACATTTGGTCATCCAAGATAAAAGCATCTTATCTGAGCAACTCATTCATTCAAGTTCTTATCTTTCCATGTACGTTTTATCTATGAAAAGGTGACTGGGTCAGAACAGTTAAACTACCTTTTTGGTAACAGAAAAGGTAGAAATTGCTCAAAGAACCAAGGACAGAAATGTTAGAAATGACCAGAATAAGTGAATTCATACATTTTTCTTCTAAACACATTAAATAGGTCATAAATGTATTTCTAAAAAAAAGGTGTAAAAAGCATTTCAACCATTTAGATTTGAATTGTGGAGCTAGGCTTCACACACTGTGTTTCAACATTTCTGTGTTCAGGATTTAGTGATTAGCATAAACCCGCCCCTGCTGCTGTAGAGGTATAAATACATTCAGCACCCCACTACTACTACTACTACAGTCTACAGTTAGCCAGTTAGCCGCTGAGCTAGCCGCTGAGCTAGCCGTCGAGTTAGCAGCCAAGCTATCCGCCGAGCTAGCAACCGAGTTAGCCGCCGAGCTAGCAGCTGAGTTAGCCACTGAGCTAGTAACAGAGCTAGCAGCTCAGCATAGATAAAGCAGGTATTATAATGTTTGCATAGAGAGGAACATTGGGTGCCTTGATGGTTTGACATCACTGCAAGGAAGGAATTTATGAAAGATTTATTATCTTAACAGGAATACTCAGATTTGGTTATTAGGAATATTATTTCGTCTTTTTTTAAATCCTAAATGTCTTGCTAGCTTACTGTTCATGCTTTGATACTGAACACATCTTAAAGCTGGTTGGTTGAAGGCAATGAAACACCATAATGTCCAATAAAGAGAGAAATAATATGTTAATATAAAGAGATAAATGGCACATAAGAAATGTCAATGTGTCATATGTAGTGTTTGAACTATTATCATTATAATAACACCTTTGTCTTATAAGTGACTAACCTAATATCACCTTCCTCTGAGTAGTATACAGTCTATGTTACATCTACCAGTGCATATTAATATTAATACTATTACACAGTCCAATGATGTCTCCATTAGTGCATTATTGGATTGTTAAAATGTGTTTGAGAATAGATTTCCTGAGTCAAATGAAAGCAGATTAGTTCCAGTTGCATCTTTAACGGATAAAATCCTCCCTGCCAGCCTGTTCGATACATCTTAGTAGTTCATTAGTGGTGTATAATACTTTTTAGATGTACCCCACTTTCTCCTTAAAATAACATCACCTCACTTTATGAGTCCCTCAGTTTCCTGTAATCGAGCTAATTAACCTCCAGACTAAGGTGTGAAACGGCTTTGTTGTTTTCAGGTTTAGGTTCAAATTCAGAGGGAATAAGGGAAGGGGTGTCAGAAATAGACAACATCATGGGCTTGTGCAAGGATTGGTTTGCTGCTTCTACAATAAAACCACAGATGGCAAAGTAGATAAAGCACAGTATAAAAAGCACAGCTGCCAACAAAAAAATTAACTTCCTCTAGACCTCAATGACACACTGGCATCAGCAGTTGTACATTTCTTTCGGAAGGTCACTCGACCAAAAAAACAACTTTTCCCCGCAGTACTGTGAGGATGAAAAGTTGCTGGATCAAAACAAGCAACAAGGAAAATATGTAAATTCCTTTGTAAATAACTGAACTGGCACATTGGAGAAAAAAAGGAGGAAATAATATTTTCTGCCATGCAAAGTCTTGACCTATTTAGAGGATGTCAAAGCTCTTCGTATGCAGACAGAGAGAGAGAGACTGCAGTCTGTAAAAAGTGTACAGGGCATTCTTCCTCGGTGGCCATTTTTAAAATACTCATCACATTGGCTTTTACTTCCTCCCTGTGGATAAGCATTTCATGAATGGCTCAATGAATCCAAAGTACATGTGTTAGCTCTGTAAAGCAGAGATCTTCCATGCCTCAGAAAAACTTGTATATAATCACTCAAAACTGCTCAAAGAAGTCAAGCAGCTGAACAACTCACAGCCGTCAGACTCGAGCTTCATGCAATGCAAAAGATGCAAGTTTGTTGGAGTGCACAGAAATAAAACCAGGAGAAAGGGTCAGCAACTATTCCCATAACCGCTGATGCTGAGGAGTATTTCTGTGAGTTGTGTAAGGAGCTGGATCACTTGCTGAATTCCTGATGATGAGTGAGGTGAACTTCAGGCAGACTGTTTGAAGAGATATGTTTGTTGATTGTCAGAGGAGCAGGTTATACTCCGAGGCTCAGGCTATAGTACTGTATATATGCTCTATAATATAATTCTCCCATAAGGCACAACATACTTCAATATCTCATTCATGAAACAGACTTAGGCTTCCAGTCCGAATTGGTTGTTGTTGTTGTTAATAAAATAAAACTTTACACTGTAGTACTGGCTGCAGGTTTGCAAACCCTGGTGGTCATTACCCTGAACAATCACATTACAGCAATTTGACCATGCTTCTCTAACCTTAGAGAGATAAAGATAACCTCAGTGCTTCTAGCCACATAGTGTAGTACTACCAAAAAGCCCCATAAATAAACAGTTTTCACAGTTTGACATGGAAGAGCCTGCCGAGCCTGCACACAGTATATGTGTATGTATTTCTAAAAAAGCATTTCAGCCATTTAGATTTGATTTGTGGAGCTAGGCTTCACAAACTGTGATTGTGAAGATTTATGTGTTCAGGATTTAGTAGACAGGTCTGAAAATCACTGTAGTGTTGAC
>JAJDFG010001317.1:0-2500 GCA_021039105.1 Scomber colias
TACACACACACACACACACACACACATACACACATACACACGCAGACACACAGACACACACACGCACACAGACACACACACACACACACACACACGCAGACACACACACACACACACAGACACACACACACACACATCGAATGTACCAGAATTAAACATACCAATATTATTGTACAACGGTAATGAGGGTTATTTTCCCTGATGTGTGCAGGTGGGTATTTTGTGTATCTGAGACAAAGTGACACACACACACACACACACACACACACACACACACACACACACAGGGCCACTCTGCAGATTAATGACTATCACTGAGTGTCTCCACAAAGCCAGAAGCCAGCCACTTTCACAATTAGCCCATAAATGGATAAAGATGTCCTTTAATTGTCTGTTTTCATATCAATTATCTCCCTTGCTCCACCTGTTAGCTCGTTAGCTCGGCTGCTAATGAAGCTAACGGGGGAACGAGAAGAAGTGTGTTTTCACCGACAGCGTCCATTAATTCATCACATCAACCTTTACACCGCCGTCAGCTTCATATCTCACTAATGTTAATCAATGATCAGTTTGAAGCTCGTATCTAAACCTTTATACAAGCTGTTGTGAACAACAGCAGGATGAAATGAATCACTCAGGAGTCGACTCTAATTACTCAGTATTATGCTCATGAATGCACCTGTGATTGGTGCTTTAATGGCCGCTGTGCAAACCTCATAAAATCACACAATCATAATGTCCACCTGCACCACTGACCGAAGCATTAAGAGCTCATAAGAACTACTTTACATGCAGGAAATGAAGCATGCAGGTTTGTTTTTTTTCCTCCTAATTTGTGAGCAAGGACATAAAATAATGAACCTTTCCACATAGTTCTTATTCCTTCTAGAAATAAAATGACATAAATTTGATCTGGTTGAAGTGCTCGACCACCATCCTCCATTTACATTTCATTTGTTATCAGAGGTATTATTATTATGCTCACACATCTAATTATATATTTATATATACACTTTATATATAAACCTTTAAACCTTCTGTGGAAACATGGATTTAAAAGTTGGTCTGAAGCTAATATGAAGCTTCAGCGTCTGAATGAAAGGCAGAAAGAAAGAAAGAAAGAAAGAAAGAAAGAAAGAAAGAAAGAAGTGGAAGTAAGAACAAGGAGGAGGAAGATGAGGAAAAAAGAAGCAAACAAACAAAGAAGGAAAAACAGAAAATCAAAGAATGAATGAAGGAAACAACAAATAAAGGAAAACGTTGAGGAAAGAAAGAAGAAGGAAGGAAAGAAAGAAAGATGAGAGGAAAGAAAGAAAGGAAGGAAAGAAAGAAAGATGAGAGGAAAGAAAGAAAGGAAGGAGGAAGATGAGGAAAGAAAGGGAGGGGAAGGAAGATGAGGAAAGAAAGAAAAGACAGAAAGAAGAAGAGAAAGAAGAGGAAAGTAAGAACAAGGAGGAGGAGGAAGATGAGGAAAAAAGAAGCAAACACAGAAGGAAAAAGAGAGAAATAAAGAATGAATGAAGGAAACAAACAAATAAAGAAGGAGGAAGATGAGGAAAGAGAAGAAAGAAAGAAAGAAAGAAAGAAAGAAAGAAAGACATGTTGCTGCTGATAACAAACCCCAAATTATTGATATGTAAAGGTGTTCTCTCAAGGATCAATATTAGGCCCAGCTATTTACTCTATACTGCAGAGGTCTTCAACAGGGGGGGTGGTTAATAGAAGCCAACCAGGAAGTAACTTAGAGCTGCATTCTATCAAAAGGCCACCAGGGGGCGACCGTCTCTATACAAGTCAATGGAGAATTCACCAACTTCTCACTTGATTTCTAACCTCAGTAAACGTTTTCAAAATGTGTTTATGGTCTCAATCGCTAGTTTAAAGCCTTCTTCAATGCAGTATGATGTTCATTTGGGACATTTTGGCCTCCCTGATTTTATATGTGATGATAAAGCAGGGTATGCATTAGGGCGTGGCTACGTCCTGATTGACAGGTTGATTGACCAATGTCCTCGAGATCCAGCCCTCGTAACCATAGCAACCTCCCCGCTCCGCCCATGGCCCCGCCTCAAATCAAGTGAGAAGTTGGTGAATTCTCCATTGACTTGTATAGAGACGGTCGCCCCCTGGTGGCCTTTTGATAGAATGCAGCTTTAAGTTACTTCCTGGTTGGCCTCATTTCAGAGGACCAGAACTCCCCGCCTGGATTTAACAGATGAGCCTTAGCTACTTGGTACGGAAGTGTATTGCATTCACTTGAATTTTAAAAAATCCGGTTTTTCAAGGTAATTTTTTTCTTTTCTCTTTTTCGGGGTAATTTTTTTTCTGAGTTTAGGGGGCATTCAAAACACTGGACACATTCACTCTTTATAGAGAGCTCGATGTGATGGAAGCAAACATGACCTGCTTGTTTAGTTTAATCTGGGTTTAAGACACTGGGAGATTGTCCTGTCTTTAAGTCATATAGATGGAAATAGCAATGAAGGACAGACGGAAGGAA
>JAJDFG010001317.1:7500-39048 GCA_021039105.1 Scomber colias
CAGTACTTTTACTGTAATACTGCATACTACATCACTATAATACTGCAGTACTTTTACTGTAATACTGCAGTACTTGTACTGTAATACTGCATACTACATCACTATAATACTGCAATACTTTTACTGTAATACTGTATACTACATCACTATAATACTGCAGTACTTTTACTGTAATACTGCATACTACATCACTATAATACTGCAGTACTTTTACTGTAATACTGCATACTACATCACTATAATACTGCAGTACTTTTACTGTAATACTGCATACTACATCACTCATAATACTGCAGTACTTTTACTGTAATACTGCATACTACATCACTATAATACTGCAGTACTTTTACTGTAATACTACATACTACATTACTATAATACTGCAGTACTTTTACTGTAATACTGCATACTACATCACTATAATACTACATACGAAATCACTCATAATACTGCAGTACTTTTACTGCAGTAAAGTAACTTCTTCCAGTGCTGCTGCTGACAGTTTCAAAATGTGACTCAGCACAGATGTCAGGCTGGTTTTACAACTTTATCACATGATGTTCAAAGTTCAAAGTTATTAAACTTATCAGGAAGTGAAACTCAGTCAGTCGTTGCCTCTGAGAGCTGAAATGGCGCAGAACAATCAGCTGGACCGAGACTCAATCAGCTGTTCGATCTGTCTGGATCTACTGAAGGATCCGGTGACTACTACCTGTGGACACAGCTACTGTATGAGCTGTATTAAAGGATTCTGGGATGGAGAGGATCAGAAGAAGATCTACAGCTGCCCTCAGTGCAGAGAGGCCTTCACACCGAGGCCTGTCCTGAAGAAAAACACCATGTTAGCAGCTTTAGTGGAGCAGCTGATGAAGACTGGACTCCAAGCTGCTCCTGCTGATCACTGCTATGCTGGACCTGAAGATGTGGCCTGTGATGTCTGCACTGGGAGGAAGCTGAAAGCCTTCAAGTCCTGTCTGCAGTGTCTGGTCTCTTACTGTGAGAATCACCTCCAGCCTCATTACACTGTTGGTCAATTTAAGAAACACAAGCTGGTGGAGCCCTCGGAGAAGCTCCAGGAGAACATCTGCTCTCGTCATGATGAGGTGATGAAGATATTCTGCCGTACAGATAAGAAGTGTATCTGTTATCTGTGCACTATGGAGGATCATAAAGGCCACGACACAGTCCCAGCTGCAGCAGAAAGGACTGAGAGGCAGAGAGAGCTCGAGGTGAGTCGACTAAACATCCAGCAGAGAATCCAGGACAGAGAGAAAGATGTGAAGCTGCTTCGACAGGAGGTGGAGGCCGTCAGTCGCTCTGCTGATAAAGCCGTGGAGGACAGTGAGAAGATCTTCACTGAGCTGATCCATCTCCTCCAGAAAAGAAGCTCTGATGTGAAGCAGCAGATCAGATCCCAGCAGGAAACTGAAGTGAGTGGAGTCAAAGAGCTTCAGGAGAAGCTGCAGCAGGAGATCACTGAGCTGAAGAGGAAAGATGCTGAACTGAAGCAGCTCTCACACACAGAGGATCACAACCAGTTTCTACACAACTACCCCTCAGTGTCACAACTCAGTGAACCTACAGACTCATCCAGCATCAATATCCGTCCTCTGAGACACTTTGAGGATGTGACAGCAGCTGTGTCAAAGCTCAGAGATAAACTACAGGACATCCTGAGAGACAAATGGACAAACATCTCACTGGCAGTGACTGAAGTGGACGTTTTACTGCCAGAACCACCCAAGACAAGAGCTGAGTTCTTAAGATATTCATGTGAAATCACTCTGGATCCAAACACAGCACACACACATCTGTTATTATCTGAGGGGAACAGAAAAGTAGAATGGACGTCACAAAAACAGTCTTATTCTAGTCACACAGACAGATTCACTGGATGGTGTCAGATCCTGAGTAGAGAGAGTCTGACTAGACATTGTTACTGGGAGGTGGAGTGGAGCGGGAAAGGAGTTGATGTAGCAGTCGCATACAAGAATATAAACCGAGCAGGAAATGAATCTGCATTTGGATTCAATGACAAATCTTGGTCTTTAGCTTGTTACACTGACAGTTATACATTTTGGTTCAATAACATTAAAACTCCCGTCTCAGGTCCTGTTTCCTCCAGAGTCGGAGTGTACCTGGATCACAGAGCAGGTATTCTGTCCTTCTACAGCATCTCTGAAACCATGACTCTCCTCCACAGAGTCCACACCACATTCACTCAGCCTCTCTATGCTGGATTTTATGTTTATGTTGAATCCACAGCTGAGTTGTGCAAAGTGAAATAGACAGAAGTCATTTCAGACTTCATGTGTCAGATGTTGTAATTCTTCATGTTTTTTTCTCCATGTTTCTGAGCTGCTCAGAGATCAGCTGACATGCTAATAGAGATATTCAACACTTCATTTTACTTTACATATGTGTCGTTTATATGTTCAGTTTCTTTAAATGTGACTTTTTCCTGTGTGTTTTTATCCATGGAGGCTCTCACTGCTCATCACCATGTTTTTAACCTTCACTGACATTTCTTCAGATGAAATGTGAACTTCTCTTTGTTCTAAATGTTAGTTTCATGTTTGTATTGATGTATTTGTGTCCGTTGTTTCTTAAACAGAGAAAACAGCAGAACTTCCTTCATCACAGATATTTTGTTCTCATCACTTTTTAAATTCATAAAGAAATGTTCAATCAAACTGTAATGATCATGATACTAATCATTAATGATGTTCTTGTACATAGCTGACATTCTGGGTTACACTAACTGACTGTGTGGATG
Organism: Scomber colias; assembly: GCA_021039105.1. NCBI lineage: Eukaryota > Metazoa > Chordata > Actinopteri > Scombriformes > Scombridae > Scomber > Scomber colias. Next base: position 10,277 of record JAJDFG010001317.1, read on the forward strand.
AAGTCAATCTGAACATGAAATCATTGATCACACTTTACTGATTGGATGTGTCAACAATCTGAAGCTTCAATAATCAATAAAGATGATTTTATCAACAGTGATCAAAGTGTTTTCTTCTCATTCAAAGCTTGTGTACTTTTACTGTAACACTGTATACTACATCACTATAATACTGCAGTACTTTTACTGTAATACTGCATACTACATCACTATAATACTGCAGTACTTTTACTGTAATACTGCATACTACATCACTATAATACTGCAGTACTTTTACTGTAATACTGCATACTACATCACTATAATACTGCAGTACTTTTACTGTAATACTGCATACTACATCACTATAATACTGCAGTACTTTTACTGTAATACTGCATACTACATCACTATAATACTGCAGTACTTTTACTGTAATACTACATCACAAACTTTGTATTGATGCTAAAATTAGAGCATTTTAATGTTAATGATAATAAACTGTAATCTCAAAGAAAACCGTCCTCACTTTGTTGTAAAAAAATAGAAACAGATGACATATTAATGTTTTGATTTGAATCATTTGCAGATATTTAATCTTCTTTATGTACAGAAACAACAGTCTCTTGTTTCTCAGCTTTCTTTTTATAAACTCGGTGACCTGCTTTGAATCAAACGCAGCTGATCATCTGACAAAGAGACGAAGGGCTGACAGAGAAATGACACATAATTACAGTTACAGTCTGTCTGCCAGTTACAGCACGGATCAAAAGGATGGAGGGATGGAGGAGTGGAGGGGTGGAAGGATGGAGACAGATTAAAAACTGGCGGCTGCTGGAGCGGCTGGAGTTTCTACAGAGGATCATGTGACTGCTAGCAGTTCCTTGATAAAATGAACTTTGGATTTACCTTCTTGTATTTCCTCTGTGACCCTCTAGAGGATAAACACTATGAACAATTAGTAAATGAATGAATGCTTGTATTTCATAGCAGTAAAGTTAAATGTTGAGCAGCTTTTAACTGAGACTTTACTGTAAATGAGGAAACAGTTTGAATCCACAGTGCGGCTCCTCGTCCTGATAACCTTTAAACACAACAAGCTCCACCCTGAGATCAGAGTTCCTTGGTCTCTCCCTTCAGATCTACAGTTTGAAGGTGGGTGTAAACAACATGTGACTCAGCACTGATGTCAGCCTGATTTTACAACTTTATCACATGATGTTCAAAGTTCAAAGTTATTAAACTTATCAGGAAGTGAAGCTCACTCTGTCGTTGCCTCTGAGAGCTGAAATGGCGCAGAAAGATCAGCAGGACCAAGAAACACTCAGCTGTTCGATCTGTCTGGATCTACTGAAGGATCCGGTGACTACTTCCTGTGGACACAGCTACTGTATGACCTGTATTACAGGATTCTGGGATGGTGAGGATCAGAGGAAGATCTACAGCTGCCCTCAGTGCAGAGAGGCCTTCACACCAAGGCCTGTCCTGAAGAAAAACACCATGTTAGCAGCTTTAGTGGAGCAGCTGAAGAAGACTGGACTCCAAGCTGCTCCTGCTGATCACTGCTATGCTGGACCTGAAGATGTGGCCTGTGATGTCTGCACTGGGAGGAAGATGAAAGCCTTCAAGTCCTGTCTGCAGTGTCTGGTCTCTTACTGTGAGAATCACCTCCAGCCTCATTACACTGTTGGTCAATTTAAGAAACACAAGCTGGTGGAGCCCTCGGAGAAGCTCCAGGAGAACATCTGCTCTCGTCATGATAAGGTGATGGAGATATTCTGCCGTACAGATAAGAAGTGTATCTGCTATCTGTGCACTATGGAGGATCATAAAGGCCATGATACAGTCCCAGCTGCAGCAGAAAGGACTGAGAGGCAGAGAGAGCTCGAGGTGAGTCGACTAAACATCCAGCAGAGAATCCAGGACAGAGAGAAAGATGTGAAGCTGCTTCAACAGGAGGTGGAGGCCGTCAGTCGCTCTGCTGATAAAGCAGTGGAGGACAGTGAGAAGATCTTCACTCAGCTGATCTGTCTCCTCCAGAAAAGAAGCTCTGATGTGAAGCAGCAGATCAGATCCCAGCAGGAAACTGAAGTGAGTGGAGTCAAAGAGCTTCAGGAGAAGCTGCAGCAGGAGATCATTGAGCTGAAGAGGAAAGACGCTGAACTGAAGCAGCTCTCACACACAGAGGATCACAACCAGTTTCTACACAACTACCCCTCAGTGTCACAACTCAGTGAACCTACAGACTCATCCAGCATCAATATCCGTCCTCTCAGATACTTTGAGGATGTGACAGCAGCTGTGTCAGAGCTCAGAGATAAACTACAGGACACCCTGAGGGACAAATGTACAAACATCTCACTGGCAGTGACTGAAGTGGACGTTTTACTGTCAGAACCAGAACCCAAGACCAGAGCTGAGTTCTTAAAATATTCATGTGAAATCACTCTGGATCCAAACACAGCAAACACATTTCTGTTATTATCTGAGGGGAACAGAAAAGTAGAACATACGAGTCAACATCAGTCTTATTCTAGTCACACAGACAGATTCACTGATCATTGGCAGGTCCTGAGTAGAGAGAGTCTGACTGGACGTTGTTACTGGGAGGTGGAGTGGAGAGGATGGGGGGTTCATGTAGCAGTCGCATACAAGAATATCAGCAGAGCAGGAAGTGAATCTCTATTTGGACGTAATAACAAATCTTGGTCTTTAGATTGTTACACTAACAGGTATGAATTTTGGTTCAACAACATTAAAACTCCCGTCTCAGGTCCTCGTTCCAAAAGATTCGGAGTGTACTTGGATCACAGAGCAGGTATTCTGTCCTTCTACAGCGTCTCTGAAACCGTGACTCTCCTCCACAGAGTCTGGACCACCATGACTCTCCTCCACAGAGTCCAGACCACATTCACTCAGCCGCTCTATGCTGGACTTTTGGTTTATCTTGGATCCACAGCTGAGTTGTTTGAAGTGAAATAGACAGAAGTCATTTCAGACTTCATGTGTCAGATGTTGTAATTCTTCATGTTTTTGTCTCCATGTTTCTCAGTTGCTCAGAGATCAGCTGACATGCTAATAGTGATATTCAACACTTTATTTTACTTTATGTATGTGTCGTTTATATGATCAGTTTCTTTAAATATGACTTTTTCCTGTGTGTTTTTATCCATGGAGGCTCTCACTGCTCATCACCATGTTTTTAACCTTCACTGACATTTCTTCAGATGTAAATGTGAACTTCTCTTTGTTCTAAATGTTAGTTTCATGTTTGTATTGATGTATTTGTGTCTGTTGTTTCTTAAACAGAGAAAACAGCAGAACTTCCTTCATCACAGATATTTTGTTCTTATCACTTTGTAAATTCATAAAGAAATGTTCAATCAAACTGTAATGATTATGATAATAATCATTAATGATGTTCTTGTACATAGCTGACATTCTGGGTTACACTAACTGACTGTGTGGATGAAGTCAATCTGAACATGAAATCATTGATCACACTTTACTGATTGGATGTGTCAACAATCTGAAGCTTCAATAATCAATAAAGATGATTTTTATCAACAGTGATCAAAGTGTTTTCTTCTTATTCAAAGCTTCTGGAGAAAATGTGAAACTACAATGAGAGTTTATTAGAGACAGTTTTCCTCCTGAAATACTACAAAGTTCACTTAATAATACTGCAGTACTTTTACTGTAATACTGCATAATACATCACTCATAATACTGCAGTACTTTTACTGTAGGAGGACTTTTAGTTGTAGTATTTTTACTCTGCTGTATTAGTACTTCTACTGCAGTAAAGTATCAGAGTATTTCTTCCAGTACTGCTGCTGACAGTTTCTACAGAGGATCATGTGACTGTTAGCAGTTTCTTGATAAAATCAACTTTGGTTTTACCTTCCTGTATTTCCTCTGTGACCCTCTAGAGGATAAACAGTATGAACAATTAGTGAATGAATGAATGATCATATTTCATAGCAGTAAAGTTAAATGTTGAGCAGCTTTTAACTGAGACTTTACTGTAAATGAGGAAACAGTTTGAATCCACAGTGCGGCTCCTCGTCCTGATGACCTTTAAACACAACAAGATCCACTCTGAGATCAGAGTTCATTGTTCTCTCCCTTCAGATCTACAGTTTATAGATGGGTGTAAACAACATGTGACTCAGCACAGAGCTGTCAGACTGCATTCAGCAGAATGACGTGTTCAGATCTGTTCACACCTGTTTCATTTATCAGGAAGTGAAGCTCAGACAGTCGTTGCCTCTGAGAGCTGAAATGGCGCAGAGAGATCAGCTGGATCAAGAAACACTCAGCTGTTCGATCTGTCTGGATCTACTGAAGGATCCGGTGGGTCTTCCCTGTGGACACAGCTACTGTATGAGCTGTATTAAAGGATTCTGGGATGGAGAGGATCAGAGGAAGATCTACAGCTGCCCTCAGTGCAGAGAGGCCTTCACACCGAGGCCTGTCCTGAAGAAAAACACCATGTTAGCAGCTTTAGTGGAGCAGCTGAAGAAGACTGGACTCCAAGCTGCTGCTGCTGATCACTGCTATGCTGGACCTGCAGATGTGGCCTGTGATGTCTGCACTGGGAGGAAGCTGAAAGCCTTCAAGTCCTGTCTGCAGTGTCTGGTCTCTTACTGTGAGAATCACCTCCAGCCTCATTACACTGTTGGTCAATTTAAGAAACACAAGCTGGTGGAGCCCTCGGAGAAGCTCCAGGAGAACATCTGCTCTCGTCATGATAAGGTGATGGAGATCTTCTGCCGTACAGATAAGAAGTGTATCTGTTATCTGTGCACTATGGAGGATCATAAAGGCCACGACACAGTCCCAGCAGCAGCAGAAAGGACTGAGAGGCAGAGAGAGCTCGAGGTGAGTAGACTAAACATCCAGCAGAGAATCCAGGACAGAGAGAAAGATGTGAAGCTGCTTCAACAGGAGGTGGAGGCCGTCAGTCGCTCTGCTGATAAAGCAGTGGAGGACAGTGAGAAGATCTTCACTCAGCTGATCCGTCTCCTCCAGAAAAGAAGCTCTGATGTGAAGCAGCAGATCAGATCCCAGCAGGAAACTGAAGTGAGTGGAGTCAAAGAGCTTCAGGAGAAGATGCAGCAGGAGATCACTAAGCTGAAGAGGAAAGACGCTGAACTGAAGCAGCTCTCACACACAGAGGATCACAACCAGTTTCTACACAACTACCCCTCAGTGTCACAACTCAGTGAACCTACAGACTCATCCAGCATCAATATCCGTCCTCTCAGATACTTTGAGGATGTGACAGCAGCTGTGTCAGAGCTCAGAGATAAACTACAGGACATCCTGAGGGACAAATGGACAAACATCTCACTGAGAGAGACTGAAGTGGACGTTTTACTGCCAGAACCAGAACCCAAGACCAGAGCTGACTTCTTAAAATATTCACGTGAAATCACTCTGGATCCAAACACAGCATACACAGAGCTGGTATTATCTGAGGGGAACAGAAAAGTAGAATGGGCGGGAAAACATCAGTCTTATTCTAGTCACACAGACAGATTCACTAATTGGTGGCAGGTCCTGAGTAGAGAGAGTCTGACTGGACGTTGTTACTGGGAGGTGGAGTGGAGTGGAGAGTATGGAGTTCGTGTAGCAGTCGCATACAAGAATATCAACAGAGCAGGAAGTGAATCTCTATTTGGATGTAATGACAAATCTTGGTCTTTAACTTGTTCCACTTACAGTTATACATTTTGCTTCAACAACATTAAAACTCCCGTCTCAGGTCCTGGTTCCTCCAGAGTCGGAGTGTACCTGGATCACAGAGCAGGTATTCTGTCCTTCTACAGCGTCTCTGAAACCATGACTCTCCTCCACAGAGTCCAGACCACATTCACTCAGCCTCTCTATGCTGGATTTTGTGTTTGTTTTGAATCCACAGCTGAGTTGTGTAAAGTGAAATAGACAGAAGTCATTTCAGACTTCATGTGTCAGATGTTGAAATTCTTCATGTTTTTGTCTTCATGTCTCTGAGCTGCTCAGAGATCAGCTGACACGCTAATAGTGATATTCAACACTTTATTTTACTTTATGTATGTGTCGTTTATATGATCAATTTCTTTAAATGTGACTTTTTCCTGTGTGTTTTTATCCATGGAGGCTCTCACTGCTCATCACCATGTTTTTAACCTTCACTGACATTTCTTCAGATGAAAATGTGAACTTCTCTTTGTTCTAAATGTTAGTTTCATGTTTGTATTGATGTATTTGTGTCTGTTGTTTCTGAAACAGAGAAAACAGCAGAACTTCCTTCATCACAGATATTTTGTTCTCATCACTTTGTAAATTCATAACGAACTGTTCAATCAAACTGTAATGATCATGATAATAATCATTAATGATGTTCTTGTACATAGCTGACATTCTGGGTTACACTGACTGACTGTGTGGATGAAGTCAATCTGAACATGAAATCATTGATCACACTTTACTGATTGGATGTGTCGACAATCTGAAGCTTCAATAATCAATAAAGATGATTTTTATCAACAGTGATCAAAGTGTTTTCTTCTCATTCAAAGCTTGTGTACTTTTACTGTAATACTGCATACTACATCACTCATAATACTGCAGTACTTTTAATGTAATACTGCATACTACATCACTATAATACTGCAGTACTTTTACTGTAATACTGCATACTACATCACTATAATAGTGCAGTACTTTCACTGTAGGATGATTTTTAGTTTTAGTATTTTTACTCTGCTGTATTAGTACTTTTACTGCAGTAAAGTATCAGAGTATTTCTTCCAGTGCTGCTACTGACAGTTTCTACAGAGGATCGTGTGACTGTTCGCAGTTTCTTGATAAAATGAACTTTGGTTTTACCTTCTTGTATTTCCTCTGTGACCCTCTAGAGGATAAACAGTATGAACAATTAGTGAATGAATGAATGCTTGTATTTCATAGCAGTAAAGTTAAATGTTGAGCAGCTTTTAACTGAGACTTTACTGTAAATGAGGAAACAGTTTGAATCCACAGTGCGGCTCCTCGTCCTGGAAACATTTAAACACAACAAGCTCCACCCTGAGATCAGAGTTCATTGTTCTCTCCCTTCAGAGATACAGTTTGAAGATGGGTGTAAACAACATGTGACTCAGCACAGACCTGTCAGGCTGGTTTTACAACTTTATCACATGATGGTCAAAGTTCAAAGTTATTAAACTTATCAGGAAGTGAAGCTCAGACAGTCGTTGCCTCTGAGAGCTGAAATGGCGCAGAGAGATCAGCTGGACCGAGACTCAATCAGCTGTGCGATCTGTCTGGATCTACTGAAGGATCCGGTGACTATTCCCTGTGGACACAGCTACTGTATGAGCTGTATTAAAGGATTCTGGGATGGAGAGGATCAGAGGAAGATCTACAGCTGCCCTCAGTGCAGAGAGGCCTTCACACCGAGGCCTGTCCTGAAGAAAAACACCATGTTAGCAGCTTTAGTGGAGCAGCTGAAGAAGACTGGACTCCAAGCTGCTCCTGCTGATCACTGCTATGCTGGACCTGAAGATGTGGCCTGTGATGTCTGCACTGGGAGGAAGCTGAAAGCCTTCAAGTCCTGTCTGCAGTGTCTGGTCTCTTACTGTGAGAATCACCTCCAGCCTCATTACACTGTTGGTCAATTACAGAAACACAAGCTGGTGGAGCCCTCGGAGAAGCTCCAGGAGAACATCTGCTCTCGTCATGATAAGGTGATGGAGATATTCTGCCGTACAGATAAGAAGTGTATCTGTTATCTGTGCACTATGGAGGATCATAAAGGCCACAACACAGTCCCAGCTGCAGCAGAAAGGACTGAGAGGCAAAGAGAGCTCGAGGTGAGTCGACTAAACATCCAGCAGAGAATCCAGGACAGAGAGAAAGATGTGAAGCTGCTTCAACAGGAGGTGGAGGCCGTCAGTCGCTCTGCTGATAAAGCAGTGGAGGACAGTGAGAAGATCTTCACTCAGCTGATCCGTCTCCTCCAGAAAAGAAGCTCTGATGTGAAGCAGCAGATCAGATCCCAGCAGGAAACTGAAGTGAGTGGAGTCAAAGAGCTTCAGGAGAAGCTGCAGCAGGAGATCACTGAGCTGAAGAGGAAAGACGCTGAACTGAAGAAGCTCTCACACACAGAGGATCACAACCAGTTTCTACACAACTACCCCTCAGTGTCACAACTCAGTGAACCTACAGACTCATCCAGCATCAATATCCGTCCTCTGAGATACTTTGAGGATGTGACAGCAGCTGTGTCAGAGCTCAGAGATAAACTACAGGACATCCTGACGGACAAGTGGACAAACATCTCACTGGCAGTGACAGAAGTGGACATTTTATTGTCAGAACCAGAACCCAAGACCAGAGCTGAGTTCTTAAGATATTCACGTGAAATCACTCTGGATCCAAACACAGTAAACAGATGGCTGTTATTATCTGAGGAGAATGTAAAAGTAGAATGGACGTTACAAGAACAGACTCATTCTAGTCACACAGACAGATTCAAAGTATATGAACAGGTCCTGAGTAGAGAGAGTCTGACTGGACGTTGTTACTGGGAGGTGAAGTGGAGAGGGTTAGGTGTTCATGTAGCAGTCGCATACAAGAATATCAGCAGAGCAGGAGATGGATCTCTATTTGGACGTAATGACAAATCTTGGTCTTTAGATTGTTACGCTAACAGTTATACATTTTGGTTCAACAACATTGAAACTCCCGTCTCAGGTCCTGGTTCCTACAAAGTCGGAGTGTACCTGGATCACAGAGCAGGTATTCTGTCCTTCTACAGAGTCTCTGAAACCACGACTCTCCTCCACAGAGTCCAGACCACCATGACTCTCCTCCACAGAGTCCAGACCACATTCACTCAGCCTCTCTATGCTGGACTTAGGGTTGGTTTTGAATCCACAGCTGAGTTGTGTAAAGTGAAATAGACAGAAGTCATTTCAGACTTCATGTGTCAGATGTTGTAATTCTTCATGTTTTTGTCTCCATGTTTCTGAGCTGCTCAGAGATCAGCTGACACGCTAATAGTGATATTCAACACTTTATTTTACTTTATGTATGTGTCGTTTATATTATCAGTTTCTTTAAATGTGACTTTTTCCTGTGTGTTTTTATCCATGGAGGCTCTCACTGCTCATCACCATGTTTTTAACCTTCACTGACATTTCTTCAGATGAAAATGTGAACTTCTCTTTGTTCTAAATGTTAGTTTCATGTTTGTATTGATGTATTTGTGTCTGTTGTTTCTTAAACAGAGAAAACAGCAGAACTTCCTTCATCACAGATATTTTGTTCTCATCACTTTGTAAATTCATAAAGAAATGTTCAATCAAACTGTAATGATCATGATAATAATCATTAATGATGTTCTTGTACATAGCTGACATTCTGGGTTACACTAACTGACTGTGTGGATGAAGTCAATCTGAACATGAAATCATTGATCACACTTTACTGATTGGATGTGTCAACAATCTGAAGCTTCAATAATCAATAAAGATGATTTTTATCAACAGTGATCAAAGTGTTTTCTTCTCATTCAAAGCTTGTGTACTTTTACTGTAATACTGCATACTACATCACTATAATACTGCAGTACTTTTACTGTAATACTTCATACTACATCACTATAATACTGCAGTACTTTTACTGTAATACTGCCTACTACATCACTATAATACTGCAGTACTTTTACTGTAATACTGCATACTACATCACTATAATACTGCAGTACTTTTACTGTAATACTGCATACTACATCACTATAATACTGCAGTACTTTTACTGTAATACTGCATACTACATCACTATAATACTGCAGTACTTTTACTGTAATACTGCATACTACATCACTCATAATACTGCAGTACTTTTACTGTAATACTGCATACTACATCACTCATAATACTGCAGTACTTTTACTGTAATACTGCATACTACATCACTCATAATACTGCAGTACTTTTACTGTAATACTGCATACTACATCACTATAATACTGCAGTACTTTTACTGTAATACTGCATACTACATCACTCATAATACTGCAGTACTTTTACTGTAATACTGCATACTACATCACTCATAATACTGCAGTACTTTTACTGTAATACTGCATACTACATCACTCATAATACTGCAGTACTTTTACTGTAATACTGCATACTACATCACTATAATACTGCAGTACTTTTACTGTAATACTGCATACTTCATCACTATAATACTGCAGTACTTTTACTGTAATACTGCATACTTCATCACTCATAGTACTGCAGTACTTTTACTGTAATACTGTATACTACATCACTATAATACTGCAGTACTTTTACTGTAATATTGCATACTACATCACTGTAATACTGCAGTACTTCTACTGTAATACTGCATACTACATCACTATAATACTGCAGTACTTTTACTGTAATACTGCATACTACATCACTATAATACTGCAGTACTTTTACTGTAATACTGCATACTACATCACTATAATACTGCAGTACTTTTACTGTAATACTGCATACTACATCACTATAATACTGCAGTACTTTTACTGTAATACTGCATACTACATCAATCATAATACTGCAGTACTTTTACTGTAATATTGCATACTACATCACTCATAATACTGCAGTACTTTTACTGTAATACTGCATACTACATCACTCATAATACTGCAGTACTTTTACTGTAATACTGCATACTACATCACTATAATACTGCAGTACTTTTACTGTAATACTGCATACTACATCACTATAATACTGCAGTACTTTTACTGTAATACTGCATACTACATCAATCATAATACTGCAGTACTTTTACTGTAATATTGCATACTACATCACTCATAATACTGCAGTACTTTTACTGTAATACTGCATACTACATCACTATAATACTGCAGTACTTTTACTGTAATACTGCATACTACATCACTATAATACTGCAGTACTTTTACTGTAATACTGCATACTACATCAATCATAATACTGCAGTACTTTTACTGTAATATTGCATACTACATCACTCATAATACTGCAGTACTTTTACTGTAATACTGCATACTACATCACTATAATACTGCAGTACTTTTACTGTAATACTGCATACTTCATCACTATAATACTGCAGTACTTTTACTGTAATACCGCATACTACATCACTATAATACTGCAGTACTTTTACTGTAATACTGCATACTTCATCACTATAATACTGCAGTACTTTTACTGTAATACTGCATACTACATCACTATAATACTGCAGTACTTTTACTGTAATACTGCATACTTCATCACTATAATACTGCAGTACTTTTACTGTAATACTGCATACTTCATCACTATAATACTGCAGTACTTTTACTGTAATACTACATCACAAACTTTGTATTGATGCTAAAATTGAGCATTTTAATGTTAATGATAATAAACTGTAATCTCAAAGAAAACCGTCCTCACTTTGTTGTAAAAAAATAGAAACAGATGACATATTAATGTTTTGATTTGAATCATCTGCAGATATTTAACCGTCTTTATGTACAGAAACAACAGTCTCTTGTTTCTCAGCTTTCTTTTTATAAACTCGGTGACCTGCTTTGAATCAAACGCAGCTGATCATCTGACAAAGAGACGAAGGACTGACAGAGAAATGACACATAATTACAGTTACAGTCTGTCTGCCAGTTACAGCACGGATCAAAAGGATGGAGGGATGGAGGGGTGGAGGGACGGAGGAATGGAAGGGTGGAGGGATGGAGGGATGGAGGAGTGGAGGGGTGGAAGGATGGAGACAGAGATTAAAAACTGGCGGCTGCTGGAGCGGCTGGAGTTTCTACAGAGGATCATGTGACTGTTAGCAGTTCCTTGATAAAATGAACTTTGGATTTACCTTCTTGTATTTCCTCTGTGACCCTCTAGAGGATAAACACTATGAACAATTAGTGAATGAATGATTGCTTGTATTTCATAGCAGTAAAGTTAAATGTTGAGCAGCTTTTAACTGAGACTTTACTGTAAATGAGGAAACAGTTTGAATCCACAGTGCGGCTCCTCGTCCTGATAACCTTTAAACACAACAAGCTCCACCCTGAGATCAGAGTTCCTTGTTCTCTCCCTTCAGAGCTACAGTTTGAAGGTGGGTGTAAACAACATGTGACTCAGCACTGATGTCAGCCTGATTTTACAACTTTATCACATGATGTTCAAAGTTCAAAGTTATTAAACTTATCAGGAAGTGAAGCTCACTCAGTCGTTGCCTCTGAGAGCTGAAATGGCGCAGAAAGATCAGCTGGACCGAGAAACACTCAGCTGTTCGATCTGTCTGGATCTACTGAAGGATCCGGTGACTACTTCCTGTGGACACAGCTACTGTATGACCTGTATTACAGGATTCTGGGATGGAGAGGATCAGAGGAAGATCTACAGCTGCCCTCAGTGCAGAGAGGCCTTCACACCAAGGCCTGTCCTGAAGAAAAACACCATGTTAGCAGCTTTAGTGGAGCAGCTGAAGAAGACTGGACTCCAAGCTGCTCCTGCTGATCACTGCTATGCTGGACCTGAAGATGTGGCCTGTGATGTCTGCACTGGGAGGAAGATGAAAGCCTTCAAGTCCTGTCTGCAGTGTCTGGTCTCTTACTGTGAGAATCACCTCCAGCCTCATTACACTGTTGGTCAATTTAAGAAACACAAGCTGGTGGAGCCCTCGGAGAAGCTCCAGGAGAACATCTGCTCTCGTCATGATAAGGTGATGGAGATATTCTGCCGTACAGATAAGAAGTGTATCTGTTATCTGTGCACTATGGAGGATCATAAAGGCCACAACACAGTCTCAGCTGCAGCAGAAAGGACTGAGAGGCAGAGAGAGCTCGAGGTGAGTCGACTAAACATCCAGCAGAGAATCCAGGACAGAGAGAAAGATGTGAAGCTGCTTCTACAGGAGGTGGAGGCCGTCAGTCGCTCTGCTGATAAAGCAGTGGAGGACAGTGAGAAGATCTTCACTCAGCTGATCCGTCTCCTCCAGAAAAGAAGCTCTGATGTGAAGCAGCAGATCAGATCCCAGCAGGAAACTGAAGTGAGTGGAGTCAAAGAGCTTCAGGAGAAGCTGCAGCAGGAGATCACTGAGCTGAAGAGGAAAGACGCTGAACTGAAGCAGCTCTCACACACAGAGGATCACAACCAGTTTCTACACAACTACCCCTCAGTGTCACAACTCAGTGAACCTACAGACTCATCCAGCATCAATATCCGTCCTCTCAGATACTTTGAGGATGTGACAGCAGCTGTGTCAGAGCTCAGAGATAAACTACAGGACATCCTGAGGGACAAATGGACAAACATCTCACTGGCAGTGACTGAAGTGGACGTTTTACTGTCAGAACCAGAACCAGAGCCCAAGACCAGAGCTGAGTTCTTAAAATATTCACGTGAAATCACTCTGGATCCAAACACAGTACACATACTGCTGTTATTATCTAAAGGGAACAGAAAAGTAGGATGTACAGGACAACAGTATTATTCTAGTCACACAGACAGATTCACTGATATGTGGCAGGTCCTGAGTAGAGAGAGTCTGACTGGACGTTGTTACTGGGAGGTGAAGTGGAGAGAAGGGTTAGCAGGAGGAGTTGATGTAGCAGTCGCATACAAGAATATCATCAGAACAGGAAGGGAATCTCGATTTGGATTTAATGACAAATCTTGGTCTTTATATTGTAACACTAACAGTTATGCATTTTGGTTCAACAGCATTAAAACTCTCGTCTCAGGTCCTGGTTCCTCCAGAGTCGGAGTGTACCTGGATCACAGAGCAGGTATTCTGTCCTTCTACAGTGTCACTAATACCATGACTCTCCTCCACAGAGTCCAGACCACATTCACTCAGCCGCTCTATGCTGGATTTTTGGTTTATTTTAAATCCACAGCTGAGTTGTGTAAAGTGAAATAGATAGAAGTCATTTCAGACTTCATGTGTCAGATGTTGTAATTCTTCATGTTTTTGTCTCCATGTTTCTGAGCTGCTCAGAGATCAGTTGACATACTAATAGTGATATTCAACACTTTATTAACTTTATGTATGTGTCGTTTATATTTTCAGTTTCTTTAAATGTGACTTTTTCCTGTGTGTTTTTATCCATGGAGGCTCTCACTGCTCATCACCATGTTTTTAACCTTCACTGACATTTCTTCAGATGAAAATGTGAACTTCTCTTTGTTCTAAATGTTAGTTTCATGTTTGTATTGATGTATTTGTGTCTGTTGTTTCTTAAACAGAGAAAACAGCAGAACTTCCTTCATCACAGATATTTTGTTGTCATCACTTTGTAAATTCATAAAGAAATGTTCAATCAAACTGTAATGATCATGATACTAATCATTAATGATGTTCTTGTACATAGCTGACATTCTGGGTTAAACTAACTGACTGTGTGGATGAAGTCAATCTGAACATGAAATCATTGATCACACTTTACTGATTGGATGTGTCAACAATCTGAAGCTTCAATAATCAATAAACATGATTTTTATCAACAGTGATCAAAGTGTTTTCTTCTCATTCAAAGCTTCTGGAGAAAATGTGAAACTACAACGAGAGTTTATTAGAGACAGTTTTCCTCCTGAAATACTACAAAGTTCACTTAATAATACTGCTGTACTTTTACTGTAATACTGCATACTACATCACTATAATACTGCAGTACTTTTACTGTAATATTGCATACTACATCACTCATAATACTGCAGTACTTTTACTGTAATACTACATCACAAACTCTGTATTGATGCTAAAATTGAGCATTTTAATGTTAATGATAATAAACTGTAATCGCAAAGAAAACCGTCCTCACTTTGTTGTAATAAAAATAGAAACAGATGACATATTAATGTTTTGATTTGAATCATCTGCAGATATTTAATCGTCTTTATGTACAGAAACAACAGTCTCTTGTTTCTCAGCCTTCTTTTTATAAACTCGGTGACCTGCTTTGAATCAAACGCAGCTGATCATCTGACAAAGAGACGAAGGACTGACAGAGAAATGACACATAATTACAATTACAGTCTGTTTGCCAGTTACAGCACGGATCAAAAGGATGGAGGGATGGAGGGGTGGAAGGGTGGAGGGGTGGAGGAGTGGAGGGGTGGAAGGATGGAGACAGATTAAGAACTGGCGGCTGCTGGAGCGACTGCTAATTTGGTAGAAGAATGGAAGGATGGAGGGGTGGAGAGGTGGAGGGATGGAGGAGTGGAGGGATAGAAGGATGGAAGGGTGGAGAGATGGAGGGGTGGAAGGATGGAGGAGTGGAAGGATGGAGGGGTGGAGGAGTGGAGAGGTGGAGGGGTGGAGGGATGGAGGGGTGGAGGAGTGGAGGGGTGGAGGGAAGGATGGAGGGGTGGAGGGATGGAGGAGTGGAGGGATGGAGGGGTGGATGGATGGACAGGTGGAGGGATGGAGGGATGGAGAGGTGGTGACGTAGAGGAGTGGAGGAGTGGAGCGGCTGAAAATTGATGGAAGAATGGAAGGATGGAGGGATGGAGAGGTGAAGGGATGGAGGGGTGGAAAGGTTGGAGGGGTGGAGGGAAGGAGGAGTGGAAGAGTGGAGGGATGGAGAGGTGGAGGGGTGGAGGGATGGATGGAAGGGTGGAGGGATGGAGGGATGGAGGGATAGAGGGGTGGAGGTGTGAAGGGATGGAGGGGTAGAGACAGAAAGTGAGAACTGGTGGCTGCTGGAGCAGCTGCTAATTTATTAGAGCTTCATCTATCGTCCCTTTAAACTAATGAGAGACGACACACACATTCCTGTTTTTAGTACCTCGTGGGGACCCCTGACTGGGTGATGACCTGTGGGTACAACCCTTTCTAAAGGGTCTAGAGACGTCATTTTAACTCCTAAATTCATCATAATTCTATTTGAACAAAACAATGAACAAAACAATTAAAAATATTAATAACTCTCAGATAAATTTGAAACCTGAATTTTGCCCCCCTTGTTGGGACCCGTAATGCTACCGTCTATTAGCATACAATTGACATCACTATTAGCCACAGTACAATTCATATTCAATATTTGAACAAATGTTGGATTGAAACCCTGACCCAGGGGGCTAATCGCTAAGCTAATATGCTAATACACCAATATACACACTTACACACTTTGTCAGGAAAAAGGTCCCCACCACGTGTGATCTTTGGGGTTCACATAAAGTCAGGAAAACCAACCCTGTGGGGACCAGGCCTATCAGGAGGCTGTTTGCTATTGATTCCAATGCTCGTTCCCAATGGGGACCAGGAGTCGGTCCCCACGGGGTTGGTGATATGTCAGGTTGCGGTCCCCACCAGGATAGAAAAACAAACACACCCACACACACAGACAGGCCAAAATCAATGGAGCTCCTCTACAGCTGAGTTACAGTCTGCTTTTAGCCAAAATATCTGTGAATAAAAGAACCAAACAGACGAATAATGGACTAAACCACAACTAACCAACTCAATAACTAACAGATCAAACTTTAACTGATCAGTTTTCTTCTTTATCTGTCTGAATATAGAGAAAAATCAGTCATTAATATACCGGAGGAAGAGTAAAAGCTACTGAGAGGCCTGCTTGGTAAATAATAAAATAGTAGAGCTGCAACTGATATAAAGAGTCTGTTCATTCATTTCTCAATCAGCTGATTAGCTGTCAGAAAGTAATGAAAAGTGTCAATCATTGTTTATCAAAGCCCAAAATGAGGTTCTCAAATACAAACTGTCACAGAAGATTAAAAAGACTATTCACAATATTCTCAAATGTGACAATATTCATATTTAAAAAGCTGAAATAAGATAATTTAGAGGCTTTTTTTATCTTCTTAAAAAAAGACTGAAAACAATTAATCAACTGTCAAAACAGTGAAGGAGTAATTTAATAATGGGTGACTAATTGTTTAACCCTCCTGTCGTCCTCAAGTCAAGGAAGGAAGTTAGGAAGAAGAAAAAGGAAGGAAAGGAAGGAAAGGAGGGAGGAAGGAAGGAGGGAGGAAGGAAAGAAGAAAGAAGGAAGGAAGGAAAGGAAGAAGGAAGGAAAGGAGAAAGGAAGGAAAGGAGGGAGGGAAGGAATGAAGGTTGGCGGAAGGGAGGGAGGAAAGAAGGAAGGAGGGAGGGTGAGAAGGAAGGAAGGAGGGAGGGAAGGAAGGAAGGAGGGTAGGAAGGAAGGAAGGAGGGAGGGAGGAAAGAAGGACAGAAGAAAAGAAGGAGGGAAGGAAAGAAGAATAGAAGGAAGGGAGGGAGGAACTAAGGAAGGAAGGAAGGAGGGAAGGAAAGAAGAATAGAAGAAGGAAGGAAGGAGGGAAGGAAAGAAGAACAGAAGGAATGAAGGAAGGGAGGGAGGAACTAAGGA
Organism: Scomber colias; assembly: GCA_021039105.1. NCBI lineage: Eukaryota > Metazoa > Chordata > Actinopteri > Scombriformes > Scombridae > Scomber > Scomber colias. The sequence continues at coordinate 27,666 of JAJDFG010001317.1, forward strand.
AGGAAGGGAGGAGGGAAGGAAAGAAGTAAGGGAGGAAGGAACTAAGGAAGGAAGGAAGGAGGGAAGGAAAGAAGAATAGAAGGAAGGAAGGAAGGAAGGAAGGAAGGGAGGAACTAAGGAAGGAAGGAAGAAGGGAAGGAAAGAAGAACAGAAGGAAGGGAGGGAGGGAGGAACTAAGGAAGGAAGGAAGGAGGGAAGGAATGAAGAAAAGAAGGAAGGGAGGAATTAAGGAAGGAAGGAAAGAAAGAAAGACGGAACAGTCAAAACAGACGGGGTCAATTTAAATAGAGAAATGGAAAGGGTTTAATTTTAGATACTAACTCAGCGCGCACACACACACACACACACACACACACACACACACGTTGGCCTGTCACTGTTATTCATCCTCCAGCTGATCCAAACACCTGGACGCTTCCTTCCATCGCCAGCTGCAGCTCCTCCTCTCTCTCCTATTTTTATCTCCTTCCATCCGTTTCCATCAGCGGACAGAAGTACACACACACACACACACACACACACACACACACACACACACACACACACACCTCACACAACTCTGCAGGTTGTGTGTTTATATCCTCGTCATCCTCATCATCCTCATCATCCTCATCATCCTCATCATCCTCTCAGCTGGAGGATGCTCACACACCAAATGACAGAGGAAGCTAAAAATACATCAACCTGAGAGCTCAACTTATACTAACATGGATTAGACGGTAGGAAGGAGAGAGGAAGGAAGGAAGGAAGGGAAGAGGGGAGGGAGGAGCAGGAAGGAGGGAAAGGAGGGAGGAAAGAAGGAAGGAGGGAGGAAAGGAGGAAGGGAGAAAGGAATGAAGGAAAGGAGGAAGGAAAAGAGGAGGGAAGGAAAGGAGGTAAGGAAAGGAGGGAAGAAGGAGAGAAGGAGAGAAGGAGAAAAGGAAGAAGGAGGAAGGAAGAAGGAAGGAAGGAAGGAACGAACGAACGAACGAACGAACGAAAGGAGGAAGGAGGGAGGGAGGAAAGATGGAAAGGAAGGAAAGAAGTAGGGAAGAAAGGGGGATGAAGGAAGTGCTCCATAAAATGTAAGAAAATGGAGAAAAAAAAACATTCATCAGTGTTTACCGAAAAGCCAGAGATGACATCATCAAATGTCCAAAACTCAAATATATCAGTTTACTGTCACAGAGGATTAAAAAGGAATCAGAAATATTCACATTAAAGAAGCTGGAACCTAAAATAATTGGCAACTAATCAATGAATCCACTAATCGTTTCAGTTCTAGCTGTGGATGTTTCCCAAGATACATCCCCCCCCCCCTCAATGGGAACGCTTACCCACAATGCAATGCTCACGTGTTGCGTTTAGTGCCAGTTAAAATGAATAAATGTTTGGACTCATTGCATCAGCACAGTTTTCTATGAATAGCCTGATAATGAGGCCAACCAGGAAGTAACTTAGAGCTGCATTCTATCAAAAGGCCACCAGGGGGCGACCGTCTCTATACAAGTCAATGGAGAATTCATCAACTTCTCACTTGATTTCTAACCTCAGTAAACGTTTTCAAAATGTGTTTATGGTCTCAATCGCTAGTTTAAAGCCTTCTTCAATGCAGTATGATGTTCATTTGGGACATTTTGGCCTCCCTGATTTTATATGTGACGATAAAGCAGGGTATGCATTAGGGCGTGGCTACGTCCTGATTGACAGGTTGATTGACCAATGTCCTCGAGATCCAGCCCTCGCAACCATAGCAACCTCCCCGCTCCGCCCATGGCCCCGCCTCATGCCCATATAAGTAGAATCCATGCTTTTATTTTTCCCAGCATGCACCTGAAATTTTCAAGATGGCGCTGCCTAGATTAGAAACTATTGGCTTCCGAGCAGCAGTCCACAAACCAATGGGTGACGTCACAGATGTTACGTCTGTTTCTTTTATACAGTCTGTGATTCAGACATGTGTTCTCCTTCTTTGTCTAAACTCTGAGTCAGTTCATGAATAACTGGGGGCTCGTTTGGGATGTGAACCCAGAACCTCTCCGTCTCTCTCTCTGAGCCACTTCCTGTTTGTCTGCACAGTTTGGCTTTGAGACTTTTCTACCTGCTCTGTTTCTGCCTCATTAGCATCTCTCCTCATGCTCCTCTGCTTCCCTCCACTCCTCCACCCCTCCATCCTTCCATCTCTCCTCATGCTCCTCTGCTTCCCTCCACTCCTCCACCCCTCCATCTCTCCTCATGCTCCTCTGCTTCCCTCCACTCCTCCACTCCTCCACCCCTCCATCTCTCCTCATGCTCCTCTGCTTCCCTCCACCCCTCCATCTCTCCACCTCTCCTCATGCTCCTCTGCTTCCTGGAAGTCCGTTTACAGTCTGATCTGAAGCCTCATTGACACCAAAGGTAAGTGAAGACTGAAGTCATTCGTCAGTAATCATGTTTAATTGTTCGAGCAGTCGGTTACAATTTGGAGCTCGTTAGAAATGAGAAGCATGTTGTGAGATATTTGTTGTGAAGGCAGCGATGGAGCTTTAATGACTCACGACTAATAGCTGTAACACCCCCCCCCCAGACTAATTTCAGTAATAAAACCAAGCTTTTAATAAATCGCCTTCTCATAAGAGACTAAAGATTGAAGAAGTAAAGAAAAAGAAATCATGGCTCTTTATCTCTGTCCTTCCTTCTTTCTTTCCTTCATCCTTTCCTCCTTCCTTCCTTTCCTCCTTCCTTCTTTTCTTTCCGCCTTCCTTTCCTCCCGTCTACCTTTCTCTCTTCCTTCTTTCCTCTGTCCTTCCTTCCTCCCTCCCTTCTTCCTCGCTCCTTTCCTTCCTTCTTCCTCCCTCCCTCCCTCCCTCCCTTCCTTTCTTCCTTCCTTCTTCCTCCCTCCCTTCTTCCTCCCTCCTTCCCTCCTCTCCTTCCTTTCTTCCTCCCTTCCTCTCTCCTTCCTCCCCCTCTCCCTTCCTTCCTTCCTCCCTTCCTTGCTTTCTCCCTCATTCTTCCTTCTTCCTCCCTTCCTTCTTCCTCCCTCCCTCCCTCCCTCCCTCCCTTTCTTCCTTCCTTCTTCCCTTCCTTCTTCCTCCCTCCCTCCTTTCCTTCCTTCCTTCCTTCCTTCTTCCTCCCTTCCTTCCTTTCTCCCTCATTCTTCCTCCCTCCCTCTCTCCCTTTCTTCCTTCTTCCTCCCTTCCTTCCTTTCTCCCTCATTCTTCCTCCCTCCCTCTCTCCCTTCCTTCTTCCTCCCTTCCTTCCTTTCTACCTCCTTCTTCCTCCCTCCCGCCTTCCTTCCTTGACTCGAGGACAACAGGAGGGTTAAAAAAATAAACGCGTTATAGATTGCATTAATCTCCAGTTTATCTTTTTATTCTGCAGGTTAAACTGCATGCTGATTATTAATTTTTCATTCTATCTGTGATCTTTAAATTTTGGCCTTTAAGCTTCAGCAGAGTGAAGACGGCCGACGTTCCTGCAGGAAGAACTACTAACATCAGGAGGTCAAAGGTCAAAAGTAATCCTGCAGCGAGTACAGTTTCTATCAGCAGTCAAAAAGAAACAAAAAGACAAAAAACAACCAAGAAGCGTTGTGATGACGGTTACCTAGGAGACGATGAGCTTTAATGATGATGATGTCAGCTGGAGGAACAGAAGGAAGGGAGGAAGGAAAGAAGGAAAGAAAGACAGAAGGAAGGAAGGAAGGAAGGAAAGAAAGACAGAAGGAAGGAAGGAAGGAAGGAAAGAAAGACAGGAGGAAGGAAGGAAGGAAGGAAGGAAGGAAGCTTTAATGATGTCAGCTGGGGGAACAGAAGGAAGGGAGGAAGGAAAGATGGAAAGAAAGACAGAAGGAAGGAAGGAAGGAAGGAAGGAAGGAAGGAAGGAAGGAAGGAAGGAAGGAAGGAAGGAAGGAAGGAAGGAAGGAAGGAGCAGAATGATGATGATGTCAGCTGGGGGAACAGAAGGAAGGGAGGAAGGAAAGAAGGAAAGAAAGAAAGACAGAAGGAAGGAAGGAAGGAAGGAAAGAAAGACAGAAGGAAGGGAGGAAGGAAAGAAGGAAAGAAAGACAGGAGGAAGGAAGGAAGGAAGGAAAGAAAGACAGAAGGAAGGAAGGAAGGACAGAAGGAAGGAAGGAAGGAAGGAAGGAAGGAAAGAAAGACAGAAGGAAGGAAGGAAGGACAGAAGGAAGCTTTAATGATGATGATGTCAGCTGGAGGTGCACGGATTATTACTCCTGTACAAGATCTGAGGTTTTAAAAAGGAAACTTGTGTCGTTGAACCAGAACAGAGTGTCTGTTTTACACTGTGAGCTGCTGATGGAGGAAAAGATGCAACCTGATGTTTAGAAAAGGAGAGTTTAATTGTTTTCAGGGGCTTTAAAGAGAACAGTGAGGCCTCCTGTGCAGTTAACCCTCCTGTCGTCCTCGAGTCAAGGAAGGAAGTTAGGAAGAAGAAGAAGGAAGGAAAGGAGGGAGGAAGGGAGGAAGAAGGAGGGACAGGAGGAAGGAGGAAGGAAAGGACGGAGGAGGAAGGAAGGGAGGAGGGAAGGAAGGAAGGAAGGAGGGAGGGAAGGAAGGAAGGAAGGTGGGAGGGAGGGTGGGAAGGAAGGAAGGTGGGAGGGAGGGTGGGAAGGAAGGAAGGGAGGAGGCAAGGAAGGGTGGGAAGGAAGGAAGGAGGGAGGGAAGGAAGGAAGGTAGGTGGGAGGGAGGAAAGAAGGACAGAGAGAAGGAGGGAAGGAGGAAAGAAGGACAGAAGAAAGGAAGGAGGGAAGGAAAGAAGAACAGAAGGAACAGTCAAAACAGATGGGGTCAATTTGACCCGGGAGGACGACACAAGGGTTAAATTACTCAAATCTATCTTCACTTTAACTATCTTCAGCTTTCCAGAGGAGAGAAATGTACTTCATGAAAGGCTTGGATTCATTTTCGGAGACAATTTTCCATAGAGTATGTACCAAAAATGTATATCACGGTATTTTTCAAAATAAAAGCGGTTTCACGGTATATGACGGTATTTTTTTTCATGCATAATCTCTACTGGTTGAGAGAGGAACTACTACTCTACTGCAGTAGGGTTAGGGTTAGGATATATATATTTTAGACTCATCTCCCTCGGCTCTCCCGTTTTGTAATTTCTCCCGGGAATCTCCCGTAATTTACAGCCCCAACTTTGTTTGTTAATGATAATAATAAGAGCACAATAACAAAGGTTTTTATTTTATTATATTTATCCTGATGAATATATGAAACATAACTAGTAGACTAGATAAATGATCAGCAGCCAAACATTAACTGTATTAATTGATTAATTAATCAATTTGAAAGCATCTTACAGCCTCCTGCCTGTATAAGATGAAGTGAGAGCTATGAGTTAACTGTATCTAACAAAGCTGTAGACTGAAGTATGTGTCAGGTTGAGTCATCAGTAGTCTCGTATACGTTACAGTCATGGTGTAAAGGTTCATTAATATTTGTTGTAAGAATGTAATCAACATTAAAACTACACAGCAGCTGCTCTCTGTGTCTCTTATTGAAACCAGAGTTGAAACCGCAGAGCTCAGAATAAACCATAGATCATGATAAATAAACCACTGCACTGTGTGTGTGTGTGTGTGTGTGTGTGCGTGTGTGAGAGAGAGTGTGTGAGAGAGAGAGTGTGTGTGAGAGAGAGAGAGTGTGCGTGTGTGTGTGTATTCAACAGGAGCTTTCTAGGAACCGTACTACACATCATTGCTGCTCCCTGTAACAGCAGCAGCAGCAGAGGGACTGTAACTCTGAATGTATTATTTCTAAACAAACAGGAGTGTGTGTGTGTGTGTGTGTGTGTGTGTGTGTGTGTGTGTGTCTTGTGTGTGTGTGTGAGTGTGTGTGGAGAAGCTCTGCAGCGACACAATTAGCTGCATCCATCCAACAGATGACTGCTGCTGTCAGCTGCTGGCTCACAATAAACTGGGAGGAGAGCAGATTGAAATCTAGCTCCTCTCATCTCTGAGCCTTTTCCATCCTATGATTCCACTCCCTCCTCATCCTAGTCTTCATCCTCAGGCTGAGTGTACATTTAGATATACTCCCCTTCCTCCTCACAGGCCCCTCCCCCTTCCTCCTCAGCTCAGTCAAGCTCATATCTCCGAGTTTCTAGGTAAGGTATAGCCATGTGAAAGTCACTGTAAAGCGTTTTATATCTAGCTGTGTGGAGTGTAGCTCATGTTTTACTGGTCTCGTGATCGTGGTCGTGTGCACGTCAGCCTCCTCTGGGGGAGGGACATTGGAGGCAGGGCAGGAGTGCAGCGGAGAGGGAGGGGGAGGGATCTTAAAGTTGTACTTCTTCGAATTTGATGCTAAGTCCTCTCTCTGCTCAAAGTTACCAACTGCAGCTTTAACGTGATATTAAACAACCAGGTGGACTTGTAGAGGCTTACCTGGCAGGCGTTGTACAGCAGCTGGTGCTCGAACTTGCGGATGCTGAGGATCTGCTGGAACATCTCGTAGAGCTGCTCCTTGCTGAGGATGAGCTCCGACACGGCGCTCAGGTGGGCCCGCTGTGGCTGCCGCCGCATGTCCTCGTCCCCCCCTGTAGATGGCGTCGTACTTGGCGATCCAGGAGCTCAGCACGGTCTCTTTGCTCAGGCCGTCGATCTCCGGGAGGCTGCGGACGCGACGCTCGATGTTCTTCTTGAAGACGTCGCGGAAGTCGTTGGCCGAGCAGCCGCCGCTCTGAACCATCCGGGACACGCGCTCGCTCTTCAGGAAGCCCTGCCGATAAAAAACACAAAGGGAACGATGAGTATTTACTGTTAGATTACACTCAGTTCTGTCAAGGCATGGGCCGGTATGAGATTCTGGAGGTATGATAACCATAAGCAAAAGCTAGAGGAGCCGTCTACGGGTGAGTAGAAGGGACAAAAAGGCTTGCAACATTAAAATGCGATTAAAAAAAAAAACGCGTTATAGATTGCATTAATCTAATCGCGATTAAAGTGTTGATGCTGACTTCCTCTCTACCTTCCCCTTTTCCTTTCTTCCTTCCTTCTGTCCTTCCATCAGTCCTTCCTTCCTTCCTCTCTTTCTGCCTTCCCCTTTTCCTTTCTTCCTTCCTTCTGTCCTTCCTTCCTTCCTCTCTTTCTGCCTTCTGTCCTTCCTTTCTGCCTTCCCCTTTTCCTTTCTTCCTTCCTTCTGTCCTTCCATCGGTCCTTCCTTCCTTCCTCTCTTTCTGCCTTCTGTCCTTCTTTTCTACCTTCCCCCTTTTCCTTTCTTCGTTCCTTCCTTCCTTCTTTCTGTCCTTCCGTCCTTCCATCGGTCCTTCCTCCCTACCTTCCCCTTTTCCTTTCTTCATTCCTTCCTTCCATCTGTCCTTCATATACCTTTCTTACTTCTGTTCTTCCTTCTTCCCTCCCTCCGTTCCTTCCTTCCTCCCTTTCCTTCCCTCCATCTTTTTAATGATCCGGCCCACATGAGATTAAATTGGTCTGTATGTGGCCCTTGAATGAAAATGAGTTCTGCATTAAAAAGGTAAAGGCTATAAGATCATCTCCAAGCAGCTTGATGTTTCTTGTGACCACAGTAACAAATATTATTAAGAGGTTTAAGGAGCATAAGACTGTCTCCAACCTTCCTGGACAGTGTGAACCCTAACCCTGGTCCCTGAACCAAGAAAGACTTCCAAAGAGATTCAAGCTGACACCGCTGGAAGGTTGTTCATGTCATTTTCATTATTTAAAATATTCTGTTGAACCGAACATCGAAAGCAAATGTCAGATTTTTTATTAAATATGGACTAAAACGATGAGTTTCTTTGGTCAGTGAAGAAAAATATTGGATTCTTCTATTTTCCAGCACATTTGCCCTTATCTGAATTTACCTCTGACTGCATTTGGTTTTCAAAACTATTAATAAAACTGCAGAGAGAAAGTTCTAGGTCGGACATCATGCATGCCTCCACTTGGGGACAACATTTCTAAATATTAAATAAATGTTCTCTTTCATACAAACGGCACTCAGATATATGTGTTGAATGAACAGTTCAAACGATATGTGTTCAACAGTTTCCTTCCACATAAAAGAGAGAGACTGTGAGCTTGCTTTATGTGGCTGGCTGTTCTCTCTCTGCAGCAGATCCTCAGTGAGTTTGGCAGTCTGTCAACACCTTCTTTCCTTCCTTCCTTCAATCTTTCTTTCCTTCCTTTCTTTCATTTTTCCTTACTGTCTTCTCTCCTCTCCCTTCCATCCTTCTTTCCTCCCCTTCCATCTTTTCATCCTGTCTTCTCTTCCTTCTTTCCATCTGTCTTTCTTTCCTTCCTTCCTTCCATCTGTCCTTCATCCCTTCCTTCTGTCCTTCCTTCCTTACTTCCATCTGTCCTTCCTCCCTTCCTTCATTTCTTTCATCTTTTCTTACTGTCTTCTCTCCTCTCCCTTCCATCCTTCCTCCCTTCCTTTGATCCTCCTTTTCTTCCTTCCATCTTTTCATCTTGTCTTCTCTTCCTTCCTTCCATCTGTCCTTCCTCCCTTCCTTTCATCTTTCCTTACTGTCTTCTCTTCCTTCCTTCCTTTCTTCCTTCCACATAAAAGAGAGAGACTGTGAGCTTGCTTTATGTGGCTGTTCTCTCTGCAGCAGATCCTCAGTGAGTTTGGCAGTCTGTCAGCACATGTTAAAAACCTGCGTGTGCTGTTTGACCTCAGCTTTGATGCTCCACTGAGGACAAAACTCTTTCTTAACTTTTAGAAACATCATCATCATCATCGAGTCTTTTTTATCCTTTGCGGAGCTGGAGAAGGTCATCATCGTGCTCTCGTTGGAGCCAAACTTCCTTACTTCCATCTGTCTTTCCTTCCTTCCTTCCTTCCTTCCTTCCTACCTTCCATTTGTCCTTACTCCCTTCCTTCATTTCTTTCATCTTTCCTTACTGTCTTCCCTTCCTTCCTTCCTCCCTTCCTTCCTTCAATCTTTCTTTCGTTCTTTCCTTCCTTTCTTTCATTTTTTCTTACTGTCTTCTCTTCCTTCCTTCCTTCCTACCTTCCATCTGTCTTTACTTCCTTCCTTCCTTTCTTTAATTTTTCCTTACTGTCTTCCCTTCCTTCCTTCAATCTTTCTTTCCTTCTTTTCTTTCATTTTTTCTTACTGTCTTCTCTTCCTTCCTTCCTTCCTACCTTCCATCTGTCCTTCCTCCCTTCCTTAATTTTTCATCTTTCCTTACTGTCTTCCCTTCCTTCCTTCCTCCCTTCCTTCCTTCAATCTTTCTTTCGTTCTTTCCTTCCTTTCTTTCATTTTTTCTTACTGTCTTCTCTTCCTTCCTTCCTTCCTACCTTCCATCTGTCCTTCCATCTGTCTTTACTTCCTTCCTCCCTTCCTTCCTTCCTTTCTTTCATTTTTCCTTACTGTCTTCTCTTCCTTCCTTCCTACTTTCCATCTGTCCTTCCATCTGTCTTTACTTCCTTCCTTCCTTCCTTCCATCTGTCCTTCCTCCCTTCCTTCATTTATTTCATCTTTCCTTACTGTCTTCTCTTCCTTCCTTCCTTCCTTCCTTCCTTCCTTCCTCTCCTTCCTTCTGGCCCACATAAGATCAAATTAGGCTGTGTGTCGTGTTTTCTTAACTTTTAGAAACATCATCATGATAATCGAGTCTTTTTTATCCTTTGTGGGAGCTGGAGAAGGTCATCATCGTGCTCTCGTTGGAGCCAAACTTCTCTTCTGCAGCTCGTCCAAAAAACGCAGCAGAGAAGATTGTAAGTAATTCAAGGAGAAGTGATCACACCAACCGTGTCTTGGCCTCTCTTCACTGCCTACCTGTCCGTTTCAGAACTCATCACCGAACTCTTTATGAACCCAATCATAGTCTGAACTGAGGCTCATCACGTCATTTTTTAACCTTTAAGTCTCAAAACACATCTGCAACTACGAGCATTTTACACTAATCTACAGCCTGTGCAAAGTGAATTGAGACATTTTCTTCTAAACACATTAAATAGGTCATAAATGTATTTCTATAAAAGGTGTAAAAAGCATTTCAACCATTTAGATTTGAATTGTGGAGCTAGGATTAGCATAAACCCTCCCCTGCTGCTGTAGAGGTATAAATACATTCAGCTCACACTACTACTACTACAGTCTACAGTTAGCCAGTTAGCTGAGTTAGCACTACTACTACTACAGCCTACAGTTAGCCAGTTAGCTGAGTTAGCACTACTACTACTACAGTCTACAGTTAGCCAGTTAGCTGAGTTAGCACTACTACTACTACAGTCTACAGTTAGCCAGTTAGCTGAGTTAGCACTACTACTACTACAGTCTACAGTTAGCCAGCTAGCTGCCGAGCTAACAGCCGAGTTAGCCGCCGAGCTAGCCACCGAGTTAGCAGCTGAGTTATGGTTAGCAGCAGAAATGTGTCCGGTAGAGGTGGTGACTTTGATTGACAGGTGACACTTGGTAGGGGGCGGGGCTTCAGAGGCTGATTTTTAAACAACTTTGAAGCCTAATTTCATATATTTGGCGATTTTTTTTAATCATTCAAATTTGGCAGGGTGGTTAATAACACACTTTTCTGTGGTATGTCAAACTCAGAACACATATTTATTCTGACTTTACACGGACTTTAAGTGTTTCCCTTAGTTAAGGTAGTGTCTATCTACTTACCTACTTCTCTACCTTTGGGATAAGAGCCACATCTGATTATAAGAGCTGAAAGAACCAAGAGATTTATGACTGATATGTGATCCTCTTTGATGAAGATAATAAGAATAAATAACAATGTGGTACTGAAGTATTTTCACTGGTGGATGGAGGAGACACTTATTCCAGCCATGATGACTCTCCATTGCTGTGAAACTCATGGTTGTGTTATTTAAACTGGACAACCAGGACATCGTCCTCATTAGCTAACATGAATACGATCCAGAACTCACAAAGATGCACACATCTGGCTTCATGCTAAATTAGACACACTGATTTCAAAAACATCCTGCAAGCCTCTAAATTGATAATTAACCTTTTTAGAAAAACTCAGCAAAGTGGAAACACTCAGCAGATCTCTTGTTAAACTCTGGTTCGGTCACATTTTGGCTTTTGGCAGGAGCTCTTTATCCAGAGCCAGTGTGGCAGTGTGGAAAGGAATAAGGAGGGAGGGAGGGAGGGAGTGAGGAGAGAAGGAAGGAAGGAAGGTGCCAGTGTGGCAGAAGAATAAGTGGCTCAGACCAAAGCAGCTCAGTGAAACATTAAATGGTCTCTCAGCCGGCTGCTTCACCTCTCGCTGTGAGACTCTTAAGGGATGAAGGAAGGAAGGAAAGGAGTAAGGAGGGAGGGAGGAAGGACGTAAAGAGAGAAGGGAGGGAGGGAGGGAGGAAAGGATAAAGGGAATAAGGAAGGAAGTGAGGAGAGAAGGGAGGGAGAAAGGAAGGAAGGAAAGGAGTAAGGAGGGAGGGAGGAAAGAAGGAAG
>JAJDFG010001318.1:0-15000 GCA_021039105.1 Scomber colias
GCTCGGGTCAGGGCCAATGTCAACATGAGGCGTGTGTGTGTGTGTGTTGTGTGTGTGTATGTGTGTGTGTGTGTGTGTGTGTGTGTGTGTGTGTGTGTGTGTGTGTGTGTGTGAGTAGATGAAATACAAAGATGGATGAGGTGACGAAAACCCGAGTCACATTCTCTAAATCCATCAGAAACGGTCACTCTTCAGATGTTGGATGTTTAACCTTCCTGTCGTCCTCCCGGGTCAAAATTGACCCCGTCTGTTTTGACTGTTCCTCCTTTCTTTCCTTCCTTCCTTCCTTCCTTCCTTCCTTCTGTCCTTCCTCCCTCCTTCCTTCCTTCCGTTTGTCCTTCCTCCCTCCCTCCTTCTCTCTTTCTTTCCTTCCTTCTGTCTTTCCTCCTTCCTTCCTTCCTTCCTTCCTCCCTCCCTCCTTCTCTCTTTCTTTCCTCCCCCCTCCCTCCCTTCCTTCCTCCCTTCTTTCTTTCCTTCCTTCCTTCCTTCTTTCTCCCTCCCTCCTTCTCTCTTTCTTTCCTCCTCCCTACCTTCCTCCCTTCCTTCTTTACTCTGTCCTTCTTTCTTTCCTTCCTCCCTCCCTCCCTCCCTTATTTCCTCCGTCCTTCCTTCCTTCCTCCCTTTCTTCTTTCCTTTCTTCCCTTCCTTTCCTCCTTTCTTTCCTCTTCCTCCCCTCCTTCTTTCCTTCCTTCTGTCCTTCCTCCCTCCTTACTTCCTTCCTTCCTTCAATCTGTCCGTCCTCCCTCCCTCCTTCTTTCCTTCTTCCTCCCTTCCTTCCTCCCTTCTTTCCCTTCCTTCCTTCCTTCCTTCCTCCGTCCTTCTCACTTTCTTTCCTTCCTCTCTTCCTCTTTTCCTTTCTCCCTCCCTCCCTTCCTTCCTTATGTCCTCCGTCCTTCCTTTCCTTCCTCCCTTTCTTGTTTCCTTTCCTCCCTTCCTTCCCTCCTTTCTTTCCTTCTTCCTCCCTTCTTTCCTTCCTTTCTTTCTTCCTTCCTTTCCTTCCCTTTCCTTCCTTCTTTCCTCCTTCCTTCCTTTCCTTCCTTCTTTCCTCCCTTCCCTCCTTTCTTTCCTTCTTCCTCCCTTCCTTCCCTTCCTTCCTCCCTCCTTCCTTCTTCCTCCCTTCCTTCCTTTCTCCCTTCTTTCCTTCCTTCTTTCCTCCCTCCCTCCTTCTCTCTTTCTTTCCTTCCTCCCTCCCTCCTTCTCTTTTTTTCCTCCCCCCTACCTTCCTCCCTTCCTTCTTTCCTGTGTCCTTTCTTTCCTCCCTCCCTCCCTCCCTCCCTTCCTTCCTTATTTTCTCTGTCCTTCTTTTCCTTCCTTCCTCCCTTTCTTCTTTCCTTTCCTCCCTTCCTTCCCTCCTTTCTTTCCTTCTTCCTCCCTTCCTTCCTTCCTTCCATCTGTCCTTCCTTCCTCCCTCCCTCCTTCTCTCTTTCTTTCCTTCCTTCCTTCCTTCCTTCCGTCTGTCCTTCCTCCCTCCCTCCTTCTTTCCTCCCCTCCCTCCTTTACTCTTTAATTTCCTCCCCTCTACCTTCTTTCCTTCCTTCCTTCCGTCTGTCCTTCCTCCCTCCCTCCCTCCCTCCCTCCCTCCCTCCTTCTTCCTCCCTTCCTTCCTCTCTTCCTTCCTTCTTCCTCCCTTCCCTCCTTTCTTTCCTTCTTCCTCCCTTCCTTCTTTCCTCCCTCCCTCCTTCTCTCTTTCTTTCCTCCCTTCCCTCCTTCTCTCTTTCTTTCCTCCCTTCCCTCCTTTCTTTCCTTCTTCCTCCCTTCCTTCCCTTCCTTCCTTCCTTCTTCCTCCCTCTCCTTCTTCTTTCTTCCTTCTTCCCTTCCTTCTTTCCTCTTTCCTTCTTGCTCTCTTCCTTCCTTCTTCCTCCCTTTCTCCTATCCTTTCATCCCTTCCTTCCCTCCTTTCTGTCCTTCTTCCTCCCTTCCTTCCTCCCTTCCTTCCTTCTTCCTCCCTTCCTTCCTTCCTTGACTCGAGGACAAGAGGGAGGGTTAAAAGGAAAAAAGACCAGAAGGAGGAGGAACCAATGCTCTACCTGCTGCTCTCTCTCTCTCTCCTCTCTCCTCGTGTGATAAATGGAGTGTCTTCTGGTGTTTTAAATGTGGGAGCGAGTTCCTCTAATCTCTCCCATCGGTGATGCTCCGCCTCCTCCTTCTCTCTTTCTTTCCTTCCTTCTGTCCTTCTTCCCTCCTTCCTTCCTTCCTTCCGTCTGTCCTTCCTCCCTCCCTCCCTCCCTCCTTCTTTCCTTCCCTCCTCCCTTCCTTTCCTTCCTCCCTTCCGTCTGTCCTCCCTCCCTTCTTCCCTCCTTCTCTTTCTTTCCTCCCCCTACCTTACTCCCTTCCTTCTTTCCTCTGTCCTTCTTTCTTTCCTTCCTCCCTTCCTCTTTTCCTTTCTCCCTTCCTTCTTCCTCCCTTCCTTCCTTCTTCCTCCCTTCCTTCCTTCCTTCCTTCCTTCCTTCCTTCCATCTGTCCTTCCTTCCTCCCTCCCTCCTTCTCTCTTTCTTTCCTTCCTTCCTTCTTCCGTCTGTCCTTCCTCCCTCCCTCCTTCTTTCCTTCCCTCCTACCTTCCTCCATTCCTTCTTTACTCTGTCCTTCTTTCTTTCCTTCCTCCCTCCCTCTTTTCCTTCTTCTCCCTCCCTCCCTTCCTTCCTTATGTCCTCCGTCCTTCCTTTCCTTCCTCCCTTTCTTGTTTCCTTTCCTCCCTTCCTTCCCTCCTTTCTTTCCTTCTTCCTCCCTTCTTTCCTTCCTTCCTTTCTTCCTTCCTTTCCTTCCTCCCTTCCTTCTTTCCTCCCTCCCTCCTTCTCTCTTTCTTTTCCTCCATCCTCCCTGCCTCCCTCCCTCCTTCCCTCCTTCTTTCCTTCCTTCCTTATTTTCTCTGTCCTTCTTTTCCTTTCCTTCCTCCCTTTCTTCTTTCCTTTCCTCCCTTCCTTCCCTCCCTTCCTTCCTTCTTCCTCCCTTCTTTAAGGAAAAAGACCAGAAGGAGGAGGAACCAACGCTCTACCTGCTCTCTCTCTCTCCTCTCTCCTGGTGTGATAAATGGAGTGTCTCTTGGTGTTTTAAATGTAGGGGAGCGAGTTCCTCTAATCTCTCCCATCGGTGATGCTCCGCCTGCAGGTCACACAAATAGACGCGGTGCTGCACCTCATATGCGCTGTAAGGCTTTAGTATAAACAGCATTAATCATAATTCAGTTTGGCAATGTGGCATGAAGTAGCGTTGGCTCGCCCACGTGCCCCGACGCTTTTATAAACGGCCGTGTTTTAACAGTTGGGCTACTCCAGAGGAACACACCCTGAAGCCCACAAGGATGATAAGTGTGTGTTTTTCTATAGAGTGATATATTACCCCTCCAGACGACGTACACTTGAAGACGCTTATCTCCGCTGGCGTGAGTTGAATCGCTCGTGTTTAACTGAGAGAGAGGAAAATAGGAGACGACCGTCATCGGCTCTCGCTTCTGTTTTAAAACACACTGGTTTTTAAATTAGTGGAGGTTTTTTTGTTTCCCATCAAGATGTCAGTTAATTAGAGACCATGTGGTTTATAAAATACAGTGCGTGTGTGTGTGTGTGAGTGATCATGGTCCCCAGAGGATGAATCATCCTCCCGGGTCAAATTGACCCCGTCTGTTTTGACTGTTCCTTCCTTCCCTCCTTCCTTCTTTCCTCTCTCCCTCTTTCTCTCTTTCTTTCCTCCCTTCCCTCCTTTCTTTCTCTCCCTCCTTTCCTTCCTTCCTCCCTTCTGCCTCCTTCTTTCTCTCTTTCTTTCCTCCCCCTACCTTCCTCCCTTCCTTCTTTCCTCTGTCCTTCTTTCCTTCCTTCCTCCCTTCCTCTTTTCCTTTCTCCCTCCTACCTTCCTTCCTTCCTTCCTTCTTTCCTCTGTCCTTCCTTCCTTCCTTCCTTCCTCTTTTCCTTCCTTCCTCCTACCTTCCTTCCTTCCTTCCTTCTTTCCTCTGTCCTTCCTTCCTTCCTCTTTTCCTTCCTTCCTTCCTTCCTTTCTTCCTTCTTTCCTCCGTCCTTCCTTCCTTCCTTCTTTCTTTCTTTCCTCCCTCCTTCTTTCCTTCCTTCCTCCCTCCCTTCCTTTTTCCTTCCCTCCCTTCCTTTTTCCTTTCCTCCCTTCCTTCCTCCTCCTTTCCTTCCTTCTTCCTTCCTCCTTTCCTTCTTTCTTCCTCCTTCCTCTCCTTCTTTCTTCCTCCCTTCCTTCCTTGACTCGAGGAGAACAGGAGGGTTAATGTAGCGCCCCCATCAGCCAAATGGACACAAGATCGCTCAGAATCTAATTATCTAAAGACTGTAGAGAACCAAATTTAATGGTCCGGTATATTATAAAGGGTTAAAATATGAAAATAAACGTATGAATAACTTGCACACATCCTTTTTTTTTTTTGTGGACCCAGCATCAAATTTCTGCTTTTAATCCATTTAGAGAGAATATATTAGAGGGTTATGGTAAAAATGTCTAAGTGGTGTAACCATAAAAACAGTAAATAGTCAATAAAACACCATATCAACTAGTTTGGCATGATCTTACATCCTTCCTTCCTTCCTTCTTTCCTTCCTTCCTTCCTTCCTTCCTTCCTTCCTTCCTTCCTATCTAACACCATATCAACTAGTGTGGCATGATCTTACATTATAACTTTTATATTAAATAAAGCTAATGGAATACTATTGTTCTAAATATTACATTTAATCTGGGTAACCATGGAGATCAGGAACATTTACAGTCATTATTAGTATAAGTCCACTTAAATACACTGTAGGTGGATAAAATATTTAATATGTATCATTCTTTTGTGGTTACACACCGTTTGACATTTTCAGGAGCATTCAGTCTTACTTTTGGTTAAAATAAAATGGTGCAAATGTCATTTCAAATAATTTAAAACCAACAAAAATACTAAATATACATTTTAACAAACCTGATGCTGCTTTTAAAACACATTTAACCCTTAAACAGACAACGTGCACCAGGAGATACAGACTCTTTAACCTTCGTGTTGTCCTTCCGGGTCCTCTCTGTCCTTCCTTCCTTCCGTCCGTCCTTCCTTCCGTCCTTCCTTCCTTCCTTCCTTCCTTCCTTCCTTCCTTCCTTCCTTCCTTCCTTCCTCAGATCTAAGTTCAGCTGTTAGGGTAAATGTTCCCTCCTTCTGTCCTTTCTTCCTTCCTTCATCTGTCCTTCCTTTCTTCCTTCCTTCATCTGTCCTTCCTTTCTTCCGTCCTTCCTTCCTTCCATCCATCCTTCCTTCCTTCCTTCCTTCCTCCCTCCCTCCCTCCTTTCCTTCCTTACTTATTCCTCCCTCCATCCCTCCCTTCCTCCCTTCCTCCCTCCTTTCCTTCCTTCTTCCCTCCTTTCCTTCCTACCTTCCTTCCTTCTTCCCTCCTTTCCTTCCTTCCTTCCTTCCTTCCTTCCGTCCTTCCTTCCTTCCTTCCTTCCTTCCTTCCTTCCTTCCTCAGATCTAAGTTCAGCTGTTAGGGTAAATGTTCCCTCCTTCTGTCCTTTCTTCCTTCCTTCATCTGTCCTTCCTTTCTTCCTTCCTTCATCTGTCCTTCCTTTCTTCCGTCCTTCCTTCCTTCCATCCATCCTTCCTTCCTTCCTTCCTTCCTCCCTCCCTCCCTCCTTTCCTTCCTTACTTATTCCTCCCTCCATCCCTCCCTTCCTCCCTTCCTCCCTCCTTCCTTCCTTCTTCCCTCCTTTCCTTCCTACCTTCCTTCCTTCTTCCCTCCTTTCCTTCCTTCCTTCCTTCCTTCCTTCCTTCTTCCTTCCTTCCTTCCTTCCTCAGATCTAAGTTCAGCTGTTAGGGTAAATGTTCCCTCCTTCTGTCCTTTCTCCTTCCTTCATCTGTCCTTCCTTTCTTCCTTCCTTCCTCCCTCCCTCCTTTCCTTCCTTACTTACTCCTCCCTCCATCCCTCCCTTCCTCCCTTCCTCCCTCCTTTCCTTCCTTCTTCCCTCCTTTCCTTCCTACCTTCTTTCCTTCTTCCCTCCTTTCCTTCCTTCCTACCTTCCTTCCTTCCTTCCTCCTTTCCTTCCTTCCTTCCTTCCTTCCTTCCTTCCTTCCTTCCTTCCTCAGATCTAAGTTCAGCTGTTAGGGTAAATGTTCCCTCCTTTCTGTCCTTTCTTCCTTCCTTCATCTGTCCTTCCTTTCTTCCGTCCTTCCTTCCTTCCATCCATCCTCCTTCCTTCCTTCCTTCCTTCCTCCCTCCCTCCTCCTTTCCTTCCTTACTTACTCCTCCCTCCCATCCCTCCCTTCCTCCCTTCCTCCCTCCTTTCCTTCCTTCTTCCCTCCTTTCCTTCCTACCTTCCTTCCTTCTTCCCTCCTTTCCTTCCTACCTTCCTTCCTTCCTTCCTACCTTCCTTCCTTCCTTCCTTCCTTCCTTCCTTGCTTTTAGGTGCAAATGACATAACTAGTGAGGCCTGTTTAAGGGTTAACATTAACATATTTTTGAATTACTCATCTTGCCAGCCCTTTTTTTGTACTTGACCCAAATATATATATAATAAAATAATGAACATCTACATTATAAGTCAATAAATAAATAAGTAAATGAAGTTAATAGTGAAGAATATAAAGTGAGCAGTGCTGTGTATTAGCAAACAGTAAAGTCTCACAGTCTCAGAGACATTAAGGCCTGAAGGATATAATTAGTAGTTATTATTAAAACCCTCATGGTGGCGCTAGAGGAGCAGTCTGAGGGTCCATCTGGATTCATCCTGTGGGAACCATGAAACCAATGAGTGTCGACGTGGAGAGATACTCTACTTGATATGTTGGGAGAGGAAGAGGAAAAGTCAAGCGTTCTTAAAGGCCTCTTAACGTTTAATCGGTAATCCATCTTAT
This sequence comes from Scomber colias, assembly GCA_021039105.1. Classification (NCBI taxonomy): domain Eukaryota; kingdom Metazoa; phylum Chordata; class Actinopteri; order Scombriformes; family Scombridae; genus Scomber; species Scomber colias. Next base: position 6,827 of record JAJDFG010001318.1, read on the forward strand.
TTTTCTGTTTGGACCAAAGTGGAGTTTATACATCGTCATTAGTCGACAAATAAAAAAAACTAAAATCGTGTGTATATCTGCAGCCTCCTCGTGCTGCATTAAAGGATAAATACTGCAGCTTCAGATTATTTTACCTTTTTATATGTTTACTGCTTTTTTTTAATGTTATTTTAATATAAATACAATTAAATAAAAACCCTGGGAACAACTTTCTACTAACTGAACCAAAAAAAGTGCTTTACTGTATCTGACATTAAAGAGAAGGTACATTTATTTTAGAAGAAAAGTAATAAAGTAAGGTTAATAATTCATCTATCTAATAAACTATAGACTTTTTACTGACCTGGTAAAGATTACAGGATGTCACAGATCTGAGCAGCTTGTGAGGAAAGCGTTAAAGCATAAATTGTGATAAAATATTCAGAATCAGCTAAATCTAAATTTAGGCTTAGGCTTGTTTTTCTGCTCTTTATAATATATGAAAATATAATATTGCATTTATAATAGATTGTTCCAGTTGGTCACAAGTCAGGAAATTAGATTAAAAAAAATAAGTCAAATTTCTTGACTCGAGGACAACAGGAGGGTTAAATTAAAACATTTTTTTTTAAAAAGTGTTAAAGCACCTTGTGAAGAAGTACTACTATCAGCACTGTTGACCCAATCTTAAAAAACCCCAAAAATTTGAAGGAGGAGAATAAAAAGAAAAAGAAAAAGGAAAAAAAAACTGTTCTTTATCAGCGGTTTGAGATGAGGCATTAACATCTAAACCCTAGGCCTGGTTTAAGTAGGTCGGATAAAGATTTAAAAGAGTGTATTGAGTACGGGATAAAACACCACAAAACTAAACACAACAGCGGTGCGTGTGCAGTCTTCCTCCCTTCCTCCCTTCCTTCCTTCCTTCTTCCTTCCTTCCTTCCTTCCTTCCTTCCTTCCTTCCTTTCTTCTTCCTCCCTTCCTTCCTTCCTTCCTTCCTTCCTTCTTCCTTCCATTCCTTCCTCCTTCTTCCTCTCTTCTTCCTTCCTTCTTCCTTCCTCCCTCCTTCCTTCCTTCCTTCTTCTTTCTGTCCTTCCTCCTTCCTTCCTTCCTTCCTTCCTTCCTTCCTTCCTTCCTTCCTTCCTTCCTTCCTTCTTTGTGTCCTTCCTCCTTCCTTCCTTCCTTCCTTCCTTCCTTCTTCCTTCCTCCCTCCTTTCCTTCCTTCCTCCCTTCTTCCTCCCTCCTTTCTTTCCTTCTTCCTCCTTTCTGTCCTCCTCCTTCCTTCCTTCCTTCCTTCCTTCCTTCCTTCCTTCCTTCCTTCCTTTCTTCCCTCCTTTCTTCCCCCTTTCCTTCCTTCCTTCCTTCCTTCCTTCCTTCCTCCTTTCCTTCCTTCCTTCTTCCTCCTTCCTCCCTTCCTTCCTTCTTCCTTCCTCCCTCCTTTCCTTCCTTCCTCCCTTCTTCCTCCCTCCTTTCTTTCCTTCTTCCTCCTTTCTGTCCTTCCTCCTTCCTTCCTCCCTTCTTCCTCCCTCCTTTCTTTCCTTCTTCCTCCTTTCTGTCCTTCCTTCCTTCCTTCCTTCCTTCCTTCCTTCCTTCCTTCCTTCCTTCCTCCCTCCCTCCCTCCCTCCCTCCTTTCCTTCCTTCCTCCCTCCCTTCCTTCCTTCTTCCTCCTTCCTCCCTCCCTCCCTTCCTTCTTCCTTCCTTCCTTCCTTCCTTCCTTCCTTCCTTCCTTCCTTCCTTCCTTCCTTCCTTCCTTCCATCCTTCCTTCCTTCCTTCCTCCCTTCCATCCTTCCTTCTTCTTTCCTTCCTTCCTTCCTGCCTTCCTCCCTCCCTCCTTTCCTTCCTTCCTTCTTTCCTTCCTTCCTTTCCTTCCTCCCTTCCTGTCTTGACTCGAGGACAACAGGAGGGTTAAATATATTTTAAAAAAAGTGTTAAAGCAGCTTGTGAAGAAGTACTACTATCAGCGCTGTTGACCCAATCTTAAAAACCCCCCAAAATTTGAAGGAGGAGAATAAAAAGAAAAAGAAAAAGAAAAAAAACTGGTCTTTATCAGCGGTTTGAGATGAGGCATTAAAATCTAAACCCTAGGCCTGGTTAAGTAGGTCGGATAAAGATTTAAAAGAGTGTATTGAGTACGGGATAAAACACCACAAAACTAAACACAACAGCGGTGCGTGTGCAGTCTTGCGTCCTTCTGGATCTCCATGTATGCGTTCAGTCCGTATCCATTAAAGGCTTTTTTATTCTTAACCACCCACTTGAATGCCTGGAGGTGAATGTTTTATATACCACACCCTGCCGAACCATGAATGAAGGCATATTTCTTCTTCTCCTTTTTTTTTTTTTTTTTTACCCCCTCCAGGAGCAAATTCTCCTTATGACTCCAGTTTGTCCTAAATCGACGTTTCCCAGCCTAATCTCAGCTCTCTACTGTTGCTATAGATACAGGTTGTTCTATGGTTGCTATAGATACAGGTTGTTCTGTGGTTGCTATAGATACAGGTTGTTCTATGGTTGCTATAGATACAGGTTGTTCTATGGTTGCTATAGATACAGGTTGTTCTATGGTTGCTATAGATACAGGTTGTTCTATGGTTGCTATAGATCAGGAGTGTCAAACATGCGGCCCGTGGGCCAGATCCGGCCCGCTGAGGGGTCCAGTCCGGCCCACTTTCCTTATTCCTCCCTTCCTTCCATCTTCCCTTCTTTCCTTTCTGTCTTCTTTTCCTTCCTTCCTTCCTTTCTGTCTTCTTTTTCTTCCTTCCTTCCTGTCTTCTTTTTCTTCCTTCCTTCTTTCCTGTCTTCTTTTTCCTTCCTTCCTTCCTTCCTTCCGTCTTTCATTCATGTCTTCTCTTCCTTCTCCTCCTTCCTTCCTTCCATCTTTCTTTCTTTCCTTCCTTCCTTCTATCTGTCCTTCCTCCCTTTCTTCCTTCCATCTTTCTTTCCTTCCTTCCTTCCTTCCTTCCTTCCTTTCCGTCTTTCATTCATGTCTTCTCTTCCTTCTCCTCCTTCCTTCCTTCCTTCCATCTTTCTTTCTTTCCTTCCTTCCTTCTATCTGTCCTTCCTCCCTTTCTTCCTTCCATCTTTCTTTCCTTCCTTCCTTCCTTCCTTCCTTTCCGTCTTTCAGTCATGTCTTCTCTTCCTTCTCCTCCTTCCTTCCTTCCATCTTTCTTTCTTTCCTTCCTTCCTTCTATCTGTCCTTCCTCCCTTTCTTCCTTCCATCTTTCTTTCCTTCCTTCCTTCCTTCCTTCCTTCCTTCCTTCCTTCCTTCCTTCCATCTTTTTAATTATCCGGCCCACATGAGATTAAATTGTGGGCAGTATGTGGCCCTTAAATGAAAATGAGTTTGACACCGTTGCTATAGATACAGGTTATTCTATGGTTGCTATAGATACAGGTTATTCTATGGTTGCTATAGATACAGGTTGTTCTATGGTTGAAGTTTCCCAGCCTAATCTCAGCTCTCTACTGTTGCTCATTGATCAACTTTATCAGCTTTACTAAAGAGCACCTGGTTATCAGCTGCTGACGGAAGCTAAAAACTTTTTTTTTTTTCTTGCCCAGCTTTTCCCAGCTGGAGCCGCAGGATCTTCTTTTTTTTTTCTTCTTCTTAAATGAATGATTCTAATGATTTTTTAGTGAGTCACACTCAGCGAATTTATGTGTGTTATTGTAGACCCTGACAGTTTAGGATAAATCTTCGCGGGTAGCACTGCATAAACACTGTATACTCTTGTATCTTCCCAGAAACATAATGTTTTTGACCCAGAAAGCTGCACCGAGTGAATGGATAAATGTGGATCGCAGCATAAATATTTAGATATCTCCGGGGGCTGATGGACGAGGCGAAGTCGCTCTCTTGGCCAGGGGGGCCTTCCCTCCTTCTTGGACACGGGAAACCAGTTAAAAAGACATTTCCAAACATCCACGTCCATTGCAAAATCTATCACGCTGACGTCAGGAAGCATTACATGTGAGCTGACGAGAGAAGGAGACACTGTGCAGCCTCTGAAGAGCACTTACACACTAAAGCTCGTAGGTGTCAGATTTTCAATTGGTGGATATCTCATTTTGGAGCCAAACTCCCACAGATGCCACAACACACTGTGCAGACTTTAACAAATGTTGGATTTAAACATTTACACCTACTATTTAAAGCTCTAGTAGATATTTAGTGCGAATAGTGTCTTTAAATTTAACTGTTTATTAGTGTTTATGATAAAGGCGTTGGATAGGAGACTAAACTCAGCCACAGTCGTCGTCCTATGAGGTTGTAATGTTCGTTTTAACACCAGGAAACCAAATCATTAGACGCATAAAACATAGAGGATAAACTATCGGCCATTTTGGGATTCAACTTGTCAGACTCAGCTGAAGCCTGATTCAGTGGTTCTCTAACTTTTGTCATGTAAAGGACCTCAAACACGGACAAGATCAGATAGAAAATGTATGAAACCCATGAATAAAACAGCCATAAAGTCAGATTTTGTGTTACTCATGGATGGAATTAAAGTTAAATTAGTCCCATTTTTTGCTGTGGACGCCCTCAAGGACTCCACTTTGAGAACCGCTGGCCTAGTTTGTTAAATTCCTCTTACTATTAATTAGTCTAAGCTGTCAAAAAGGCATTTGTAGCATCCACTACTGTCTTATCCCTTCGTAAATCTGCTCAAACGTTTGGTAGAAGTCACTATGTGTCATGATATCCCGTCTAAAACATAATCTATTGAACCCGTTTAACTTTTTGGGCAATCTTTACTACTTGTATGAGGTATGTAATGCGCAAAAAGACCATCAGATTGTGTTCTATGGTTGCTATAGATACAGGTTGTTCTATAGTTGCTATGGATGCAGGTTATATGGTTGCTATAGATACAGATTGTTCTATGGTTGCTATAGATACAGATTGTGTTATGGTTGCTATAGATACAGATTGTGTTATGGTTGCTATAGATACAGGTTGTGTTATGGTTGCTATAGATACAGGTTGTCCTATGGTTGCTATAGATGCAGGTTGTTCTATGGTTGCTATAGATACAGGTGGTTCTATGGTTGCTATAGATACAGGTTGTTCTATGGTTGCTATGGGTGCAGGTTGTTCTATGGTTGCTATAGATACAGGTTGTTCTATGGTTGCTATAGATGCAGGTTGTTCTATGTTTGCTATAGATACAGGTTGTTCTATGGTTGCTATAGATACAGGTTCTGTGGTTGCTATAGATACAGATTGTTCTATGGTTGCTGTAGATACAGATTGTTCTAAGGTTGCTATAGATACAGATTGTTCTATAGTTGCTACAGATACAGATTGTTCTATGGTTGCTATAGATACAGGTTGTTAAATGGTTACTATAGATACAGATTGTTCTATGGTTGCTATAGATACAGGCTGTTCTATAGTGTATAAACGAAGAATAACACAAATCACTGCTGACATAAGAGATTTTTGAAGTTGAGTTTAATTTTTTTTCAACAGAATGAGTCTCTCACATGTTTTTAAATAACGTTTTTGAACAAATGAGGTCTGTAGAGGTCTGTAAAACATCACATTCAGGCTCAATGAGAAAAAAAAATCCATGTTTTATGTTGTCATGGTTTCAAATAGCACATTCTTGGTGTGACCTACAAATGATTATATCAGTCTGCAAACGTTCCTCTTCTGTGGAGCAGTTTATTCTCCGACTGAGGAGGTTAAATAAAACTAAATGGTGCAACACAGCTAATACACTACAGTCGCTTTATTCCCTGACTTTATTTGGACCGTTCAGTTCTCCGATCTCATTAGTCAGCAGCATGAATAAACAGATTTAACCCCTTACATACTGTTCAGGGTCAAATTTTGCCCATTTTTTTTACATTTGAAAACAGTAAATCCACTCTAAATACTTCTTACTTTTAACCTGAAATGTGATGACTTTGAGTGCAGCTGATATATATTATTATTTAGAGTTTTTGACCCATAGGCCTATTTATTCAAAAATCTCTCTCTCTCTCTCTCTCTCTCTCAGCTCTCTGAAAGCTTCATTAAGGATTCATCTTGCTTATTATCTGAGCCCGAATGTGGCAGAGAGAGAGAGAGAGAGAGAGACTAATTATGAGGCGATATGAACAGTATGTGAGATTTAACAAAAGCTCAAACATTTGCAGTGATTTCATTAAAAATCATTGATTGTGAAGCTTCAAACGCCGCTGTGACCTTAATGGTGTCCTGTGGTGACGTGTTCAATTAATCACTCTGAGTGTACTATGAGTGTGTTGGACATTTCCACATTACACTTGTGTAATGGTGCCTTCAGATTTTACTCAGAAGTCGGAATTTCCAAGATCCGTAGTCGGGAATTTTTTAACAGGAATGCCTCCTCAAGTCAGACAACACAACCCTTAAAATCCAACATGACTGCTCTGTTCATCAACAGGGTGAAAGTTGTAGTAATATATCCTGTATATTAGTAGTTTTTTTATCTTATATGTGTCTCTTCTATCTCTGGATGTGCTGCTTACGTGTGTTTCTACGTGCAAAAATACAGAAAAATGCATTTTTATCAGCTGCTATCAATGCTAAATACTCCTAAACTGGAATGATTCGTCTTTCCTATCTCCGAGTTCCAATTTCCGAAGTAAATTGAACGCAGCATAAGTTACATACAGAACCGTGAATGTCATAAATCCTGCTCGTAGCTTCTCGCCTTCAACTCGAACTCTCAGTGAGCAAAGAGAACAAACCTTCTAGTGTGAAACTGAAGATAATAATTCAGCAGAAGTGAAGTGGGTGGTGGTTCGAGGGGTTTGGGGAGGGATGGGTGGAGGGGTGGGGGGGTGTTTAAGTATTTTAAATCCTTCATTGTTTACATCCACGTTTACTGGCTTGCAGTCTTCTTCCTCCCTGTGTTTGCTGTTAGTGTCGCTGTGTGTTTCCTGTAAATCACTTGGGGGATCGTGTGAAAGCGACTGGGCACGGCTGGATATCGTGTCACCAAGACAAACAAAACATGGACCCACTTGTAAAAATGAAACTGCTCCATAGCGCTATGAGAGGTCAGGAACTCCACGTGTCACCTTTAAGGCAGATCCTGCTTTATTACCAAACCTATGAGGTGGTTTACTGTACCAGATCTGGGGTTTAAATGTTCCTGAATTCACTTTGTTTAACCCTTACTGTTCATATTCTGGGTCTGTTTTGACCCGGTCTAAGATTCCCCTCAAAATATGTGTCTAAACCAAAGTTTAGAAAAAAATGTGATTAAACATTGATTCATGTTTCAGAGAGCAGAGAGACTAAACAGCTCCTATCACACAATATCATGTCATTTTACCTCAGACATGAAAATATAACATAGCAATAATGATGGAAATGTGATTTTATTGAAACGTACAAACTTTATGGAGCTGTGGGGTTTATTGTATAACCATTAGAGCTTCACTGCTACATGATGTAGAGAAATCCTCATAACTACTATCTTATTGGTACATCAAGAAAGTGCTATTTAAAAAATAATTTATTTGCTTTTCCTTCCTCTTTGAGTTCATGACGACATAAAACATGGATTTTCTTTCTCATTGACCCTAAATTTTATGTTTTACAGACCTCTACAGACCTCATTTGTTCAAAACCTTTTTTAAAACATCATCATCATTCTGTTTGTGTACAAGATGAAAAAAATTAAACTCAACTTTTTTGTCAGCAGTTATTCTTCGTTTATACACTATAGTACAACCTGTATCTATAGCCACCATAGAACAACCTGTAACTATAGCAACCATAGAACAACCTGTATCTATAGCATCCATAGAACACAATCTGATGGTCTGTCTAAATGGGTTCAATAGATTTTGTTTTAGACCAGATATCATGACACAAAGTGACATACAAAGGGTTAACTATTCATTTAACTAAAACACACGTCAATAGATACGGCTCAAATTTGACCCAGAACAACCTCAATGGATAGAAATGTGTAGCACCTATTCAAAAGTATAACATTTTAAGATGTTTTCATTGTAGTGCATCAAATGTCAGAGTAACAGAACATTTATTCGAGGTGTTTTTACAGCTGTCACATGTCAAAAATGGGTCAAATTTGACCCTTGACAGTATGTACGGGTTAATGAAACCACCAGCATATTTCCAACATGGAGAAACTGTACATTTTGCACAGAAAGGTGGTGGAGGAAAAGGGGGGTGAGGGGGGGCAGGAGGAGC
>JAJDFG010001318.1:20000-39028 GCA_021039105.1 Scomber colias
AAACAACTGTTCTCAGGGGCTGGAGGAACAATTACGCGCACAGGAAAAACAGCAATTGATGCCTTCTCTTCTCTTCTCTCTCCCAAATGTTCACACCACCTTCCATATAATAAGAGTTATACCAGCAAATAAGTCGGCAGGTTTCTGTTTTATAAATAAAAAACGGAGGTTGGAGATTAGTATAGTCTGAAATGATTTATTTAATCCATGGGAGCGTTGATTTTTTTTTTTTTTTTTTTTTAAAGCTCTCATTTGTGCGTAATGGCTAATTAACTGCGCCAATTAAACAGCAAGACGTTAAACAATAAAGAAAAGAACAATTATTTTCTCTTAAGCATCAGCTGCAGGCAAACTGGGCTCATTTCCTATTTGCAGCCCTATTGTCCAGATTTATATATATATATATATTTATATTTTTAATTAATGCATTCATGGCAGGAAATAGTGAAAATACTAGAATCCAAGGTCTTTATGTCCAAAAATAATAATAAAATAAAAGTAAGTGGCAGTTTTATGTGACAAAATGTAAAAAAAAACAAACAAAAAAAACCTAAGAAACCGGATTTGACCCATTAAATAACTGATATTTCAACACTGACCCAAATATTTTGAGCTGAAAACTAAACCTCATTGTGGCAAACTGATTAAATTACTTGTCTTGTCCAAAAACCCAAAAAGCTGAACTTTAAATCTGAGTAGAAATATTATTACATTTATATAATATTATGTCTGTCAGGGCTTCACTTTCCCCCAGTGGCGCGTAATAAGGCACTTTGGCGACCTTTTGACATCCAGATCCTGTAAAATCACACCGCAATCTTCGCCTTTTCTTTTTTTTTTTTTTTTTTTGGAGATATTTGTGAAATATCCTTCTAAATATTTATCACAGGAGCTCTGCAGTATCTTTTTAGTTCAAGCTCAGACTGTTACCTGTGAGAATAACATCAATCTGGGGCTGAAATCTGAAATAACACCCTTAAAAATGACATAATAGGCAACAGGGCACGAACCTCGCCCCCCTCACCCCACCTCTCCTCCCTCCACTCCTTCTCCTCCCATCCTCTTTCTCACCCCCTTAAAATTCTCCCGTCCATTTTCCCATTTTCCACCACCGGGATAAATGGTGAAACTTGTAGCAATAATACCCCCTTCTTTCACACAAACGCCTCCCCGCTGCAATCACCTCCAGCCCCGGCCTGCCCCCAGAAGCCTCGCGGCTGGGGATCTCGTGGAGCCTTTCTCCGCGAGCACAAAAAGCCTCCTATAAAGGGGAACAAAAGTGACCACATTTTTTCCTCCGTGTCCCCCTTCTCCGCGCAGAATAACCCGCTGCCTGTCCCTCAAATGGGAATATTAGGACGTCAATCTCACTGCCCCTGTGCGCTTTTGTCTTTGCTGAGTGCCCGGCTCTGCCTACCACACACCTTTTGTCCGACAATCCAATAACCCATTATTGTCGGTCTGTAAGCCGGCTGCAGCTCGCTCTTCGGGGGTATTTTAGGTGCTTAATCGCGTCCTTTAAAGGACCTCAAATGGAGAATAACTTCCTCCTTTCACGTCGCCTGGCATCGGGACAAAGAGTTCCTGTGGCCTGGCCTCCTCCAGCAACTCTCCTCTTAATATGTATTAGCCACACACACAAAAAAAAAATTGCCACCGTGCATCTGAATCACTTCAGGGCACAGTGACCCCGCATCATCATCATCATCATTATTATTATTGCTCTTATTATGTAGAGGAAAGTGTTAAAAAAAAAACACGTTTCTCGTTTTTTTTTTTTTTTTTTTTTTTTTACCCGAATACAGAATCAAACGCACCTTTTCTCATGTCTCTGATTTATTTGAATAGATGTGAAATAGACTAAAACAATTCTCTGTTGAACCAAAAAAAAAAAAATTAAAGCATTCTCTCCATAAGTCTAAAATATAGCATGTTAAAAACAAACATAAAAAAAACAACAAATCGTCTTTTTTTTCTTTTTAAGTTCAAAAAGGGAGAAAATGCGCAAACCAATGCGTATTTCTCCCTTTTCTGTGTGCATCAGTCATGCAGTGCCCCCAAAATTAAAAGCACCGACAATTATTGGACCACATCATGAAATTTCACCCAAGCTGATGCATCTGTGTGACTGTGACGTCCAGCTTTTTACTCACAATCATTTCGGAGTTTATAGACTTTTCTTTTCTACAGCCCGAAATCTGAGTGAGGCGTCATCTCAACTGACAGGTGTGAATCCAACAAACTTACATCCATTACATAAGAGATATTGTTTTCTGAGCCGTGTTGTTAAACACACACTTCTAAAAAATAAAATAAAAAAGGTTTTTGGGTTTGAGCAAAATGGAGAAAAAAAAGCTCCGTAAAAAAAAAGAAGCTCCGTCTCTCTAGTTGTGTTGTGTTGAGGCTACCAGGCCCGGATGCCCTGCAGGGAGCCTTGGCAGGGTGTGACCGCTGTCCCTTGGTGTGTTTGGGCCTGTGGAGAGCCGCTGAGGCCGCTGACATTTCCCAAGTTCATGTTCATGAAGGCGTTAGGAGTGCTGGACGGAGGGAGCGAGGGGATGCTGGTGTACGTGCAGCTGTAGTTGCTGTTATAAGCGGGGTTGTTGTACGTGTAGGACGGGTATCCATTGTAACTGTACGGGTTCGATCCGTATGGAGCTGCGGCTGCGTAGCTCTGCGTGCCTCCCAGACACGGCTTCCCATCTCGGACCAGCACCGGCACAGCGACTCTCCGTGGCGGGGGAGGATGGTGCTGCTGCCCGGCCACCTCCAGAGATTTGTCCTGGCGCTGGCGTTTGCACTTGTAGCGCCGGTTTTGAAACCAGATCTTCACCTGGTTGGAGGTGAGTTTGAGAGTGGTGGCAAGGTGCTCCCGCTCAGGCGCAGACAAGTAGCGCTGCTGCTTGAAGCGTCTCTCCAACTCGAAGACCTGAGCCTGGGAGAAAAGCACCCTGGGTCTCCGCCGGCTCCTCTGCTTCTGCACCGGCCTCTCTGAGTCTCCCTGCCCGCCCTCTGCTGCCTCAGACCTGGACACCAGCCCGCAGCTCTCTGGGCACGTTGGGAATAAAAAAAGGGCGTCAATAATATATCTCTGGAGGCAAATTATGAAATCATGTGTGGAGCGAGAATAAAAAAAGACACATTATGCTAATTTTTTTTATAAATCCACACCCATCAAACTAATCATATGTGTCACTAAGACTCTGAAACATGCGACTATTTCCTATAAAACTGACAACAGCTTTTTACGCAGCGTGCAATATTATAAATTCAGCAACAATATAAAAACAACCACAAAAATAAGAATCAGACATACAATCTGACCTACTGCAAGCTAAACTACTAATTTCACTGGATCCCAATAACAACATATGAATACACAGTAGAGTGGTTTACTATCATGTATAATAATAATAATGGTTCAGAATAAACAATCACAGATTTCTACAGACTCTAAGATAAGTTAATCAACCCTGAGGTAAAGATTATACTAATGACACAACTATCCAAAGTACATTAAAGCTGTTAAAATAAAAACATTTGAACCCACAGCATAATTATTTGTCTAATCTCGTAACAGACGCTCGCGCAATAATTAAAGCCGTATAAAATATTATTATATATATTATTATTTATTTTTAAAGGTGCTTAGGTTTAAAATCGCCCCTGAATTTTACCATAAAATATGAAACAACATGATAAAACGAGGCTGATTATAAAAAAGTATAAAGGGTCAAAACGTCCAAAATACAGATGTGCCAATTTTAGGACTTTTAGTGACTTTCTGAGCTCGTGCAGCTTCTATCAGCTCCAAAAAAAAAGGGAAAAAAAGATTTATTTTTCTCCACCAGCTATTTTCCATGTAACACAGACTCATAAGGACGCAGTGAGGCCGCAGTGTTTGACTGTGACTCTGTTTATTAGCGCTACTTCGTCGTGTCATTTCTTTTACAAGCCTCTTTAAACTAATTGCCGGTTTATGGTCCACACATCATAACAGACCCGGGCCTAACAGGCGCGCAGCTGAACCACTAGAAAGTGTTTGACATTTCCAGACTTTACTGGATTCGTCTCAGGCTCGTTTGCTCGCCGTGATACTGACTTCCACCATTTGATAGCTCTTTATTGGGATAATGTGTTGTGTGTCTGGAGGGTGGAGGAGCAGAGAGCAGGAGTCTGATGTCACGTCCTGCATTGATTAGATTATTTAAAAAAACATCTGTAAAAGCTATTCTCTGTTTTAACTTCATTAAAATTAGACTTATATATTAGTTTTTGGCACTTTTTGCACGATTTATGTTCTTGTTAGTTCACCTTTAGGGTCGCAGGAGCTGCAGGATTAGGCCTAATTTCAGAACACACACACACACACACACACACACACACACACACACACACACACACACACAGTTGGCTCACATTGTGTTTGAAGCTTAGCTATCTCAAAACTATAATTTCACCGCATTACAAATGATTCAATTGTAATTATTTAAGTGGATAAAACTGCGTAAAACTGCACCGTGCGTAAAAAGGTAACGTTACGCATTTTTTTTTTTTTTTGTGGCTTAACATGCAAATTCTCTTCTAGTCACTAAAAACATGAGATTTAAAATTCAAAACAGCTGCTTTAATATGTCTATTTTTAAAAATCTTGTTCCATTTTGTCATTTTCTCTTTTAAATAATATTAATAATAATAGTTTCTCGTGTCCTTTGTTTCCTTTTGTTTGGCCTTTTTTTTTTTTTTTTTTTTTTTTTTTTACAGTAGTTTACTTCAACTCACTGCTCTCCTGCTCCTCCAGCTCGGCGGCCTCCAGCTTGGCTCCCTGCAGGCCGTGGTGCACGTACATATCCGGGGACAGGCTCGTCTCCCCGCGGTCCTCCTCCCGCACCGCCAGCGCACTGAGGTAAGCCAGGTTGTCTTCCCCCTCCGAGAAGGAAGGGCTGTCCCGGGCCCCGGCCAGCATGCAGGACGGCGGGGTTTGATAGTGCTGCTGCTGGTGGGGAGGAGATCCAGCCAAGTGCTGCTGGGTGTGTGCCCGGTGCTGGTGCTCCAATGACCCGGACTGCTGCTGCTGCTGTTGTTGCTGCTGCTGCTGCTCCAGCTTGAGGATATCCTTGACTGAAAACGGCGTGGAGGTGAGCGGGCTCTGCAGCATCATGTCATCCAGCTCCTGCTCTGCAGCATCGAGGAAATGAAGCCCGCCGAGTAACATGCACACCTTCTCTCTCCCTGTCTTCTCTCTCCTTTTTTTTCTTTTTCTTCTTTTTCTTCTTTTTTTTTTACCTCCCCCCAACTCCTTTTCTAACAAATAATTTACCTTAATAGCCTCTTCTTTTGTAACTGGAGGTGCGTAAAGCCTCTGGAATCCTTCATTGCAGTAAATCGCACGAAAACGTGAGTATTAGTCCCGGGTTTGTCCATGCAGGTCTCCTCTCTGACAGATATAATGTCGGGCTTTGTAAGTAGAGTTTTTGGACCGGGGCGAAGGAGCGCCTCTGCCTCCTCTGATGTCAGGGGGAGGGGTGTGTGTGCGTGCGTGTGTGTGTGTATGTATATGCGTGCGTGCATGTGTGTGTGTGTATGTGTGTGTGTGAAATGGAAAGTCCGTGTGGGCTGAGAGGGAAGCATTTGGAAGAGTCACAGAGTGGGAGAGAGAAGGTGGGGCGTACGTGACGTGTGTGTTCACGTACTGGGATTTTGTTTTTTGAGACTTCTGTGAATATGGTGGACAGGGGAAATGTACTGACACCCTATTCCCTCCACCCGGTCCACTGTATTTAACCTTCTGTACTTACTTCATGTGTTGACCACGTAGCCTCCCCCAAAAACAGTTTTACGCACCAGTTTCAACTCCTGCAAGCACAGTTGTTGGATTACAGTTGTCTTTCTATGGATCTCACGTCGCCTTTTTTGCTGTTTTTACGCATCATTCCAGCTGTTTTTATCCATTCTTCAGTCACTGGATAGCATGTTGGTTCGTGCGTAAATCTGGGCGCTTTCTTGGCGAGGCGCACCGCCGGTGGCACGTCAAGGTCAACAGTCAGGTCAAGGGACAATAGAGTGAAAGGCAGGAAGGGGGGAGGAGGGGAGGAGGGGGGGGCTTATCTTGTTATATTTGCCCCCTGCAGATTACTTAATGCTTTTAGTGTATCATATAATTATTGGTTAATATTATCCACCATCTCTCGTCATGACGCAAAAACAACCGCTGTGATAGCTGTGTAGAGGCCTGTACTAATATTAGAGGAGGTTTGTCCGTGAAGGCCTTTCTTTAGTGGAAATGCGGCCGTAAAAACTTGACAGGAAATGGAGATTTAGATTTAGGAGAGGAGTTTGTGCTCAAATTTGCGCAAAATTAATTATACGAAACGTTGGATATGATCAAATTAAACCTCTCTTAACTACCACATGCGCCAAAACCTGAACACACCAGCTACACGATCCAGTATCACTCATGTTAAAGATGCATTTATTATATTTACAGTAAAGCATTCACATGTTGTGGTGAACTACTCTACAGTAAATTAGTCCTTACTATAAAAGACAAACTTCCCAAACTTAACATGGATTTAAATTTCCAGCAGTGATCCATAAACATCCAAAAAAAAAAAAAAAAAAACCTTAAACATGTCAGACTGAAATATAAGGAGATGGTAGAAATAAAATAATCTGCAGACATCTAGAATTTCCCCTCTTTTTTTACGCCATTTAATAGTGTAGTCGGCGCATAAACGTGACTATACGTCAGGTTCAGTGTGTGATATATGACGCACGCACGAGACTACACACATAATAATAATAAAGCAGTTCCACTCTCTTGTCTAACTTTAATTTTACCCTCCTGTGCTGTGTGTGTTATAGTCTCCAGTAGCAGCAGCAGCCGGGTTGAGCTCGCTGTCTCTCCGTCCTCTTTATCGCAGTGTGTTGTATTAATAACC
This sequence comes from Scomber colias, assembly GCA_021039105.1. Taxonomy (NCBI): domain Eukaryota; kingdom Metazoa; phylum Chordata; class Actinopteri; order Scombriformes; family Scombridae; genus Scomber; species Scomber colias. The sequence continues at coordinate 26,942 of JAJDFG010001318.1, forward strand.
GCCCTGGGGGCAGATAAGCAAAAAGCCCCCCGGGGCAATTAAAATTCCTCCAGGAAAACTGAACGACGTTTTTAGCTCGGTGCAATCAGCTCCTATCAGCTCCCCTTTCCGTTTTGCAGCGGGACCCTGTCAGCCCTCTGTCAGCCCTCATGCCTCCTCCTCGCTGGGTTTTTCCTCTCTTGGACGCTCTGCAGGTGGACGGTGCCTTGCTGCAGGGCTCAGGGGCAGAAGAGGGGTGGAGGTAACTAACTTAAAATAAGAAGATACTGCACAATAAAACATGAGATAACACCCAAAAGTGACATTTCATATTTATCTAGTGCCTATCCTGCTATTATATTATTATAAGCCTATTAACATGTACAGGAATAAAAGGTCAAAGTTAGTGAATTAACTTAATTCTAATTTAAATTGCATGTAGAGACTATTCATGTTAAATGTCCTGCATTCATATTTAGACTCAAAAGTGACAAATCACATTTATCAAGTGTCTATCTGGCTTTTTAAACATTTGGTAAATGCATTAAGTTTTACAAGCCTATTTAAATGTAATGAGTTAGAGAGCTCTAAATCATCAGTGTGATCATATTTTCCCCTCTTAAAAACCTGATGCATATAATCAGATACATGTAGTGCACAGATAAACCAATGCAATACGATTACTAAATATTTAGTAGATTATTTTATGCTAAATTCATATTGGAAATGTGTCTATTAAATTAGATACAGCAGGTACAGAAGATCATTCAAGTGTAAATCTGTCCATTTTATTATCATGCATAAAAAAATCTTGAAGGTGTTGATATGAACTTTATGCAGAACCTTAAAAATTGTTGTATTCAATATGTTAAAAAAATAATGCTATGAAAAATAAATGGCAGTGTATCAAATATGATACAAAAACAAAACTCCCCGTATAATATAACATGACACAGAGAGGAAAGGGCAAGAGGTGTATTGGGTGTCAAAGGTATTAAATTAACTTAATTCTGATTTAAATTGCGGATTCAGTGATTTTGCAGGCTGCAGGCAAACTCTCTGTCTTTCTCATAGTGGGAATGTTGGTATTGGCAAAGGTAGAAGAAGTACTCAAAGCTGTTTTCTTAACCCTTTTGTAGTTTCACACCAAGACAGTGCTATTTAAAAAATAATTTCTTCGCTTTTCCTTCCTCGTTGAGTTCATTACAACATAAAACATGGATTTTATTTTCTCTCACTGACCCTAAATGTAATGTTTTACAGACCTCATTTGTTGTTATTCTTTGTTTATACACTAGAACAACCTGTAACTATAGCAACCATAGAACAACCTGTATCTATAGCAACCATAGAACAACCTGAATCTATAGCAACCATAGAATAAGCTGTATCTATAGCAACCATAGAACAACCTGTATCTATAGCAACCATAGAACAACCTGAATCTATAGCAACCATAGAACAACCTGTATCTATAGCAACCATAGAACAACCTGTATCTATAGCAACCATAGAACAACCTGTATCTATAGCAACCATAGAACAACCCGTATCTATAGCAACCATAGAACAACCCGTATCTATAGCAACCATAGAACAACCTGTATCTATAGCAACCATAACACAATCTGATGGTCTGTCTGTGCATTACATTCCTCATACAAGTGGTAAAGATTGCCCCAAAAAAGTTAAATGGGTTAAATAGATTTTAGTTTTTGACCAGATATCATGTTTTATTAGCAAGTTACTTAACATCTGTTCAAGGTAGAGTTTTGTTGGTTATTTCAGGGAACATAATTTGATATTTTTAATGTCTAAACATCTTAATAACTCTATAGCTGCATGTATAGTTTAATCCCACACTTGTATTTTCCATAACTGACCTTCTATTACAGCAGGAATAATAATGTAGTGTAGTAGCTAATGGAGCTTCCTCTGTTCCACAATAAAACACCCTGACATAAAAATTAGCCCTTTAAACATTTTGACAGCTGTATTTTTTATTTATTTAGCCTTTTATTTAACCAGGTTAATCCCATTGAGATCACATATCTCCTGACCAAGATAGAAGCAATACAGTTATAGTATATAAAAAAAATAAATAAATAAAAAGTCAAGACGGCAAAATAATTAGCCAAATAAAAGAAACACTTGCGTACAGACGGCACGGACTCCAGAGCTTTCACCACATCTTTAAAATCAGTCATGTGTAAAAGCTTTCTTTCCTAATTCTGTTCTTACTTTTGGAATAAACTAGTTGCAAAAATGTCCATTGAGTTGTAAAAACACACTATACACATGTCTTTTAGCTGGATCTTTCCTAATATGATTCACAGTTTACAAAAAATGGAAATAAAACGCATCATTTTTTAACATTTTTGTGCAGCTGATTCTTCATATTCTATTAAATGTTCTCCTGGACCATAAAATAATGATTATAAACATCTTTTCCCCCCCATAATAAGATTAATCAAACCTTTATTAATGACTAATTATGAATAAGTCATCAGGATTAGGTGTCAAAGACGTGATTTTAGTAAAAAGGTTGTTAGTAAATTAACTAAATATTAGACGAGGAGACATTTTCAAAATAAAAGCATCAATTATAACTTAATTCTCATGTAAATAATTAACAGATTTTTATAAAATGGACCTTTTATAACAGCAGATAGTGTAGTTTGTAGTTTATAGTGTATAATGTAAAGGGTATAGGGTATAGTGTAAAGGGTATAGTGTATAATGTAAAGGGTATAGTGTATAATGTAAAGGGTATAGTGTATAATGTAAAGGGTATAGTGTATAATGTATAATGTAAAGTGTATAGTGTATAATGTAAAGGGTATAATGTATAATGTAAAGGGTATAGTGTATAATGTAAAGGGTATAGTGTATAATGTAAAGGGTATAATGTATAATGTAAAGTGTATAGTGTATAATGTAAAGGGTATAGTGTATAATGTAAAGGGTATAGTGTATAATGTAAAGGGTATAGTGTATAATGTAAAGGGTATAATGTATAATGTAAAGGGTATAGTGTATAATGTAAAGGGTATAGTGTATAATGTAAAGGGTATAATGTATAATGTAAAGGGTATAATGTATAATGTAAAGGGTATAGTGTATAATGTATAGGGTATAATGTATAATGTAAAGGGTATAATGTATAATGTAAAGGGTATAGGGTATAATGTAAAGGGTATAGTGTATAATGTAAAGGGTATAATGTAAAGGGTATAGTGTATAATGTAAAGGGTATAGGGTATAATGTAAAGGGTATAGGGTATAATGTAAAGGGTATAGGGTATAATGTAAAGGGTATAGTGTATAATGTAAAGGGTATAGGGTATAATGTAAAGGGTATAGGGTATAATGTAAAGGGTATAGTGTATAATGTAAAGGGTATAGTGTATAATGTAAAGGGTATAGGGTATAATGTAAAGGGTATAGTGTATAATGTAAAGGGTATAGGGTATAATGTAAAGGGTATAGTGTATAATGTAAAGTGTAAAGTGTATAGTGTATAATGTAAAGGGTATAGTGTATAATGTAAAGGGTATAGGGTATAATGTAAAGGGTATAGGGTATAATGTAAAGGGTATAGGGTATAATGTAAAGGGTATAATGTATAATGTAAAGGGTATAGTGTATAATGTAAAGGGTATAGGGTATAATGTAAAGGGTATAGGGTATAATGTAAAGGGTATAGTGTATAATGTAAAGGGTATAGTGTATAATATAAAGGGTATAGGGTATAATGTAAAGGGTATAGGGTATAATATAAAGGGTATAGTGTATAATGTAAAGGGTATAGGGTATAATGTAAAGGGTATAATGTATAATGTAAAGGGTATAGGGTATAATATAAAGGGTATAGTGTATAATGTAAAGGGTATAGGGTATAATGTAAAGGGTATAATGTATAATGTAAAGGGTATAATGTATAATGTATAGTGTATAATGTAAAGTGTATAATGTAAAGTGTATAGTGTATAATGTAAAGGGTATAGTGTATAATGTAAAGGGTATAGGGTATAATGTAAAGGGTATAGTGTATAATGTAAAGGGTATAGTGTATAATGTAAAGGGTATAGTGTATAATGTAAAGGGTATAGTGTATAATGTAAAGGGTATAGGGTATAATGTAAAGGGTATAGTATATAATGTAAAGGGTATAGTGTATAATGTAAAGGGTATAGGGTATAATGTAAAGGGTATAGGGTATAATGTAAAGGGTATAGGGTATAATGTAAAGGGTATAGTATATAATGTAAAGGGTATAGTGTATAATGTAAAGGGTATAGTGTATAATGTAAAGGGTATAGTGTATAATGTAAAGTGTATAGTGTATAATGTAAAGGGTATAGTGTATAATGTAAAGGGTATAATGTATAATGTAAAGGGTATAGTGTATAATATAAAGGGTATAGTGTATAATGTAAAGGGTATAGTGTATAATGTAAAGTGTATAGTGTATAATGTAAAGTGTATAGTGTATAATGTAAAGGGTATAGTGTATAATGTAAAGGGTATAGTGTATAATGTAAAGGGTATAGTATATAATGTAAAGGGTATAGGGTATAATGTAAAGGGGTATAGTGTATAATGTAAAGGGTATAGTGTATAATGTAAAGGGTATAGTGTATAATGTAAAGGGTATAGTGTATAATGTATAATGTAAAGGGTATAGTGTATAATGTAAAGGGTATAGTGTATAGTGTAAAGGGTATAGTGTAAAGGGTATAATGTATAATGTAAGGGGTATAGGGTATAATGTAAAGGGTATAGGGTATAATGTAAAGGGTATAGTGTAAAGGGTATAGTGTATAATGTAAAGGGTATAATGTAAAGGGTATAATGTATAATGTATAGTGTATAATGTAAAGGGTATAGTGTATAATGTAAAGGGTATAGGGTATAATGTAAAGGGTATAGTGTATAATGTAAAGGGTATAGTGTATAATGTAAAGGGTATAATGTATAGTGTAAAGGGTATAGTGTATAATGTAAAGGGTATAATGTATAGTGTAAAGGGTATAGTGTATAATGTAAAGGATATAGTGTATAATGTAAAGGGTATAGTGTATAATGTAAAGGGTATAGGGTATAATGTAAAGGGTATAGTGTATAATGTAAAGGGTATAGTATATAATGTAAAGGGTATAATGTAAAGGGTATAGTGTATAATGTAAAGGGTATAGTATATATGTAAAGGGTATAATGTAAAGGGTATAGTGTATAATGTAAAGGGTAAAGTGTATAATGTAAAGGGTATAGTGTATAATGTAAAGGGTATAGGGTATAATGTAAAGGGTATAGTGTATAATGTAAAGGGTATAGTGTATAATGTAAAGGGTATAATGTATAATGTATAGGGTATAGTGTATAATGTATAATGTAAAGGGTATAATGTATAATGTAAAGGGTATAATGTAAAGGGTATAGTGTATAATGTAAAGCGTATAGTGTATAATGTAAAGGGTATAGTGTATAATGTAAAGGGTATAGTGTATAATGTAAAGGGTATAGTGTATAATGTAAAGGGTATAGTATATAATGTAAAGGGTATAATGTAAAGGGTATAGTGTATAATGTAAAGGGTATAATGTATAATGTAAAGGGTATAGTATATAATGTATAGTGTATAATGTAAAGGGTATAGTGTATAATGTAAAGGGTATAGTGTATAATGTAAAGGGTATAGTATATAATGTAAAGGGTAATAGTGTATAATGTAAAGGGTATAGTGTATAATGTAAAGGGTATAGTGTATAATGTAAAGGGTATAGTGTATAATGTAAAGGTATAATGTATAATGTAAAGGGTATAATGTAAAGTGTATAGTGTAATGTAAAGGGTATAGGGTATAATGTAAAGGGTATAGTGTATAATGTAAAGGGTATAGTGTATAATGTAAAGGGTATAATGTAAAGGGTATAGTGTATAATGTAAAGGGTATAGTGTATAATGTAAAGGGTATAGGGTATAATGTAAAGAGTATAGGGTATAATGTAAAGGGTATAGTGTATAATGTAAAGGGTATAGTGTATAATATAAAGGGTATAGTGTATAATGTAAAGGGTATAGGGTATAATGTAAAGGGTATAGGGTATAATGTAAAGTGTATAGTGTATAATGTATAGGGTATAGGGTATAATGTATAGTGTATAATGTAAAGGGTATAGTGTATAATATAGAGGGTATATGGTATAATGTATAGTGTATAATGTAAAGGGTATAGTGTATAATGTAAAGGGTATAGGGTATAATGTAAAGGGTATAGGGTATAATGTAAAGGGTATAGGGGTATAATGTAAAGGGTATAGGGTATAATGTAGAGGGTATAGGGTATAATGTAGAGGGTATAGGGTATAATGTAAAGGGTATAATGTAAAGGGTATAGTGTATAATGTAAAGGGTATATGTATTTAGAAGGAAGAGGATTAGTCTCAATAATAAACTCCTGAAGCACAGTTCATTCATAAACGCATCATCAGTCACAGATTAATGTGAGATTAATCTCAATTAATCACAAATTTTAACAGATTTTTCATCAGTGCAGCAACATTTTTCATCACAAAAACCTTTAAGATCAGACTTCTCCTCCTCTTCGTCGTCTCTTTCCTCCTACTCCTCCTCCTCTTCCTCCTCGTCCACGTCCTCCTCCACTTCTTCCTCCTCCTCTTTGTCCTCCACCTCTTCCTCCTTGTCCTCTTCCTCACCTTCCTCCTCCTCCTCCTCTTCGTCATCTTCTTCCTCCTCTCCTCCTCCTCCTCCTCCTCCTCCTCCTCCTCCTCCTCCTATTCCACCTCATCGTCCTCCTCCTCCTCCTCGCCTTCCTACTCTTCATCCACCTCTTCCTCCTCCTCCTCTTCCTACTCCTCCTCCTCTTCCTCCTCGTCCTCGTCCTCCTCCACTTCTTCCTCCTCCTCCTCTTTGTCCTCCACCTCTTCCTCCTTGTCCTCTTCCTCACCTTCCTCCTCCTCCTCCTCTTCGTCATCTTCTTCCTCCTCCTCCTCCTCCTCCTATTCCACCTCGTCGTCCTCCTCCTCTTCCTCTTCCTCCTCCTCCTCCACCTCGTCCTCCTCTTCCTCTTCCTCCTCCACCTCGTCCTCCTCTTCCTCTTCCTCCTCCACCTTGTCCTCCTCCTCCTCGCCTTCCTACTCTTCATCCACCTCTTCCTCCTCCTCCTCTTCCTACTCCTCCTCCTCTTCCTCCTCCTCTTTGTCCTCCACCTCTTCCTCCTTGTCCTCTTCCTTACCTTCCTCCTCCTCCTCCTCTTCGTCATCTTCTTCCTCCTCCTCCTCCTATTCCACCTCGTCGTCGTCCTCCTCTTCCTCTTCCTCCTCCCACCTCGTCCTCGTCCTCCTCTTCCTCTTCCTCCTCCACCTTGTCCTCCTCCCTCCTCGCCTTCCTACTCTTCATCCACCTCTTCCTCCTCCTCCTCTTCCTACTCCTCCTCCTCTTCCACCTTGTCCTCCTCCTGCTCCTCCTCCTCCTCATCCTCCACCTCTTCCTCCTTGTCCTCTTCCTCACCTTCCTCCTCCTCCTCCTCCTCCTCTTCGTCATCTTCTTCCTCCTCCTCCTCCTCGTCTTCCTCCTCTTCTTCCTCCTCCTCCTCCTCTTCCTCACCTTCCTCTTCACCTTCCTCCTCCTCCTTGTCCTCTTCCTCGTCTTCCTCTTCTTCCTACTCCTCCTCCTCATCCTCCACCTTGTCCTCCTCCTGCTCCTCCTCCTCCTCCTCATCCTCCACCTCTTCTTCTTCCACCTCCTCTTCCTCCTCCACCTCCTCCTCCTCTTCCTCCTCCTCTTCTCCCACCTCTTCTTCTTCCACCTCCTCTTCCTCCTCCACCTCTTCCTCCTCTTCCTCCTCTTCTTCCTCCTCCTCCTTGTCTTCCTACTCCTCTTCCACCTCCTCCTCTCCCTCCTCCTCCTCTTCCTCATCTCCACCTCCTCTTCTCCCTCCTCCTCCTCTTCCCACCTCGTCCTCCTCCTGCTCCTCCTCCTCCTCATCCTCCACCTCTTCCTCCTTGTCCTCTTCCTCACCTTCCTCCTCCTCCTCCTCCTCCTCCTCCTCCTCTTCGTCATCCTCTTCCTCCTCCTCCACATCTTCCTCTTCCTCCTCCTCTTCCTCCTCCTCCTCCCCCCTCCACATCCTCTCTCCTCCTCCTTCCCTCCTCCTCGTCTTCCTCTTCACCTCCTCCTCCTCCTCCTCCTCCTCTCCTCCTCCTCCTCCTCCTCCTCCTCCTCCTTATGGAAACAATAACCCTCTACATGATCGTATTTACTGTATTTCAGAGCGAGGCGTCGTTTATCTTCCTCTCAGCCTCTCGGTGACCTCGCTAACATCGGTTTCATTCTCTTTTTATTCTCTTTCAAACGATACGGCCGTTTAGAGTATCGTAAAACCGCTCTCTCTCTTCAGACTTGCACAACTACACTATATTTTCCCTCATCTTCCCTCCTCTTCCTCTTCCTCGTCCTCCTCTTCCTCACCTTCCTCCTCCTCCACCTCCTCGTCCTCCTCCTCCACCTCGTCCCTTTTTCGTATTCCTCCTCCCCTCCACCTCCTTTTCTTCCTCCTCTTCCTCCCATTCCTCCTCTTCCTCGTCCTCTTCCTCGTCCTCCTCTTCTTCCTCCTCCTCCTCCTCCTCGTCCTCGTCCTCGTCCTCATCCTCTTCCTCTTCCCTCCTCCTCCTCGTCCTCCTCCTCCTCATCTTCCTCTTGCTCCTCGTCTTGCTACTACTCCTCCTCTTCCACCTCGCCCTCCTCTTCCTCCTCATCCACCTCATCCTCTTCCTCATCTTCCTCCTCCTCTTCCTCGTCTTCTTCCTCCTCCTCCTCCTCCTCCACCTCTTCCACCTCCTCTTCCTGCTCCTCCTCCTCCTCCTCTTCCACCTCCTCCTCCTCCTCCTCTTCCTCCTCCTCCTCCTCCTCTCCTCCTCCTGCTCCTCCTCCTCCTCCTCCTCTTCCACCTCCTCCTCCTCCTCCTCCTCTTCTCCTCGTCCTCCTCCTCCTTTTCCTCCACCTGGTCCTCTTCCTCCTCTTCCTCCTCCACTTCTTCCTCATCTTCCTCTTCCTCCACCTCTTCTCCTCCTCCACCTCGTCCTCTTCCTCTTCCTCTTCTTCTTCCTTCTCTTCCTAACCTTCCTCCTCTTCCTCTTCCTCTTCCTCATCTCCACCTCTTCTTCTTCCACCTCCTCCTCCTCTTCCTCCTCCTCCTCCTCCTCCTCCTTATGGAAACAATAACCCTCTCATGAACATGATCGTATTTACTGTATTTCAGAGCGAGGCGTCGTTTATCTTCCTCTCAGCCTCTCGGTGACCTCGCTAACATCGGTTTCATTCTCTTTTTATTCTCTTTCAAACGATACGGGCGTTTAGAGTATCGTAAAACCGCTCTCTCTCTTCAGACTTGCACAACTACACTATATTTTCCCTCATATTTAAAAAAAAAGATATAAAAAATGAAAACGTGCATAAACTGGGTCGAGTCCAGAACGTCATGGGAAGTGAAAACGAGAACTTTTTATTTGGCTTTTTTTGTCGTAATTCAAGTATTTTAGTAGCGAGATGTTGTTTTATTTGGCTGCCGTCGCCCCCAAACTGGTTTTTTGCGAGGTGGAGAGGGGAAATTTGGGGATTTCGGTGGATGTTTATGTTCTGACGGAGATTTTAGGGCCTCTTCCTCGTCCTTCTCTTCCTCACCTTCCTCCTCCTCCTCCTCTTCGTCATCTTCTTCCTCCTCCTCTTCCTCTTCCTCCTCCACCTCGTCCTCGTCCTCCTCTTCCTCTTCCTACTCCACCTCGTCCTCCTCTTCCTCTTCCTCTTCCTCCGCCACCTCGTCCTCGTCCTCCTCTTCCTCTTCCTCCTCCACCTTGTCCTCCTCCTCCTCCTCGCCTTCCTACTCTTCATCCAACTCTTCCTCCTCCTCCTCTTCCTACTCCTCCTCCTCTTCCACCCTCGTCCTCTTCCTCCTCCACCTCGTCCTCGTCCTCCTCTTCCTCTTCCTCCTCTTCCTACTCCTCCTCTTCCACCTCGTCCTCCTCCTGCTCCTCCTCCTCCTCATCCTCCACCTCTTCCTCCTTGTCCTCTTCCTCACCTTCCTCCTCCTCCACCTCCTCCTCTCCCTCCTCCTCCTCCTCCTCGTCCTCCTCCTCCTCTTCCTCTTCCTCCTCCACCTTGTCCTCCTCCTCCTCGCCTTCCTACTCTTCATCCACCTCTTCCTCCTCCTCCTCCTCTTCCTACTCCTCCTCCTCTTCCACCTCGTCCTCCTCCTGCTCCTCCTCCTCCTCCTCATCCTCCACCCTCTTCCTCCTTGTCCTCTTCCTCACCTTCCTCCTCCCTCCACCTCCTCCTCCTCCCTCCTCCTCCTCCTCCTCCTCCACATCTTCCTCTTCCTCCTTGTTTTATTTGGCTGCCGTCGCCCCCGAACTGGTTTTTTGCGAGGTGGAGAGGGGAAATTTGGGGATTTCGGTGGATGTTTATGTCCTGTACGGAGATTTTAGGGCCACTAGAGAGATTATTGTGAAGGTAATCAGAAGAATCACAGTGTCTTTTTTTAATTATTGTACTTTAATATAAAACTGGATGAATGATGCTGAAATTATGATTCAGGTTATACACGTTATAAACTTCACTCTGACTCTAAATCAAGCAGGAGGTGCCTCATATACCTCCTCCTCATCTTCCTCCTCTTCTTCCTCCTCCTTTTCCTCCACCTCCTCCTCTTTCTCCTCTTCCTCATCTTCCTCCTCTTCCTTTTCCTCCACCTCCTCCTCCTTCTCCTCCCCCTCCCTCTTCTTTGTCCTCCTCCTCCTCCTCCTCTTTCTCTTCTTCCTCTTCCACCTCCTTTTCCACCTCCTCTTCCTCCTCCTCCTCCTTTCCTCCCCACCTCCTCTTCCTCCTCTTCTTCCTTTTCCTCCACCTCCTCTTCCTCCTCGTCCTCCTCTTCTTTGTCCTCCTCCTCCTCTTCTTCCTTCTCCTCTTCCTCCTCCCCCTCCTCCTCCTCTTCATCCTCCTCCTCTTCCTCCTCTTCTTTTTCCTCCTCTTCCTCCTCCTCCTCTTTCTCTTCTTCCTCTTCCTCTTCCGCCTCCTTTTCCACCTCCTCTTCCTCCTCCTCCTCCTTTTCCACCTCCTCTTCCTCCTCTTCCTCCTCATCTTCCTCCTCCTTTTCTTCCTCCTCCTCTTCCTCTTCCTCTTTCTCCTCCACCTCCTCTTCCTCTTCCTCCTCTTCTTCGTCCTCCTCCTTCTCATCTCCTCCTCCTCTTCCTTCTCCTCCTCTTCTTCGTCGTCCTCCTCCTCCCCCTCCTGCTCTTCCTCCTCCTTCTCTTCCTCCTCTTTCACCTCCACCTCCTCCTCTTTCTCCTCTTCCTCTTCCTCCTCCTCCATCACCTCCACCTCTTCCTCCTCCCCCTCCTCCTCCTTCTCCTCGTCCTCCTCGTCCTCCTCTTCTTTGTCCTCCTCCTCCTCCTCCTCCTCTTTCTCTTCTTCCTCTTCCTCTTCCGCCTCCTTTTCCACCTCCTCTTCCTCCTCCTCCTCCTTTTCCACCTCCTCTTCCTCCTCCTCCTCCTTTTCCACCTCCTCTTCCTCCTCTTCCTCCTCTTCCTTTTCTTCCTCCTCCTTTTCCTCTTCCTCTTTCTCCTCCACCTCCACCTCCTCCTCCTCTTCCTCTTCCTCCTCTTCTTCGTCCTCCTCTTTCTCATCTCCTCCTCCTCTTCCTTCTCCCTCCTCTTCTTCGTCGTCGTCCTCCTCCCCCTCCTGCTCTTCCTCCTCCTCCTTCTCTTCCTCCTCCTCTTCCACCCTCCTCCTCCTCCCCCTCCTCCTCTTCCTCCTCCTCCTCCTCCTCCTCCTCCTCCTGAAGATGTTCCAGGTCCAGTTCCCAGTCAAGTCAGTACGAGCAACACCATTTGAAGACAGAATTCTTCTTTTCCTCTTCCCTCCATCTCCTCCATCTCCTCCATCTCCTCCATCTCCTCCTCCTCCTCTTCCTCCTCCTCCTCCTCCTCCTCCTCCTCCTCCTCCTCCTCCTCCTCCTCCTCCTCCTCTCCTACTGTGTCCTTTTCTGTAAACCCTAGCAGGTAGTAAATATCCTGATGCTGCAGCAGCTCT
>JAJDFG010001319.1:0-20000 GCA_021039105.1 Scomber colias
TGACTTATTAATATAATGAATATAGTCAAATGGTGTAATAATGTAATATAGTATAGTATATTATAATGAATATAGTCAAATGGTGTAATAATATAATATAGTATAGTATATTATAATGAATATAGTCAAATGGTGTAATAATATAATATAATATAGTATAGTATATTATAATGAATATAGTCAAATGGTGTAATAATATAATATAATATAGTATAGTATATTATAATGAATATAGTCAAATGGTGTAATAATGTAATATAATATAATATAATATGAAGTTTACTGCTATTGTTTTAATGTTTAAGTTTGAGCCTCAGTAAGTCGGCCTTTATCCTCCCAGAGCTTTCTGACTCTGTGTTGTCTCTTCCTCCTCCTCTTCCTCTTCCTCCTCCTCCTCCTCCTCCTCCTCTTCCTCTTCCTCTTCTTCCTCCTCTTCCGCCTCCTCCTCCTCTTCCTCCTCTTCCTCTTCTTCCTCTTCCTCCTCCTCCTCCTCTTCTTCCTCTTTCTCTTCCTCCTCTTATTCTTCCTCCTCCTCTTCCTCTTCCTCCTCCTCCTCTTCCTCCTCCTCTTCCGTCTCCTCTTCCTCCTCCTCTTCCATCTCCTCTTCCTCCTCCTCTTCCTCTTCTTCCTCTTCCTCCTCCTCTTCTTCCTCTTCCTCCTCCTCTTCTTCCTCCTCCTCCTCTTCCCCTTCCTCTTCCTCCTCCTCTTCCTCTTAGGTTACTCCCGTAACTCGAACAGCGTGTCTCCCCGCGGCTACGTGCCGAGCTCCACGCCTCAGCAGTCCAACTACAACACCATCACGTCCACCATGAACGGATACGGAGCCGGGATGACCAACCTCGGCGTTCCCGGGTCTCCCAGCTTCCTCAACGGCTCCACCGCCAACTCTGCTTACGCAAGTGAGTCCGTTTTTTTTTAAAGATCCACGGCTTCTAAAACGACCCCAAACCTCATCCGACCGGGAGGCATGAAAGGACAGGAAGTGTGACCCCTGTCTGAGACTGTCTCTGAGCGGCTGATGTCTGAAGTGTCTCTGCTTTAAATATCACTTCACTGTTTGTCAGTTTGATGAGCTGAGCACGGAGATGGTTGAAGCTGGAAATGATGGGATGATATTTGAAGCTGAAGCACTGAAAGGAGTTGAAGCGTTGATGAAACTGAGCGACTGAAGTAGAAGTGTCACTGAAGGCACTGAAATGTTTTACCTGTTGAAGTGGAAGTGATGAAAGCAGTTAACATGCTAGCTGGGTTCATACATGCTTCTATAAGTTGTGAAAGAACTGAAAGGAGTTGAAGTGTCAGTGAAAGTTGTCAGTTTGATGAGCTGAGGAAGTAGATGGTTGAAGCAGGAAATGATGGGATGATATTTGGCTCGTCAGATTTTGAAGTTGAAGCACTGAAAGGAGTTGAAGCGTTGATGAAACTGAGCGACTGAAGCAGTTTAAGTGAAAGCACTGAAAGGAGTTGAAGTGTCAGTGGAGGAAATGTTTTACCTGTTGAAGTGGAAGTGATAAAAGCAGTTAACATGCCAGCTGGGTTCATACATGCTTCTATAAGTTGTGAAAGAACTGAAAGGAGTTGAAGTGTCAGTGAAAGTTGAAGCGATGACAGCAGATGTTAGTTGAGGTTTCTTTTTAAACGTGAGTACTGAAAGCAGTTGAAGTGTCAGGAGCACACTTGTGTTTTAAGTCTTGGTTGAAGTGGAAGCGATGAAAGCAGTTAATGCGCCAGTTAAAGGTTTATTATTACATGTTCGTATAAGCTGTGAAAGAACTGAAAGGAGTTGAAGTGTCAGTGAAAGTTTAAGTGATGACAGCAGATGTTAGTTGAGGTTTCTTATAAAGTGTGGGCACTGAAAGAGGTTGAAGTGTCAGTTGAGGGTTTATTCTTACATGTTCGTATAAGTTGTCAAAACCACTGAAAGGAGTTGAAGTGATAATGAAAATGAAAGTGATGACAGCAGATGTTTGTAGCTTAATTACTGCAATGAGTTGAGGTTTCTTTAGAAGTGTTGGCACTGAAAGAGGCTGAAGTGTAAGTGATGAAAGCAGTTGAAGTGTCGGGATCACTCTTGTCTTAAGTGTCTGTTAAAGTGGAAGTGATGAAAGTAGAAATGATTAAATACTGGAATGAGTCGAAGTTTCTTTAGAAGTGTTGGCACTGAACAAGGTGGAAGTGTCTGTTGAAAGTGATGAAAGCAGCTGAAGTGTAAGAGATGAAAGCAGCTGAAGTGTAAGAGATGAAAGCAGCTGAAGTGTAAGAGATGAAAGCAGCTGAAGTGTAAGAGATGAAAGCAGTTAAAGTGTCGGGATCACTCTGGTTTTAAGTCTCTATTGAAGTGGAAGTGATGAAAGTAGAAATGATTAAATACTGGAATGAGTCGAGGTGTCAGTTGAAGTGTTGGCAGTGAAAGGAGTTGAAGTGATCACAGACAGAAAAATGGCCCAGACATGAACTGATCTGAGGCTGGTTGTTGGACATTTTATACATCAGGCAAAAACATTTTTTATGACTTTTGCAGATTAATTACTGCGATGAGTCGAAGTGTGATGACTGAAGTTGTAAAAGCAGCAGAAAGACGTGAAGTCCTTTCATTATTTGAGCTGCAGTGAAGCGAGGACAGACAGGAAGAGAGAGAGATTACAGCTAGAACCTGCTCTCTCCTATCTTGATGTTTATTTATTGATACGAGGAATAAAAGAAGCTGCAGTGTTTGTTTCTCCGTGCCGATGTCGTGGGACGGACGCAGGTGATGAGCAGAATAATGAAAGAGAGTAAAAGTTGAAGCGCTGCAGGAGACGAGTGGACGCTTCGCTAGTTTCTCAGAGTCGGCTGTGTTGAAACTTTCCTTTCTCGGCTCTGATTAACGCCTGGAGTCGGAGCTCCTGTTTGGAAGGCGCAGGTGTGTGTTTTTGGAGGCCGGTGAAGTCTAAACTCGCCCGCGGGGAGCTCTCCATTGTTTTGGCTTCTGTATCAAACAGCTCAGCGAGTCTCAGCGAGGCTCGTTTAGGAGGTAGCGAGCTCAAACTGCATCTCCGTGCCAGGTGATGCTGTCGTCCCTGGCGACTAAACAAAAGGTGGGCTCACATCTCGCCTGGCTGAGCCGCTGTATCCCTCCGCCGAGGGTCTGAATGTGTACACCGCCACGCATTGCTCACCCCCTCCCTCCTCCCCCTTCCTCCTCCTCCTCCTCCACCCCCCGTCCTCCCTCTCGCTCTGACTGTCCCCCTGTCCATCCTCCTCCTCGCCCCTCCCTCCACTAACCCCACTAACATCCTCACCGCATCCTCCATGCATTCATGCATTCACGCTTTGGGCCGAATCCATTAATTTCAGCTGGAAACAGAAACAGAAAAACAACAAGAAGGAGCCAAGAAAAGAGAGGAAGTGTGAGAGAAAGAAGCAGCGATCCAGGACAGACATGAAGCGATAAATCACATTTACATTCCCCCGTTTCATTTTACAGTTTCCATTTTCAAATGCTGTCCTTGAATCATTTACAGACTCACCGTCGCTCCATAAACTCTGCGGAGGCTCTTAAAGGGGACAGTTCAACACTTCAGGAAATACTCCTCGTCCTCTTTCTGTCGCAGAGTTGAGACGTTCACAGGGATGTCAGCGTTAGCGTAGCTTAGCATAAAGACTGGAAGCGGGTGGAAAGTGTTAGCCTGCTTCTTCTACCAACACGACTAAGAGATCAGGATTAACATGTTGGAGCTAATTTATTTAATAAGAATCATTTGGTCATTTTTAGCAACATGGAGTTTTAAACCAAGTAAAACAAATTATGTTTAAATTAAATATAACAGAATTTTAATTTTCAAAGTTGAGTTTTTTAAGCTGGCAAAAAAAGAGAGTAGTAATGGAAATCTGAACATCAGCGTTTCCATGACGACCAAATAAATATCATCTGCTGAAGAAGATCATGTTTAATGATCAAAAAGCTCCAGAACAGTGAGGTGAGACTCTGTCGACCACGTCATTGAACATTTAACAGAAATCTGGATATTTTAAACATTTTAGTGGCTTTTCTGGAGCTTTCGGTCAGACTCATGGTCTTCCTCAACTACTGGATTTTGTCCAGTTGTCATGGAAACACACAGCATCTGTTAAAAAGGATGCTGTGTGTGACCAGAGCTGTACGATAATACATCAAAACTTCAATCTGACATCTGCGTTTCCATGACAACTGGGCAAACTTCTCTATTATCTGCTGAAGAAGAAGATCATGTGATACGACCAAAAGCCCTGAGGCGGGATTTATAAACCGTAGTACTGAACGTTTAACTAGATGAAAAATATTAAGAAATCAAAATAATATAAATCTATAATTTCTGCAGCATATTGATGATCTTTCTTCGTAGTCGTCATGGAAACCTGCTGAGGAAGCTCATTTGGCTTCACTGAAAGGACCAGAACAGTACTACTAAATGGACCTTGACAATTTAACCAAATATATTTGAGTTTATGTTTGAATTATTTATCTTTATACTTATTATTTAATGTCTTAAATTATTATTTGTTGGTAAAAGGTCCATTTAGTGGCTGTTCTGGAGCTTTCAATCATATCACACAGTTTTCAGCAGATGAACTTTACACAGTTTTTTGTAGACATGTCTTTTTTTTATTCTGCAAACATTTTTCTCAGATTTTAAAAATTAAATAGAAATTCGAATGAATGCGTTTCCGTGGCAACTCCTGATGAAGGTCATGTAATGTGATCAAAAGCTCCAGAACAGCTGTTTAACCTCCTGATGTTTCCACTTTAAGACTTTAAACTGATTTATAATCTCTGTAACTTTTGTATCCTGACTCTAATTTAAATATAAAAAGGGTGACATCAGCAGGCTAACAGTTTCCCCCCGCTTCCAGTCTTTATGCTAAGCTAAGCTAACACACACAGAGAGATGTCTCACTCTGAGAGGAAAATGTTGAACTGCTCCTTTAATCAGTTTTATATTGAGAGGAAAAAAGACAGAAGGAGACAAAATGATAAAAAAAGTGTTTAAATAAATAAAATAAAATCAGTTTTTTTATAAGACACACACACACACACACTAACACACACACACACACACACCTACCTGAGCAGTGTGTGTGTGTGAAGCTGCTGCTGCTCTCAGGTTGGATCAGGTTGGTTTTATTTTGAAAGTCCTTTGAAGTTATGGATCAACTTTGCCGGATGTTTGGATGTTTGTGCTCGGAGCATGTTTGTTCCTCCGACCTCGGCCCGATCTGAGGCAGGGACCCATTCCTCCTCCTCCTCCTCCTCCTCCTCCTCCTCCTCCTCCTCTTCATCCTCCTCCTCCTCCTCCCTCCTGCATGATCCACCTCATCTCCGTCTGATCACTCACCTCCTCTGTCCGTCTGCCTGCTCGTTACCTGTAGGACTCCCTCCACCCCCCCAAACCCCCCAACCCCCCCCACCCCCCCTCCTTTCTCCTACTTCTCGTCTTCCTCACCTCCTCCTCTCTTCTTCCTCTGCTCCCATAGGCCCTTATTCATTCTCTCCTGTCCATATGGTTTCTGCAGTCAAACAGAAGAGCGCCTTCGCCCCTGTCGTGCGGCCACAGACCTCCCCGCCCCCCACCTGCACCACCACCAATGGCAGCAACCTCCAGGGTGAGCATCCCACCCCCCCCCTCCCGCCTGTCAGCACCCCCGTCCTCTGCTGTCCTTGTCCTCCGACGTCCAGCGTCTCCGTGACGACACATTTTACTCATGATGAAAAAAGCTGCTTTTACTCCAACGTGAAAGTTGATCCATAACTTCTGGCTGTTTTTGGGGGAATCTGACTCTAGATTTTAGTTTTTAGTAGTTTTATATTTAAACAGTTATTTTTTATTTTTATTTTTTATTGAGTCTTAAAGTCGTGTTTTATTTTAAATAAATGATTTTTAACCCTCCTGTTGTTCTCAGGTTAGGGAAGGACAGGAGGAAGGAAGGAAGGAAAGGATGGACGAAGGAAGGAAAGGGAGGGAGGAAGGAAGGAAGGAAGGAAGGGACGAAGGAAGGAAAGGAGGAAGGAAGGGACGAAGGAAAGGAAGAGGGAAGAAAGGATTGAAAGGAGTAAGGAGGGAGGGAGGAAGAAAGGAAGGAAGGAAGGAGAGAAGGAAAGGAGGAAGGAAAGGGGGAAGGAAGGAAGGAAAGGAGGAAGGAAGGAAGGAAGGAAAGGAGGAAGTAACGAGGGAGGGAAAGAGGAAGAAAGTAAATAGAGAAGGAAAGAAGGAAGGAAGGAAAGGAAGAAGAAAGGAAAGGAGGAAGGAAGGGACGAAGGAAAGGAAGAGGGAAGAAAGGATTGAAAGGAGTAAGGAGGGAGGGAGGAAAGAAGGAAGTAAGGAGATAAGGAAGGGAGGAAGGAAGGAAGGAAGGAAGGAAGGAAGGGATGAAGGAAAGGAAGAGGGAAGAAAGGATTGTAAGGAGGGAGGAAGGAAGGAAGGAAGGAAGGAAAGAAAGGAGGAAGGAAGGAAGGAAGGAAGGGACGAAGGAAAGGAAGAGGGAAGAAAGGATTGAAAGGAGTAAGGAAGGAGGAAAGGAGGAAGTAAGGAGGGAGGGAAAGACTTCCTCCTCTCTCCTCTCCTTCCTTCTCTCTCCTCCCCACTCCTCTCTCTCTCCTCTCCTCTCCTCCTCCTCTCCTTTCTCCTCTCCTTCCTCACTCCTCCTCTCCACTCCTCTCTCTCTCCTCCTCTCTCCTCTCCACTCCTCTCTCTCTCCTCTCCTCCTCCTCTCCTTTCTCTCCTTCCTCTCCACTCCTCTCTCTCTCCTTCTCCTCTTTCCTCTCCTTCCTCGCTCCTCCTCTCCTTCCTCCTCTCTCCTCTCCCACTCCTCTCTCTCTCCTCCTCCTCTCTCCTCTCCTTCCTCACTCTTCCTCTCTTTCCTCTCTCCTCCTCTTCCTCTCTCCTCTCTCCTCTCCTTCCTCCTCTCTCCTCTCCACTCTTCTCTCTCTCCTCCTCCTCTCTCCTCTCCTTCCTCTCTCCTCCTCACCTTCCTCCTTTCTTAATAATTGATAATACATTTATATGTTAATTATTTTCTGACTGTTAAATGAAAGCAGGTTTAAAGAACGTTATCTTCATTTTATTTTGAAATTATTTAACCCTTAAACAGGCAGGAGTGGAAAATTAGATGTAAAAAATCCTTACTAGTTATGTCATTTGCACCTAAAGTAAGGAAGGAAGGAAGGAAAGGAGGGAAGAAGTAAGGAAGGAAGGAAGGACAGGAGGGAAGAAGGAAGGAAAGGAAGGAGGGAGGAAGGAAGGAAGGAAGGAAGGTAGTAAGGAAAGGAGGGAAGAAGGAAGGAAAGTAGGGAGGAAGGGAAGGAAGGGAGGAAAGATGGAAGGAAAGGAAGGAGGGAGGAAGAAGGAAGGAAAGGAGGGAGGGAGGGAGGAGGAAGGAAGAAAGAAAGGAAGGACAGATGAAGGAAGGAAGAAAGGAAGGACGGAAGAAAGGAAGGGACAGATGAAGGAAGGAAGAAAGGACAGAAGGAGGGAACATTTACTCTAACAGCTGAACTTAGATCTGAGGAAGGAAGGAAGGAAGGCAGGAAGGAAGGAAGGAAGGAAGGAAGGACAGAGGAGGGACCCGGGAGGACAACACGAAAGTTAAAGAGTCTGTATCTCCTGGTGCACGTTGTCTGTTTAAGGGTTAAATAGGTTAAAGATAATTTTACCTTTTTAAAAAACAGAATTAAATTAGTTTTTCAGGATTTGAGTGAAGCTGTTTGACCTGATCCATAAAATCTGATCTTCTACTAAAATACTGACAAAAATCAGAATTTGAAAATACATAAAAATTAAAATTAAAATCTTTATTTTTCTCTACATTCATAATTACACTTATTATTTCTTTTGGCTCCTTCTTGTAAAGTTTCCTTGATGATGAGAGATGGGGTCAATTTGGGGTCCTCTCCTTCCTCGCTCTCTCCTCTCCTCCTCCTCTCCTTTCTCTCCTTCCTCCTCTCTCCTCTCCTCCTCCTCTCCTTTCTCTCCTTCCTCCTCTCTCCTCTCCTCTCCTCCTCTCTCCTCTCCTTCCTCTCTCCTCATCACCTTCCTCCTCTCTCCTCTCCTTCCTCCTCTCTCCTCTCCTCCTCTCCACTCCTCCTCCTCTCTCCTCTCCTTCCTCTCTCCTCCTCTCTCCTCTCCTTCCTCTCCTTCCTCCTCTCTCCTTTCTCTCCTTCCTCTCTCGCTCCTCCTCCTCTCTCCTCTCCACTCCTCTCTCTCTCCTCTCCTCTCTCGCTCCTCCTCCTCTCTCCACTCCTCTCTCTCTCTCCTCTCCTTCCTCTCCTTCCTCCTCTCTCCTCTCCACTTCTCTCTCTCTCCTCTCCTTCCTCTCTCCTCTCTCCACTCCTCTCTCTCTCCTCTCCTCCTCCTCTCCTTTCTCTCCTTCCTCCTCTCTCCTCTCCACTCCTCCTCCTCTCCTTTCTCCTCTCCTTCCTCTCCTTCCTCTCTCTTCGTCTTTGGTTAAAATGAGAAATTCAGACGCAACATAATTAACCGATAAAATTTTAAGAGCTTTTTTTTTTTATTCTTGTTGGTTTTCATCCTGCAAATTTTATCTCAATCAAATAAAATAATTTACAGGATTTTCAAGAATCTAATTAATTTATTTATTTACAACATTTTATACCAAGAGACAAAATTACACAATAAAACCAACAAGAAGAAACACTGACGTTTTATTTTGAAATAATAAAATGTGACATAGAAATCCACATTTACACAGTAAGACATGAAGAGTTTATTAGAATGATGTTTGAGGTTCAGAAACTGAGGGAGGAAGGAAGGAAAGGAGGGAGGAAGGAAGGTAGGAGGGAGGAAGGAAGGAAGGAAAGGAGAGAGGAAGGAAAGAAAGGAAAGGAAGGAAAGGAGGGAGGAAGGAAAGGAAGGAAGGAAGGAAGGTAGGGGGGAGGAAGGAAGGAAAGGAGGGAGGAAGGAAGGGAAGGAGGGAGGAAGGAAGGTAGGAGGGAGGAAAGAAGGAAGGAAAGGAGAGAGAGGAAGGAAAGAAAGGAAAGGAAGGAAAGGAGGGAGGAAGGAAAGGAAGGAAGGAAGGAAGGTAGGGGGGGAGGAAGGAAGGAAAGGAGGGAGGAAGGAAGGATGGAAAGGAAGGAAGGAAGGAAAGGAGAGAGGAAGGAAGGAAGGTAGGTAGGTAGCTAGGAAGGAAGGATTTCTTTAACCCTCCTGTTGTCCTCGAGTCAAGGAAGGAAGGGAGGAGGAAGGAAGGAAGGTAGGAAGGAAGGAAGGTAGGTAGGAAGGAAGGAAGGAAGGAAAGAAGGAAGGAAGGAGATGTGATATGTTAAATGTGTGAAGATCAGCAACATGTTCATCCTGCTTGTTGTTTAATAACTCTTCATCCCTTCATCTCTAACATCTCTTCATCTCTCCATCTCTTCATCTGTTCATCCCTTCATCTCTTCATCCCTTCATCTCTTCATCCCTTCATCTCTTCATCTCTTCATCTCTTCATCTCTAACATCTTTTCATCTCTAACATCTCTTCATCTCTTCATCTCTAACATCTCTTCATCCCTTCATCTCTTCATCCCTTCATCTCTCCATCTCTCCATCTCTTCATCCCTTCATCTCTTCATCTCTTCATCTCTTCATCCCTTCATCTCTTCATCTCTAACATCTCTCCATCTCTTCATCTCTTCATCCCTTCTTCTCTTCATCTCTTCATCTCTAACTCTTCATCTCTTCATCTCTTCATCTCTAACATCTCTTCATCTCTAACATCTCTTCATCTCTTCATCTCTAACATCTCTTCATCCCTTCATCTCTTCATCCCTTCATCTCTCCATCCCTTCATCTCTAACATCTCTTCTAACTCTCTCTTGTGTCTCTCTCTCTCTCAGCCATGGCAGGTCTCATCGTCCCGCCCATGTGAGCCGGATCCTCAGCCAGATACCATCAGACCCCGCCCCCCCCCACCCCCTGCTACCTTTATTCCCTCCTCCAAACCGATGGCCCCGCCCACCACCTCATCGCCATGACAACAACGGCAGCGGCGGCGGCAATAAAAATCCTTCCCATCATCCCTCAGACCCAGAATCCATCACTGCACGAGATGAAAACGATTAATTTACTGCCAGTCGACGACTTCGGACGCCGCTCTGATGATCATGTGACCCGCTCTGATGATCATGTGACCCGCTCTGATGATCATGTGACCCGCTCTGATGATCATGTGACCACTCTGATGGTCATGTGACCGCTCTGATGATCATGTGACCCGCTCTGATGATCACGTGACCACTCTGATGATCACGTGACTGCTCTGATGATCACGTGACCGCTCTGATGGTCATGTGACTGTTCTGATGATCATGTGACCCGCTCTGATGGTCATGTGACCGCTCTGATGATCATGTGACCGCTCTGATGATCATGTGACCCGCTCTGATGATCATGTGACCCGCTCTAATGGTCATGTGACCGTTCTGATGATCACGTGACCGCTCTGATGATCATGTGACCGAGCCGCAGCAGGTGACTGGCTACCAGACTTTTTAGTGAAAAATTCGGACAGCCGAAACAGGAAAACGTCGAGGCAGCGCTCCCTCAGAGGAGGTTAAAGGTCATGAAGGCCGTGAAGATGGACTGTGGGGGGGAGGAAGGGGTTGGGTAAGGTTTTGGGGGGTGTTGGGGGGGGCAGGTGTCTGTAGGACTTCCTGTTGTGAGTATTGTTGAGCTGAGTTATTGAACAGGTCTGTTTGACTTGAGAAGTCTGAGGAGACCCAGCAGGTCTCAGATCAGTTTGAACCACTGTGAGACAGGAAGTAGGCGTGTCCACCGAGGGCGATGTCATAATCTCAACCGACCAATCAGAGCTGACTAGGGACCAGTCTTTACATCACGACCAATCAGCCTTCAAACCAAACTACTTTATAAAATGTGTGTATATTTCGTCTATTTTTCCAGGTTTCCATTGACGTCCATTTCTGTATGATATAAAAATCAACTATCAGACTGAGAGAGATTTAAACTTCCAACAGTCTGCAGACATTTCTGTAAAAGTCACATTATTTTTATCACATAGGAGACTTTTACTTTTTTTTATCAGTCTTTATATAAATGACGTTCTGCACAAACCCTAAAACTAAGACCTAAAACTTTAAGATCCAACGTGACTGGTGCTGCCAAATCACAGAGTCACAGCACAAAAAATGACTCAATTACATTAATTTACATTTAAACTTAAAACCAAACCGTTAATAAACTCATCCAGAAACCCAAAATGTCATGTTGGGAAACAGAACTAAGCAAACTAAGCAATAATCCAACACACTTTTCTTTAATGCAGATGTAATAAGTGAGTTTCACAAGTCTGTTAATTGATGTTCATACTGCACAGAAATGAAAGGTAACCATAGAAACACACTCATATACTCAAACAGTAATAATGAGTCTACATGATTTATAAGTATGGAGATAAAACTTGCACAAACACTGCTTAGGAGCCCAAAAACGTGTAGAATATAAGAAAGTGTGCCAGTGTTTTTGCATATTTTTGTTATTTTAATCTAAATAATCATCAGTTTTTCAGTTGATTTCATTCATTCAGAAGCAGCCATTGACAGAAATGTGGTTTTTATAGTAAATGGTATAAAATGTGGAAAGCAGCTGATTGGTCCTTTAAGGTTAAGATGTTAAAATAATTCTCCAAAAATCAGTTTGACAAAAAAATCTAAAATTTTTATGTAAAAGTCTCTTTGAGCTTAGGGTTAGGGTTAGGGTTAGGGTTAGGTTACCCTTCCTTCCTCCCTCCTACCTTCCTTCCTTCTTTCCTCCGTCCTTCCTTTCGTCCTTCCTTCCTTCCTTCCTTCTTCCCTCCTTCCTTCCTCCCTTCCTTTCTCCATCCCTCCCTCCTTCCTTCTTTCCTCCCTCCCTCTCTCCCTTCCTCCCTCTCTCCTTCTCTCTCTTTCTTTCCTTCCTCCATCCCCCTCCTTTCCTTCCCTTTCCTTTCCTTTCCTTCCTTCCTCCTTCCTTGACTCGAGGACAACAGGAGGGTTAAAAGTGAAGAGATGAAGCGTTATCAGCAGATATCTGATTGGTTCTCGTTGGGACAGAAGCTCTCGGTGGACACTGACCCTGAATCGGACCGAGTCCAAAAAAAACCAGGAAAAATTAAACCCTTCAAACCTTTTTTTTTTTTTTAAACTCTGGAAAAAACAAAAAAGACCGTCAGACGGTTTTCAATCAGAAAAAATCCCCCCGAAACGCGTCAGCACACACAGAGGAGCAAACTCCTCACTGATCAATAATCTGATCAATATCACGTCTTCTGGCTTTTTCCTTTTTCTGTTTCACATTTTAATTTTTTTTGTGTCTCATATCCTGATAAAAGGAGGAAAAACAAGCAAGCAGCAAGTTTTCTGAGCTAAAGAAAGAAAGAAAGTAACGAGCCGATAAAGAGAAAAAGCGAACGTTACAATAACGTTTGAGTGACGACAAAGTTTTTCATTTTCTTTCTTTTTTCTTTTTTTTTTTTTTTTTTTGGTTCAACTCATTTTTGAATCCAGTTACAATAGTTCTGTTCTGCGGGTGTGTCGAGTCGAGTGGTAGATTTTAACCAGAAAAAGCTTGCAAGCAGTTTTAATCACATTTAGGTACCAGATTTAACTTGTTCTTCTTCTGATTGTGCTTATTTTATATGTATTTATAAAAAGGTTGTTTTTTGGGGGGAGTTCCTTTTGTGATTTAGGCCTGAATGATAGTCTCAAATATATATGTACTTAAACACATTTGATGTCTTAATACCTTTTAGATATTGTAAAAAGAGTGAACAAGTGAGAAGAATTAACCCTTTTTGTAAAAACATTTAAAAAAAGAAGTCATGACATGGTTCACCCTGTTTTTTAAAAGCAGGAACGTATAAAAAAAAAAAACGCTTTCATCACTTTTGTATAAAACAAAAAGAAACGCTTTTCCGATACGATATTTAACTTTTTGTAAAACAGCATCATTTGTGTTTCCCCTGGTTCTTCTTGTCATTTGTGTATTATTGTGAAACTTGTATAATCATGGTTATTTCTTAATGCACTATTTTATTTTTATTTTTAATTTTTTTTTTTTTTTTTTTTTTTTTTTGGGGCACTTAAATAAGAAGCAAAATGCATCTTAGCGAAAAAAGAAAAAAAGCTAAAAGTTATAAAAAAAAAAAATACAAAAAAAAAAAAAAAAAAGCTAGAAAGATATGCACCGATATGTTTTTTCGCCATTCTTTAAAAAAAAAAAATGGCCGAAATCCTTGTCATGTGAAATTTTTATATTTCAGAAAGCTTATAACGTCATAATACTCCACCACTCTTATTTTGAAAACCGAGCATATCTCTTGGTTTTTTTTCTCTCAGTGTGTTTAGAAGACAAATATTTTAATCCATCCTAATATTAGACCCGATCCTCGTCTTTGTGTTTTTTGGTGAGAATGATTGTACGATTTTAAAAAAAAACCAGGCAGCAGATTTTAAAAACCCACTCCGAAATAATGAGTTTTTTTTAAAGATCACTGATCTCAAGGAACCTTCCATCGATGTTGGTGTTGTTGTTGATGGTGCTGTTTCTCGTTGTCGCACACAATCTGGATCATTTACTTATGCAACTGTGTTTCCTGTTCCTGTAAAAAAAAAAAAAAAAACTGCGAGCTCGTCTTCCACGCCGCTAGTGGAAAAGTAAAGTTTGGGGGAAATAAAATAAAAAAGAAACAAAAAAAAAAAAAAGAAAGTCAAAGACTGATGCCTTACGACTGACCACACTTTAACACAAAGTCTTCTTCTTCTTCTTCTTCTTCTTCTGTTTTATTAGTTTGTGATTTCTTCTCTCAGTCAGACTGCGAGACTTTTTATTCGTCCCCTCAGGTTCCCCCCAAAAAAATTATGTTCGCATTATTAAACTGAAAAAAACCACTGTTAGCATTTTAGCATTTAGCTTCTCGGATAGCGACACCCGTTAAACCTGCCTGATGTTCAAACAGCGCCCCCCAAAGCCCAAAAGAAGTAACTACAACACAAACACTACAAGAAAAAGAAAAAACAGACATAATTCTGTAATTTTGACTTTTATGTCTCATAAATATGATTTATAATCTCATAATTATGTTAACTACAAAACCATGTTTTATAATTATGAAAAAAAAACATTTCAAAATTAAGAAACGAGAGTTTGACTGTTCTTTCCTTCTTTCCTCTTTCTTGAATTTTTCCTTCCTTCTTCCCCTCCACCCTCTTTTCTTTGCTCCCTCTTCCTTCCATCCTTCCTTCCTTCCTCCTTTCCTTCCTTCCTCCCTCCTTACTCCTTTCCTTCCTTCCTCCTTTCCTTCCTTCCTTCCCTCCTTCCTCTTCACTTCTTTCTTTCCTTCCTTCCTTCCATCCGTCCGTCCTTCCTTCCTTCCTCCCTTCTCTCCTAAATTCCTTACTCCTTTTCATCCTTACTCCTTTCCTTTCCTTCCTTCCTTCCTCTTTACTTCTTTCTTTCCTTCCTTCCTTCCCTCCTTCCTTCCTTCTCTCCTAAATTCCTTCCTCCCTTCCTCCTTACTCCTTTTCGTCCTTACTCCTTTCCTTCCTCCCTTCTCAAATTAACATCAGAATAATGTAAGGGTGTTTTTACGTAATTAGGAATAAACGTTTCTAATTATTATAAAATCTGTATCTCAAAATTACAATAAAATGAATATACATGTACGAGATCCGTTGAATCTGCCTGATGTTCATTATTACGAATTCCATGTTTCGTAATTAAAGAAAAAAGTTAAGACATTTACAATTTATAGTTATGTGGTCAGTTCATCAAGAAAAAAAGTTTTACATGTGTCAGATTTGACTGTCATGATAAATCTCATTGTTAAAAGATCATTATTTTATAATTACAAGAACACTATCGTACATTTACAAGATTAGTTTTGCAGGATTACAAGAAAGTTATTGCGACAAGATCCAAAGATCCAAATCTAGAAATTATGAAAAAATGTTCAGTTTCTCAAATTTTACAAGAAAACTAGCTCAGATACAAATCTATACAAATCCATACCATATAAATATGAGAAAACGTATAATTATAAGACAAAGATATTAAAATAATGAGTTATGGAGATACTGGTCTCATAATTATGTGATATTAAATCATAATTCTGAGCAAACGTCTCCTTTATAGCTGAGATTAATGCAAAATGCTTCTGTAGTTAACATTTAAAGTTTTTTCCCTTTAACTCCTCAATAAATAAATATCACTGACAATTTCTCCTGAAGTAAAAAAACAGAGGCGGGAATCTGAAGTTTGGAGTTTTAACTTCTGATATGCAAATCCAGCAGGACGGACATCAGCGGTGCGTTCACTGTCTGTGGGAGAAGCCATCGTTTTTCAATGAAATCAAACAAAACGCAGCCGACAGCTCACATGAAACACCCGTCGCCACCTCACACACACACACACACACACACACACACACACACACAGCTTGCTAATAATACATTGTTTTATTTTTTGTAAGTTTTTTTTGTTTTTTTGTCACAGTTGTAGAAAGTTTGCTTCTCACCGTCCTGGTTTATCAGCCGAGGTTTTAAAAACTTGCAAAGTTACTTTTTTCGATGTTTTACTTCAATGTGAAAGAGGGCAGAGGTACTGCATCTTTGTGAAATATGAAATATATCATCAAAGTATATCAAAGCACAATGTTTAATTAATGTCTTTAGAATACAAATGAGGGGGGGAGACGACCCCCCCCCCTTGTGTTTCCTTTCCTGTCTCTGGCCATGTTGTACATAGATGCATGTTTTTGTTTTTTTATTTTTTTGTTTCGTTTCGTTTGTTTTTTTCCTGTGATCCAGTGCTTTTTGTACAGAAACAGTCTAATAAAGATTACATTTGGCTTGAAACTTTGTCCAGTGTTAATGATTTATACTGAACGATGACAAATAAGGGGGTGGCAAGATGAGCAATTCAAAAATATCTTTAAAAAATAGTTTTAAAAGCAGCATCAGGTTTGTTGAAATTAGGGCTGTCAGCGTTAATGCGTTAATCACGATTAGATTAATGCAATCTATAATGCGTTAATTTTTTTTAATGGCATTTTAATGTTGCAAGCCTTTTTGTCCCTTCTACTCCCCCGTAGACGGCTCCTCTAGCTGTAGCGCTATGCTTTGAAGTGGCCTCCTGCAGTAAACCTACCGCGCTGATGGAAAGTAAGAGAGCTACTGGACTTTTGAACGGCTTGTTTAACTTTAAAACACTTCCAGACGCTTCAGTTGACAAGTCAAAAGTAAAATGCAACCTGTGTCAAACGGAGTTTAACTACCACCGGAGTACGTGGAGTTTGAGTTAGCACCTCCACGCTAAACACCCAGGTGCAGCCAAGCCAGCCTCAGCTCCACCAAAGGACCATTTTGGAGTGTGGGAGTCGCAGCAGAGCCGTGATTGATTCCCAGTTAAGACACTCTGGTAAGAAATGCTTTACATTATGGGCTTAAAACTGCCTTCAAATGGAAAATAACAGGATTTTAAACATGCAATTCAAAGCGCCATTAATCGCGATTAACTATAGAAATTCTGTGATTAATCTCGATTAAAAAATTAATCGTTTGACAGCCCTATATAAAATGTACATTTAGTATTTTTGTTGGTTGGAAAGAAGGAAGGAAAGGAGGGAGGAAGAGAGGAAGGAAGAAGGAAGGAAAGGAGGGAGGAAGGAAGGAAGGTATGCAAGAAGGACAGAGGAAAGAAAGAGAGAAGGAGGGAGGGAGGAAAGAAGGAAGGGAGGAAGGAAGAAGGAAGGGAAGGAAGGAAGTAAAGAAGGAAGGAAGGAAGGAAGGAAGGAGGGAATGAAAGAAGGAGGGAAGAAAGGGGGAAGGAAGGAAGGGAGGAAAGAAGAATAAGACGGGGTCAATTTGACCCTGGAGGACGACACGAGGGTTAAGCAAAGAAACAAGAAAAGTTAGAAGGACAAAAGTAGGGAAGAAAGTTCTATTAAATAAATGTTTAATCTAAAACTGAAATATTTTCCATTTTAGCCCATAAGAAGAAGCTGAGTGTAAAACATGTAAGCAGTAACTCTGAGCCTCTAAACTGGACTGAAGGACACGCATGGAGGAGACGGACTCTTAGAAACTGAAGATAAAACATTAAACAGTCTCCGTCCAAAAAACCTCAAACTCTTCCCAACGTTTCCAACATCGTTCATCCAGCAGAAATACTCTCCTCCAAACGGCCTCCAAAGATTACAGTTAATGATGAAACTGTTGGCCCAGGATCCCGAAGAAGGAGCCGCTCCGATTGACGTTTTGAGTCGAGCTGATGTGAATCAATCACCGCAGCGGCGAGCCAACCCTACAATCCCTCAGCCCGAGTGGACGCTCACTCGGCAGCAGGTAAAAACATCAGCCCGGGATGAAGAGGAAAAATATGTCTGAGGATGACGTGAAGGTTTGAGCAGAGGAGACGATTCAGGAGGGTTTACACACAGTCACAGAGCCTCAACTCACCTTTAACCTGCTTTCAGTGGAAAGAAGATAGAACTTAAAATAGACATTTGTAGTTTAATAAATGTTCACTTATTACAGGATTAGTAGACAAACAACAAAGAACAAGTAAGGTGCCAAAGAGCCAAAGAGTAGGTTCACAACAAGGTAATCATGTACAGTAGAAATGATTACAACAGAGAAATACATTGTTCTTCACCTGAAGAGTCCAGAGGTAGAACATCAACCATGACGATTAAGTCATTAAAGCCTCTTTGGTCTTCTCCCCTTATAAAAATAATAATACAAAATTCCATATCTTCTTAAAAGTAAGATATTTGTGGCCAGCCAGGCTTGTAGACTAATAGATTTCCAGGAATTGGCTGTATTGTGTTTAGCTTGTAGCAAGCAGTTAAAAAAATGTTTTCAATAAGTCATACTAGTCTATATTCTATCAATTCAGACTGAAGTTAACTTTCAACTTCTGTTCCACAAGTTTCATTTAAAGTCAACATTTCTAGTTATTTAAATCACAAAAAACATAATGGGAACATAACTTGAGTCAGCTGTAAGTCGTGTTTTTTTGGGAGTTATAAAAACACCATATACACATTTCTTTTAGCCTTTCTAATGTGAACCACAGTTTACAAAAGTGGAAATAAAAGGCATCATTTCTTATTTTTTTGTATAAGTGATACATATTTTTGGGGATATGCAAATGTCTAAAATTAACCTGGATCTTCATATTCTATAAAATGTTCTCTTGCACCTTAAAATAGTGATTGTTAATGTCTTTAATAGATAAATAGATCACTAGAATACCTCTATGTTTGCTATCTCACAGCTTCATTAAGGATTAATCAATCATTTTCTTGATGACTGATGGTGAATTTATGAATGTGAATTACTGAGAGTGATTATGAGTCAGAATATGAACAGTGTGTAAAGCAGAGGTGTCAAACTCATTTTCATTCAAGGGCCACATAAAGACCAATTTGATCTCATGTGGGCCGGATCATTAAAAGGAAGGAAGGAAGGGAGGGAGGAAGGGAGGGAGGAAGGGAAGACAGATGGAAGGAAGGAAGGAAGCAAAAAAAGATAGGGCGGAGGGGAGGAAGAAAGGTAGGAAGGACAGATGGAAGGAAAGAAGGGAGGGAAGAAGGACAGATGGAAGGAAAGAAGGGAGGAAGGATAGATGGAAGGAAGGAAGGGAGGAAGGACAGATGGAAGGAAGGAAGGAAGGGAAGAAGGACGGGCCGCATGTTTGACACTCCTGCTGTAAAGGGTTAAATAAAACGTTGACCAACAGTTTGGAAAAGTGTTAAAACTGAATGTCTGAAGAAGAGATGCAGCAGTTGGTTGAAAGCACATTTTGACAGTTTTAGTTAAGTTCTTCCAGTGTTGAAGCTCGATGATCAACGGATCAATAAAAAAACTTCTTCTTTAGTGACTGGAAGGAAAAATCTTCTCTGTCCTTCGATTCTGAGAGTAAGAAAGTTTCCTCTCAGAGTGATAAGTGCTTTTTAAAGTCTGAAGGTCTTTATCAGGCCTGTAGTCCTGAGCAGGAAGTCTGGTTTCCATCATGGAGGACCAGAACGGTCCACTATCGGAGGAGGCGGGCGGTGGTGGTGTTGAGGTTGGGGGGGGGTTGGTGGGGGTTGGTGGGGGGGGGGGGCTGTGTTTGGCAGCGTGGGGGTCTGCTGAGCCTCCGTCACAGGGACGATTAACTTTCACTCCACCGTCAGCACCAACCTTGATGAGTTGTGAAGTCGGTTTCTCGAATGCTCAGCGCTCGTTAGCGGCGACCATCGCCTGAGGCTGCAGCAGCAAACACCCACAACCCCCCCCCCCCCTCTCCCCCACCCACCCATCCACTCCAAACCCCCCCTGAGTCGGCACATCCTCGGCCAAACTGCACACTGCCAGACCGAGCTCCACACACATTCACAGAGTAGAAGAAGAAGAAGAAGCTGTTAACAGTCTGGACTGGTTTTGATGGACCGCTGCAGAGGAAGAGGATGAGATGGGAATAGAAGCTGCTGATTGGTTGGAAAGTTTTAGCAGCGAATTACGAAGACGAGCTGATGAGTGAGAGACATCGTTGAACCGCCTTCATGTCACCACATTAACGTTCATGTTGATGCTCAGTCCTCTGAATCCATCACACTGATTCATAACTGTATCATTTAACTTTCTGTGGTGATAGTTTTCCTCCTTTTTACTTTAATTTGATTCCTCGTGAACTGGATACTGAACAGATTCCCTTTTAATGTGTAAAAGAAGTCTAAAGTGTCAGGTAGGATTAGAGAAGTCTTATTCTCCTTCAGTTGATTCTGTTTAAAAGACATTGACCATCAAATATGTGACGATCGTCCCCATCGTTTTAATGGACACAAATCATAAATGTAGGCAATCTTAGAAATGAATTAAAAATGTTTAGTTTCATTGAAATAAAACAACTAGGGCTGTCAGCGTTAATTTTAACAGCGTTAATTTTTTTTAATTGTATTTTAATGTTGCAAGCCTTTTTGTCCCTTCTACTCCCCCGTAGACGGCTC
>JAJDFG010001319.1:27500-32500 GCA_021039105.1 Scomber colias
GCAGATAGCGTTTCATCGCTCATGTCGTAGCATCTCTCCTGACAGTCACACTGTAAACACGTTCTCCAGATGGGACGAGACGAGTATGGAAGGTTAGGCATGCCAAGGAAAAAAGGAAAATAGATGAGTTTAAAGAAGTTAAAGAAGTTATGCAGGAGAAAAGAAAAAAAAGAAAGAAGGAAGAAAGGAAAGAGAGAAGGAGGGAGGAAGGGAAGGAAGGAAGGACAGAGGAAAGAAGGAAGGGAGGTAGGTAGGGGGGGGAGGAAGAAAGAGAGAAGGAGGAAGGGAGGAGGGAGGAGGGGGAGGAAAGAAGAAAGGAGGGAGGAAAGAAAGAGAGAAGGAGGGAATTAGGAAAAGAGGGAAGGAGGAAGTAAAGGAAGGAAGGGAGGAAGGAAGGAGGGAAGGACAGAGGAAAGAAAGAAGGGAGGTAGGTAGGGGAGAGGAAAAGAAAGAAAGAAGGAGGGAGGGAGAAAGGAAGGAGGGAAGGAAAGAAGGAAGAAGGAAGGAAGGAAAGGAGGGAGGAAGGAAAGGAGGGAGGAAGGAAG
This sequence comes from Scomber colias, assembly GCA_021039105.1. Taxonomy (NCBI): domain Eukaryota; kingdom Metazoa; phylum Chordata; class Actinopteri; order Scombriformes; family Scombridae; genus Scomber; species Scomber colias. The sequence continues at coordinate 28,046 of JAJDFG010001319.1, forward strand.
AAGGAAGGAAAGGAGGGAGGGAGGAAGGAAAGGAGGGAGGAAGGATGTAGGGAGGAAGGAAAGGAGGGAGGGAAGAAAGACAGAGAGGAGGAAGGAAATGATGGGAAGGAGGAAGGAAAGAAGGAAGAAGGAAGGAAGGAGGAAAGGGAGGAAGGAAGGAAGGAAGTCACACTGTAAACACGTTCTCCAGATGGGACGAGACGAGTATGGAAGGTTAGTGCATGCCAAGGAAAAAAGGAAAATAGATGAGTTAAAGAAGTTAAAGAAGTTATGCAGGATTAAAGTAAAAGGAAGAAAAGAAGGAAAGGAAGGAAAGAAGGATGGAGGAAAGGAAGGAAGGAAAGCAAGGGGGGAGGGAGGGAGGAAAGAGGGAAGTTATGCAGCATTAAAGTAAAAGAAAGAAAGAAGGAAGAAAGGAAAGGAAAGGAAGGAAAGAAGGATGGATGGAGGAAAGAAGGAAAGGAAGGAGGGAAGGAAGGGGGGGAAGCGAGGGGGGGAAGGGACAGAGGAAAGAAGGAAGGGAGGTAGGTAGGGGGGGAGGAAAGAAAGAGAGAAGGAGGGGGAGGAACCTTCTGTCCTTCCTCCCTCCCTCCTTCTCTCTTTCTTCCCTTCCTTCCTTCCTTCTGTCCTTCCTCCCTTCCTCTCTCTTTCTTCCCTTCCTTCCTCCGTCCTCCTTTTCTTCCCTCCTCCCTCCCTCCCTCCCTCCCCTCCCTCCTTCCTTCCTCCCCTCCTTCCTTCCCACCTCCCTCCCTCCTTTCCTCCTTTCCTCCCTTCCTCCCTCCCTCCCTTCCTTCCCCTGCCTTGAGGACAACAGGAGGGTTAAACAGTGAATCAGACTCTGTGTTTTTGGCGCTGTCTGACTTCATACGGTCTGTTCCCCGCCTGTTGGCAGCTCACCGCAGATATTTGGCTCCTTTGACTGATAGATTTAAACTGCGTCCTTCACATTTACTGTCCATTAAAGGTCCGTCTACGGGCCGGCCAGGAGCATCTTCCTCCTTCCTTCCCACCTTCCTCGCTCCCTCCTTTCCTTGCTTTCCTTCTTCCTCCCTTTCTTCCTTCCTTCTGTCCTTCCTTCTTTCCTCCGTCCTCCTTTCCTTCCCTTCCTTCCTCCCTTCCTTCCTTCCTTCCTTCTTTCTTTCCCTCCTCCCTTCCTTCCCTTCCCTCCTTCCTCTCTCCCTACTTCTCTTTTTCTTCCCTTCCTTCCTTCTTTCTTAACTTCTTTCCTCCGTCCTCCTTTTCTTCTCTCCTTCTTCCCTCCTTCTTTCCTTCCTCCCTCCCTTCCTTCCTTCCTTCCCTTCCTCCCTTCCTCCCTTCCTTCCCTGCCTTGAGTGTTTAACAACAGTGAGGGTTTAAACAGTGAATCAGACTCTTGTGTTTTTGGCGCTGTCTGACTTCCATACGGTCTGTTCCCGCCTGTTGGCAGCTCTCTGCAGATATTTGGCTCCTTTGACTGATAGATTTAAACTGCGTCCTTCACATTACTGTCCATTAAAGTCCGTCTACGGGCCGGCCAGGAGCATCTTCCTCCTCTCCATTGAAATTCCTGAAGCGCAGCGATCATCATCATCATCATCGCCGACGGTCTCAGAGGCCGAAATCAGTGTTAATAAAATCAATCCCCGGCCCTGGGTGAGCTCCGCGCGCTTGACTCTCCCCCAGCTGCTTGCTAAACAAATGGATTCAGCATGTTTAATGAGAGGGGGGGGGGGGGTGGAGGGGGGGGGTAGTAAGAGAACGGGGGGTGGGGGGGGGGGGGGGGGGGGGGGGGGGGGGGGGGGGTGGGGGTGGAGGAGGTAACTAATACCTTTAATGATCTCAGCAGACCAGAAGACACTGGCACCTGCCCAGAGCCGGGCGGATGGGGAAGATGTTTGGACAGCGTTACCATGACGACGGCGGGGGGCCTGGATGAAGATGCTCTGGTACAGCGTGGCAGATTTACGGCTGGTGATGAAGCCTCAACTACCTCCCCCCCTTACCCCCTTACCACCCCCCTTACCCCCCCTCCTCCTCCTCACCTTCCACCTTATGGAAAACAGCATGCGTTGGTGCGCGTTCACAGGCCACACACTGACATCACAGGCCCGTCCTCGTGTCTCTGAGGGACGGGATGCTGAGCGCCGTCTCGGGGAGAAACCGGGGCGTGATGACACGGACAGATGAAGATGATTCAGGGAGCAGGACGCCTCTCTCTGTTTGTTTGTTTGTTTTCCAAACTGTTTAAACCACCCCCCCCCCCCCTCCCCCCCCCCCTCCCTCTCTCTCTCCTCTCCTTTATGGTTGTCTCTGAGCTCTGATGATGTTTTCCAGTCGGACTCAGACTCACGTTACACTCGGAGGCCTGCAGATGTTCTCATGCGTCTCCTGCTGCGCTTGCAAAGCTCAGACCGGCTCTGGTGGTCCGGCTCAGACCGGCTCTGGTGCTCAGACCGGCTCCGGTGGGTCCGGCTCAGACCGGCTCTGGTACTCAGACCGGCTCCGGTGGTCCGGCTCAGACCGGCTCTGGTGCTCAGACCGGCTCCGGTGGTCCGGCTCTGGTCAAAGGTCAACACAGAACTAATGCAAAGTTACAGTCTGAACGTTTTAAACTGCCATAAATATGATTTACGTCATTATGTGATGTTCTGTTATGTGTATTATTTTGTAGTATTGACTTATTTCCTGTTATAACTAGTAGATAAGTCACATCAGTGTATTTTTGGTATTAACCCTTTACACACTGTTCATATTCTGACTCATATTTAGTCTCTACATCATTAATAATGGTGTAAAAAACATCATATATACATTTATTTTAACGAGACTTTTCCACATGTGACCCTGATTATACAAAAATGGAAATAAAATGCATCTTTTAAAATGTTTTGTGGAGATGATTGACACATTTTTATAAATGCAAATGTGCAATGTTAATCCAAAAATCAGCATTTAAACATGTTGTTGTATTCTTCATATTCTATTAAATATTCTCCTGGAGCATAAAATAGTGCTCCTGGGTCAAATTGACCCCGTCTGTTTTGACTTCCTCTCTCTACCTCCCAAATTTCAAAATAAAAGACATTTGGGGGTGATTTTATAAGCTAAGTTAAATTTGACCTGAACAGCATGTAAGGGGTTAATGTCCACATGCATTACAAAAAAAGACCAAATTCAATATCAGAAAAATGAAATCCTTCAAAATAAAAGTCGCTAAATGCCCTTTAAGATAGCCAATATGATCAAAGCCACACACACACACACACACACACACACACACACACACACACACACACACACACACACACTTGTTTTAAGTAATTTAACAAACATACTGAAGATGAAGATGAAGATGAAACTCACCTTCAAAGTAAAAGTCCGGGAACAAAACAGGAAGTAGCAACAGAGAAAGTTCTTCTTCTTCTTCTTCTTCTTCTTCTTCTTCTGATTTGATTGACAGTTTGAAAACCAGTTTAAAGGTGCATTACTGCCACCTATGGGACTGGGAGAGTACAGCAGCAGATTATCAGGAAACCAACCAAACCAAGTTAAAATATGACTTCCTGTTAACACTTTATTTTGTAAGGAGAAAGAAAAAACAATTTAATATATTTAATATATTCAACATGTGAACATTTTAAAGTCATTTTGTCTTTTAAAATGTTGAACTGCTTCTTTCTTATTAAAAACCACTGAGTGAGATTAATGAGTGAGATTATTGATTGTAGATTAACAAAAATAGATTATCGAATGGAGATTATCAGATGTCAATTACAGACTGTAGATGAACAAATGTAGATTGCAGAGTATAGATTATTGAGTGAGATTAACGAGCCTTTATTAACAAAAATAGATTATCAAGTGTCGATTACAGAGTGTAGATTAATGAGTGCAGATTTAGTGTGGATTATCGAGCATTGATTATCAAGTATAGATTAACAAACGTAGATTGCAGAGTGTAGATTAACGAGTATAAATGACCAAATATAAATTAACCAGTGTAGATTATTGAGTGAGATTAATGAATGTAGATTACTGAGTGTAGATTATCAAGTTTTAGATTAATCAATGTAGAATAATGAGTGTAGATTAACGAGTGTAGATTAATCAATGTAGATTAATGAGTGTATTAATGATTGTAGATTATTGATTGTACATTACAGAGCGTGGATTAACAAAAGTAGATTATCGAGTGTAGATTAATGAGTGTAGATTAATGAGTGTAGATTAATCAATGTAGATTAATGAGTGTATTAATGATTGTAGATTATCAAGTGTAGATTACAGAGCGTGGATTAACAAAAGTAGATTATCAGGTGTCGATTACAGACTGTAGATTAACGAGTATAGATTGAGTGTGTAGATTATCAAATATAGATTAACCAGTGGAGATTAATGAGTGTAGATTAACGAGTGTAGATTATCAAATGTAGATTGCAGAGCGTGGATTAACAAAAGTAGATTAACAAGTGTAGA
>JAJDFG010001319.1:37500-38993 GCA_021039105.1 Scomber colias
AGGAAAGAAGGACAGAAGGACAGAAGGAAGGAGGGAAGGAAAGAAGGACAGAAGGAAGGAGGGAAGGAAAGAAGGACAGAAGGAAGGAATGAAGGAAAGAAGGAAGGAGGGAAGGAAAGAAGGACAGAAGGAAGTAAAGAAGGAAGTAAAGAAGGAAGGAGGGAAGGAAAGAAGGGCAGAAGGAAGGAATGAAGGAAAGAAGGAAGGAGGGAAGGAAAGAAGGAAAGAAGGACAGAAGGAAGGAATGAAGGAAAGAAGGACAGAAGGACAGAAGGAAGGAAAGAAGGAAGGAGGGAAGGAAAGAAGGACAGAAGGACAGAAGGAAGGAGAGGGAAGGAAAGAAGGAAGGAGGGAAGGAAAGAAGGACAGACGGACAGAAGGAAGGAATGAAGGAAAGAAGGAAGGAGGGAAGGAATGAAGGAAAGAGAGAGAGAGAGAGGGGGGGGGGGGTATAAAAAAGAAAAAAGAAAAACAGACAACAGCAGTGAAATGAGTTCAGACAGGTCTTGTTGTCTCTTGATGAGCACTTGGAGAAGTTTTCTATTCTCAACCTTTATATCAGTCTGTTTCTTTTTTATTAAAGATGAAGGAAGGAGGGAAGGAAAGAAGGACAAAAGGAAGGAGGGAAGGAAAGAAGGAAAGAAGGAAGGAATGAAGGAAAGAAGGACAGAAGGAAGGAGGGAAGGAGAAGTTTTCTATTCTCAACCTTTATATCAGTCTGTTTCTTTTTTATTAAAAATGAAGGAAGGAGGGAAGGAAAGAAGGACAGAAGGAAGGAATGAAGGAAAGAAGGAAGGAAGGAAGGAAAGAAGGAAGGAAAGAAGGAAGGAGGGAAGGAAAGAAGGACAGAAGGACAGAAGGAAAGAAGGAAGGAATGAAGGAAAGAAGGACAGAAGGACAGAAGGAAGGAGGGAAGGAAAGAAGGACAGAAGGAAGGAGGGAAGGAAAGAAGGAAGGAATGAAGAAAAGAAGGACAGAAGGAAGGAGGGAAGGAGAAGTTTTCTATTCTCAACCTTTATATCAGTTCTGTTTCTTTTTTATTAAAAATGAAGGAAGGAGGGAAGGAAAGAAGGACAGAAGGAAGGAGGGGAGGAAAGAAGGACAGAAGGACAGAAGGAAGGAAAGAAGGAAGGAGGGAAGGAAAGAAGGACAGAAGGAAGGAATGAAGGAAAGAAGGAGGGAGGGAAGGAAAGAAGGACAGAAGGAAGGAATGAAGGAAAGAAGGACAGAAGGAAAGAGGGAAGGAAAGAAGGACAGAAGGAAGGAATGAAGGAAAGAAGGAAGGAGGGAAGGAAAGAAGGACAGAAGGAAGGAATGAAGGAATGAAGGACAGACGGAAGGATAGATGGTAAGAGGGAAGGAATGAAGGACAGAAGGAAGGAATGAAGGAAAGAAGGAAGGAGGGAAGGAATGAAGGAAAGAAGAAAGGAATGAAGGAAAGAAGGAAGGAGGGAAGGAATGAAGGAAAGAAGGAAGGAATGAAGGAAAGAAGG
>JAJDFG010000132.1:0-2500 GCA_021039105.1 Scomber colias
TCAATCACTTATATTCTGTTTGGACCTACACTAAATCACTCAGATATGTCAGAATTCATCACATTGAACTAATTGTGTTTAGAAATCAACCTTTCTATGGGTTCTGCTAAGAAAATGGATTACAACTAACTTTTTATGGCTTTATTCGTCTTTTCTCATCAAGTTCATGCAACTAATTACTCAATCACTTATTCTCGTTGGAGATACACTAAAACACTCAGATATATCAGAATTCATCACATTGAACTAATTGTGTTTAGAAATCAACCTTTTTATGGGTTCTGCTGAGAAAATGGATTACAACTAACTTTTTATGGCTATATTCGTCTTTTCTCAGCAAGTTCATGCAACTAATCACTGAATCATTTATTCTCTTTGGACCTACACTAAAACACTGAGATATATCAGAATTCATCACATTGAACTAATTGTGTTTAGAATTCAACCTTTCTATGGGTTCTGCTGAGAAAATGGATTACAACTAACTTTTTATGGCTTTATTCGTCTTTTCTCATCAAGTTCATGCAACTAATTACTCAATCACTTATATTCTGTTTGGACCTACACTAAATCACTCAGATATATCAGAATTCATCACATTGAACTAATTGTGTTTAGAAATCAACCTTTCTATGGGTTCTGCTATGAAAATGGATTACAACTAACTTTTTATGGCTTTATTCGTCTTTTCTCATCAAGTTCATGCAACTAATCACTCAATCACTTATTCTCGTTGGAGATACACTAAAACACTCAGATATATCAGAATTTATCACATTGAACTAATTGTGTTTAGAATTCAACCTTTCTATGGGTTCTGCTGAGAAAATGGATTACAACTAACTTTTTATGGCTTTATTCGTCTTTTCTCATCAAGTTCATGCAAATAATCACTCAATCACTTATTCTCGTTGGAGATACACTAAAACACTCAGATATATCAGACTTCATCACATTGAACTAATTGTGTTTAGAATTCAACCTTTCTATGGGTTCTGCTGAGAAAATGGATTACAACTAACTTTTTATGGCTTTATTCGTCTGTTCTCAGCAAGTTCATGCAACTAATCACTGAATCATTTATTCTCTTTGGACCTACACTAAAACACTCAGATATATCAGAATTCATCACATTGAACTAATTGTGTTTAGAAATCAACCATTCTATGGGTTCTGCTGATAAAATGGATTACAACTAACTTTTTATGGCTTTATTCGTCTTTTCTCATCAAGTTCATGCAACTAATTACTCAATCACTTATATTCTGTTTGGACCTACACTAAATCACTCAGATATGTCAGAATTCATCACATTGAACTAATTGTGTTTAGAAATCAACCTTTCTATGGGCTCTGCTAAGAAAATGGATTACAACTAACTTTTTATGGCTTTATTCGTCTTTTCTCATCAAGTTCATGCAACTAATTACTCAATCACTTATTCTCGTTGGAGATACACTAAAACACTCAGATATATCAGAATTCATCACATTGAACTAATTGTGTTTAGAAATCAACCTTTTTATGCGTTCTGCTGAGAAAATGGATTACAACTAACTTTTATGGCTTTATTCGTCTTTTCTCAGCAAGTTCATGCAACTAATCACTGAATCATTTATTCTCTTTGGACCTACACTAAAACACTGAGATATATCAGAATTCATCACATTGAACTAATTGTGTTTAGAATTCAACCTTTCTATGGGTTCTGCTGATAAAATGGATTACAACTAACTTTTTATGGCTTTATTCGTCTTTTCTCATCAAGTTCATGCAACTAATTACTCAATCACTTATATTCTGTTTGGACCTACACTAAATCACTCAGATATATCAGAATTCATCACATTGAACTAATTGTGTTTAGAAATCAACCTTTCTATGGGTTCTGCTATGAAAATGGATTACAACTAACTTTTTATGGCTTTATTCGTCTTTTCTCATCAAGTTCATGCAACTAATCACTCAATCACTTATTCTCGTTGGAGATACACTAAAACACTCAGATATATCAGAATTTATCACATTGAACTAATTGTGTTTAGAATTCAACCTTTCTATGGGTTCTGCTGAGAAAATGGATTACAACTAACTTTTTATGGCTTTATTCGTCTGTTCTCAGCAAGTTCATGCAACTAATCACTGAATCACTCATATTCTCTTTGGACCTACATTAAAACACTCATATATATATCAGAATTCATCACATTGAACTAATTGTGTTTAGAATTCAACCTTTCTATGGGTTCTGCTGAGAAAATGGATTACAACTAACTTTTTATGGCTTTATTCGTCTTTTCTCATCAAGTTCATGCAAATAATCACTCAATCACTTATTCTCGTTGGAGATACACTAAAACACTCAGATATATCAGACTTCATCACATTGAACTAATTGTGTTTAGAATTCAACCTTTCTATGGGTTCTGCTGAGAAAATGGATTACAACTAACTTTTTATGGCTTTATTCGTCTGTTCTCAGCAAGTTCATGCAACTAAT
>JAJDFG010000132.1:17500-20000 GCA_021039105.1 Scomber colias
CTATGAAAATGGATTACAACTAACTTTTTATGGCTTTATTCGTCTTTTCTCATCAAGTTCATGCAACTAATAACTGAATTACTTATATTCTGTTTGGACCTACACTAAACCACTCAGATATATCAGAATTCATCACATTGAACTAATTGTGTTTAGAAATCATCCTTTCTATGGGTTCTGCTGAGAAAATGCATTACAACTAACTTTTTATGGCTTTATTCGTCTTTTCTCAGCAAGTTCATGCAACTAATCACTGAATCATTTATTCTCTTTGGACCTACACTAAAACACTCAGATATATCAGAATTCATCACATTGAACTAATTGTGTTTAGAAATCAACCATTCTATGGGTTCTGCTGAGAAAATGGATTACAACTAACTTTTTATGGCTTTATTCGTCTGTTCTCAGTAAGTTCATGCAACTAATCACTCAATCATATATTCTCTTTGGACCTATACTAAAACACTCATATATATATGAATTCATCACATTGAACTAATTGTGTTTAGAAATCAACCTTTCTGTGGGTTCTGCTGAGAAAATGGATTACAACTAACTTTTTATGGCTTTATTCGTCTTTTCTCAGCAAGTTCATGCAACTAATTACTCAATCACTTATTCTCGTTGGAGATACACTAAAACACTCAGATATATCAGAATTCATCACATTGAACTAATTGTGTTTAGAAATCAACCTTTTTATGCGTTCTGCTGAGAAAATGGATTACAACTAACTTTTTATGGCTTTATTCGTCTTTTCTCAGCAAGTTCATGCAACTAATCACTGAATCATTTATTCTCTTTGGACCTACACTAAACCACTCAGATATATCAGAATTCATCACATTGAACTAATTGTGTTTACAAAATCATCCTTTCTATGGGTTCTGCCGAGAAAATGGATTACAACTAACTTTTTATGGTTTTATTCGTCTGTTCTCAGCAAGTTCATGCAACTAATCACTCAATCACTTATTCTCGTTGGAGATACACTAAAACACTCAGATATATCAGAATTCATCACATTGAACTAATTGTGTTTAGAAATCAACCTTTCTATGGGTTCCGCTGTGAAAATGGATTACAACTAACTTTTTATGGCTTTATTCGTCTTTTCTCATCAAGTTCATGCAACTAATCACTGAATTACTTATATTCTGTTTGGACCTACACTAAACCACTCAGATATATCAGAATTCATCACATTGAACTAATTGTGTTTAGAAATCATCCTTTCTATGGGTTCTGCTGAGAAAATGCATTACAACTAACTTTTTATGGCTTTATTCGTCTTTTCTCAGCAAGTTCATGCAACTAATCACTCAATCATTTATTCTCTTTGGACCTACACTAAAACACTCAGATATATCAGAATTCATCACATTGAACTAATTGTGTTTAGAAATCAACCATTCTATGGGTTCTGCTGAGAAAATGGATTACAACTAATTTTTTATGGCTTTATTCGTCTGTTCTCAGCAAGTTCATGCAACTAATCACTGAATCATTTATTCTCTTTGGACCTACACTAAAACACTGAGATATATCAGAATTCATCACATTGAACTAATTGTGTTTAGAATTCAACCTTTCTATGGGTTCTGCTGATAAAATGGATTACAACTAACTTTTTATGGCTTTATTCGTCTATTTTCAGCAAGTTCATGCAACTAATCACTGAATCACTTATATTCTGTTTGGACCTACACTAAATCACTCAGATATGTCAGAATTCATCACATTGAACTAATTGTGTTTAGAAATCAACCTTTCTATGGGTTCTGCTATGAAAATGGATTACAACTAACTTTTTATGGCTTTATTCGTCTTTTCTCATCAAGTTCATGCAACTAATCACTCAATCACTTATTCTCGTTGGAGATACACTAAAACACTCAGATATATCAGAATTTATCACATTGAACTAATTGTGTTTAGAATTCAACCTTTCTATGGGTTCTGCTGAGAAAATGGATTACAACTAACTTTTTATGGCTTTATTCGTCTGTTCTCAGCAAGTTCATGCAACTAATCACTGAATCACTCATATTCTCTTTGGACCTACATTAAAACACTCATATATACATCAGAATTCATCACATTGAACTAATTGTGTTTAGAATTCAACCTTTCTATGGGTTCTGCTGAGAAAATGGATTACAACTAACTTTTTATGGCTTTATTCGTCTTTTCTCATCAAGTTCATGCAAATAATCACTCAATCACTTATTCTCGTTGGAGATACACTAAAACAATCAGATTTATCAGAATTCATCACATTGAACTAATTGTGTTTAGAAATCAACCTTTCTATGGGTTCTGCTAAGAAATGGATTACATCTAAATTGTTATGGCTTATATAGATAGACATACATTACATAGACATACATTTATGTCTGTGTGTGTCTGTTTGTGTGTGAAGGTCGGACAGGTATCTTACAAAGTAAAGATTTGAGAATTAATAATCATTTCGTCTAATGAAATTAAGATAGATAGA
>JAJDFG010000132.1:32500-160000 GCA_021039105.1 Scomber colias
CATGATGTACCCCTACCACTAGCAGATTAAGTGAATATCCTTCTAAGTCTGCAACATTACAGTTAAAGTAGTGATTCTTTTTGGGTTACATAAAGTAAGGTCACAGTAAGGTCCAAAGGGCAGTGAGGAGGTATCTGAGCCATCTGAGCCATCATACTGCTTCAAGAAGTTGTTGTGCTCCAGGGTCATTCTCACTGATTTGGGTTAAGGTGACAGACACCATAGTCATAATGGTTAAAGTAGAATAATCATTTTATCGATTTTGAAAAAGACCAGATTTAAATGTGTTTTCACTGTGGGTTCAAACTTAACTTTATACAGTGTAGTTCTTTCTCTTTGCCACAAGAGGTTCACCACCAAGGTGAGCGCTTGTAGATGAGTTGTAAGACTTCTGCTACTCTGACAATGAACACAACTTATATAAATGATCTGTGTCTGCTTTTCCTGTATACAATTAGTCATGTGTGTTACCTTTTGATAGGCTGTTTTGCTAAGACCTCTTATAGCTCTTCTGATGTCATTTGGGTAAATGATGCAGTAAACGATCATATGTGAAAAGGTGAATTGTGCATTTTTTTCATGTGACGATAATTGTGAAGAATAAACATTTGATTTAAATGAAAGAGAAATCCTCATCCTATCATAACCTCTAACCCTAACCCATTCTGACCATGTATTTATCTAATGATCTCTCTCTTGTTAATTCTTGACTTTATAGAATTGCCAATTAAAAACTGTGGTTAGTGTGAGTGAACAACAACAAAAACAAACTTAAACCAAACTTACATCAAAACTTGAAACTGCAAACTTAAATCCAAAACCATAAGCATGAAAAACTGTTCCATAATGGAAAACAATGGTGCAATGGAGTCACAAATATCACTGACAGAGATGTGTTCAGGACTTTCATTCTGAAAAGGAGCTGCCTATTAGAATTGCAAATACTATTTCTTGAAGAACTGGCCTGTTAAATATTATGTAATTGTTTTTTATTGTATGCTCTACTATTCATACTTATCTATTTGTTCTTTATTCTTTCTTATTGATGCTCTTCCATTTTTACTGTCCACTTGCTGCTGTAACACTGCAAATTTCCCCATTGTGGGACGAAATATCTTATCTTATCTTATTTTAACCCGGGAACATCTATGACATGCTCTTATTGAGTGTGAGTTTGCATTGCTGAATAAAACTGATGTGATTTTAAATTGATTCTAAAATGAAGTCTGATTTTTTAACTGAAAGAACATGTTACTGTCAACAGAAGTCACGTGCACAATACAGACAGAAACATAGCCTGCTTCATCAGGTGGCAGTCAATGACAGATAGATAGATAGCTAGATATATAGATGTAATGGGTCTGTCTTTTGTGGTCATGTGTGTGTGTGTGAAGGTCTGCCACACATAGACATACATCTATGTGTGTTAAGCAATAAAGGCTGTTTTCTAAACAGACGCAGTTCTGCATAATGTAGGATTTTTGTGTATTTTCAGAAAGAATAAGTGATTCAGTGGGCATTTGCATGAACTTGCTGAGAAAAGCCAAATTAAGCAACAAAAGGCCATTCTCTTAACAGAAGTGCTAGAAAGGCTGTTTTCTTAACAGAAACAGTTTGCCCTGTATTCTGATTCGTATCTACAGGGGAAAATGCGGCATGTAATTCAGTTGAACAGTTTTTAATTTGATGGCTTTGATATCAGGCGCAGTTTACTGTTCACTTTCCTATAGTCACATTAGAGGTGAATTGACTTACTCCAAATGCAATACCAATTGCAAACTACTGCTGCTGCTTCACATTAAAAGTAAAAGTTACAAATGACCTTTTAACCTCATCAGACAATGGACTTATCTTTGTCCTTGTTCTGTTAGACCTTAGTGCTGCCTTTGACACTATTGATCATCAAATCCTGTTGCAGAGACTTGAACATTTAATTGGAATTAAAGAAACAGCATTGAAATGGTTTAAATCATATTTATCTGATAGATTTCAGTTTGTAAATGTTAATGATAAATCCTCCATGCAAACAAAAGTTAGACATGGTGTTCCTCAAGGCTCAGTGCTTGGACCAATACTATTCTCCTTATATATGCTTCCTTTAGGAAACATTATCCGGAATCACTCAATAAATGTTCATTGTTATGCAGATGATACTCAATTATATCTATCAATAAAGCCAAATGAAACTAACCAATTAACTAAACTACAAACATGCATTAAGGACATAAAGGCCTGGATGACCTGCAACTTCCTGTTATTAAACTCAGAAAAAACTGAAGTTATTGTGCTTGGCCCTAAACACCTTAGAAATTCATTATCAAATGACATAACTACTCTGGATGGCATTACTCTCTGGCCTCCAGCACCACTGTAAGGAACCTAGGAATTATATTTGATCAGGATCTGTCCTTTAATTCCCACATAAAACATATTTTAAGGACTGCCTTCTTTCATCTGCGTAACATTGCAAGAATTAGACATATCCTGTCTCAAAATGATGCTGAAAAACTAGTCCATGCATTTGTTACTTCTAGACTGGACTACTGTAATTCATTATTATCAGGCGGTCCTAACAAGTCTTTAAAGACTCTCCAGCTGGTCCAGAATGCAGCTGCTCGTGTTCTGACAAAAACTAGAAAGAGAGATCATATCATCTTGATCATCTTGGCTTCACTGCATTGGCTTCCCGTAAAATTCAGAATAGAATTCAAAGTCCTCCTCCTCACCTTCAAAGCTCTCAATGGTCAGGCTCCATCATATCTTAAAGAACTGATAGTACCTTATGTACCTACTAGAACACTGCGCTCCCAGCATGCAGGTCTACTTGTGGTTCCTAGTATCTCTAAAAGTAGAACAGGAGGCAGAGCCTTCAGCTTGAGGTTACAAATTACAAACCGGGGAAACAGTGAAGCTCAGTGGCGGTAGCGTTGCTTTACATAGTATATACAGTGTCTCATTTAACACAAGCAAATATCTTTAATAAACTAATAAAAACAGCAACAAAAAAACTACAATAAAACTTCCTAAAAACATGTTTCCTGTCTTTATTGTCTCTGTGGATCAAAACACTTTCCGTTTGTGTCTGTATGTGTCAGTAGCAGTACAGCAGCCAGTTGGAGACATTTCAAGCATTACACAGTCACTTTTCAAATAAAAAAATTCACCTAAACTTACCATTTCCTCCATTGTGTCTGTTCACTGTTGAGCAGTTCGTGTAAAGAGCTGCTTTATTTCAACAGTCGCCACAGACTGTCAAATAAAAACTCAACAATACATCTTTTAATGCGTTACACTACTTCTCACATGTTAAAATACAGTCATTAAACTGAAATATGCAACATTAATAACACACATTAACAGCTCATCTTGCTGCGGACAGTTTAAAAGTTCATGAAAATCAGGAGTGAGCTGAAAACAGTGAAAAGCTCAGAAGTATAGAAACAAGCTGCAGTTGCTCCAATCATCCACTGAGTGTCGCTGTCCGGCCACTCTGTAGGAGGCATTCAGGGACGCTGCTGAAGTGCCGGAGACCAGAGGTTCTTATTTCGTTTATTCATTTATTATTATATAAAGTAGAATATATAGACAAGGACACATACCAAAATAGAAATAACAGTAAAATAACCAACAAAATATGAATCATTCAATGATCAAATTAAAGCCAAAACACATTCAAATAAACAGGTCAAAAAGACACACTGTACCAAATCATTTAAAACAACCCTTGGATATTATTAAAAGTTTTGACGTAAAACCAGATCCTTAAACTTTAGTGTTTTAAGTTTTACTTTAGTGCCATAATTCTTATGGCACTTTATTTTTTTTTACAAGGTGGAGATGTTGGATCTGTGTTTGTTTTCTATGTGTTCCTCCACACTTCTACATAGTAGGTCACATATGGGACAATGAAGCAACAGTACTGTAGTGATGGTTGATTTGGAAGATCTTTGACTCAATTAATATGAAAAGATTACAAGAAATTAGAAATGAAAAGCATCCATCTACTGAAACAGCACACACAGAACCCTTACATCTATCTATCTATTTATCTATCACCTCCATCATCATAAAATCACAGCATTTTCTTTAAGCAATGCAAAATCACACTGAGCTCCATTACTACAGTAAGAGTATGTCAACGATGTTCTCAGGTCAAAGGTCATTATGTGAGTGATGGCACCCAGGTTAATTTCATGAGGCTAAATGATTATTAATTCTCAAATCTTTACTTTTAAAGGAACTTGGAGAACTTCACACACACACACACACACATACACATACACACACACACACACACACACACACACACATCTAATTGGCTGCCACCTTATGAAACAGGATTATGACTATGATTCTGTCTGTATTGTGCACGTGAGTCCTGTTGGCAGTAACAGGTTGTCAATTAAAAAATCAGACTTCATTTTAGAATCAATTTAAAATCACAGCAGTTTCATTAAAAATCACTCTCAGCTCCATTACTACAATAAGAGCATGTCATAGATGTTGTGGGTCAAAATAAGATAAGATATTTCTTTATTAGTCCCACAATGGGGAAATTTGCAGTGTTACAGCAGCAAGTGGACAGTAATGGAAGAGCATCAATAAGAAATAATAAAGAACAATAGATAAGTACGAATAGTAGAGCATATAATAAAAAACAATTACACAACATAAGCAGATACTGATCATTTATATAAGTTGTGTTTATTGTCTGTTACTGAGGAGCAGAAGTCTTGCAGCTCATCTACAAGCGCTCACCTTGGTGAATACTCCCTCTTGTGGCAAAGAGAAATAAATACACTGCATAAAGTTAAATTTGAACCCACAGTGAAAACACATTTAAATCACATTTAAATACCCACTGTGACATCCTCACTGCCTGTTGGACCTTACTGTTGAATGGTATGAGACCCAAAAAGACTCACTACTTTAATTGTAATGTCGCAGACTTAGAAGGATATTCATTGAATCTGATAGTGGTAGGGGTACATCTCCAACACCATGAAGTGTGGTCAGGCTGTTTTGCTAAATGTTGCACATATCGGAAAAGAAATGGAATTGAAAAGACAATGTTTTCTGCTGTTAAACTAGGATTATTTGATAAAGAAAATACATTTTTGGAAGTGCAGGTATGCATTTATCCTCCCTGAACAAGACTGAATGTGAGGAGATAGTAGTTAAAGGTCCCTTCCAGACATATTTCAAGACATACAAAAATAGTCCGTAAGAAAGTCAGAATACCTTATACAAATTCTTAACTGTTAAGCTTAACTGTTGAACACATGTCTCCATTTCACTGAAAACTTTGTGCTCAATGTACTGACGACTTCACATATTCACATCACACCTGTGTTTATTGCATACTGGACCACCACTCAGTACTGACTAATTTGTGATATCACAAATCTGACGATTTAAGGTGAGTACGGACACACTTTCATCCTTCAGCAAATTAATGTGGAGCAGAGGAGCAGAAGTCTTGCAGCTCATCTACAAGCGCTCACCTTGGTGAATACTCCCTCTTGTGGCAAAGAGAAATAAATACACTGCATAAAGTTAAATTTGAACCCACAGTGAAAACACATTTAAATCACATTTAAATACCCACTGCGACATCCTCACTGCCTGTTGGACCTTACTGTTGAATGGTATGAGACCCAAAAAGACTCACTACTTTAATTGTAATGTTGCAGACTTAGAAGGATATTCATTGAATCTGATAGTGGTAGGGGTACATCTCCAACACAGAGATAGTAGTAGCAATTCTAAAAGGCAGTTCCTCTTCAGAATGAAAGTCCTGAAAACATCTCTGCAAGTGATATTTGTGATTCCATTGCACCATAATTTCTTCTTCACAATTATCTTCACATGAAAAAAATGGACAATTCACCCTTTCACATATAACATGAGATATTTACATGAGATGATCATTTACTGCATTATTTGCCCAAATGACATCAGAAGAGCTCTTAGTCCTTAGGAATAAGTTGTCAACACACATTACTAGTTTTTCCAGGAAAAGCAGACACTGATCATTTATATAAGTTGTGTTTATTGTCAGAGGAGCAGAAGTCTTGCAGCTTATCTACAAGCGTTCCTTGGTGAATACTCCCTCTTGTGGCAAAGAGAAGGAAATACACTGCATAAAGTTACATTTCAAGACAATACAAACCTCTTATATTCATTTTGTGTTCCTATAACCAGTAACACCAATGTCTTATAGAGAGAAGTAGGTATCCACCAGTCATCAAACTTTTGACAGGTCCCAATCAGAAGCTGCCACGTCATAAGTGGGCGTATCCCCCTCCCCCTTATAGTTATCCAATGAAATGTTGCCACCTCACCGGAAGTCCCGCCTTATTGACGTATGTTGTGTGAACTTTGTGTGAACTGTATGAAAATAGGTTTATGGATTATGATAGGTCATGACCCTAATGATATGGTATCATGCTTTAAAAGTAATGTTGTGGGATGAACAATGTATGAAGTGTTGAGTGCTCCTGAAGTGGCGTCAATGTTGTAAGCTTGTTGTAAATAGAAAATAGTATAAAGAAACAAAGAAGTCCATGCAGACATATATAGGAACCTTATTGAGTGGGGAAAGTCCCTCCTTATTTCCCCCAGTTCTGTGACGTTATAACAGGAAATCGCATGTTGTAAACTATTCCAAAATAGTACAAAGAAACACAGAAGTCCATACACATATATAGGGAGCCTAATGATATGGTATCATGTGTTAAAAATCATTTTGGGGGGATGAAACTATTAACAAAAATACTGCAAAGAAACACATAGAGTGACCAGTTGTCAATCGTTAAATACCCTCAGGGAACAGCTGTGTAAAAGAGTAAAGAGCATATGTCTCTTTACATAGAGACATATGCTGATGCATTGTGTTGAGTTGTTTACGTCCGTATCAGCATCGTTAAATCACCTCGTTAGCAACATGTCTTACTGCGGTAATAAACGTTCAATTGATGCAGGCGCATTTAAAGACGGTTTCATCTTTAAACATCAGTTTAGACTGAGTAAAGCAAAAGACAAGATGCAAGACATTTCTACCCTGGATGAGGAGCCGCATCATGGTAAGTCAATATTTATTTTTTTATTTCTTGTTCAGTTCAGTTGAGTTCAGTTCAGATTGTTTTAAAGATTTAAACCTCTCTCTCTCTCTCTCTCTCTCTCTCTCTCTCTCTCTCTCTCTCCTAAAGTGACTCCTGATGAGTTTGAAAATATAAACCTCACCCAATCTGATTACGGTACGTTTTATTTTTCACTGACACAAGTTTTTTTTTAATTACGTTTGTGTATGTTTGTCTATACAAGTAAAGTATAGTGTGATATTTACTTACAGAGTCGCTGGATCGGAGCTGTGAAACTTTTTACAACGGTAGAAGGAATCCTTGCGTGTACTATGGTGCTTTGCATTTGGAAGACGTTTCTGAAGAAGAAGAGGAGAGGAACGTCTTATCCAACCGACAGATCGTTGAATCTTCTCCGGTTCCTGAACGTTTGATTCAAGTCCACAGTTACTCAAGAAATCCGAATGAAGAAAGACTATTAATCCGTGCTTTGTCAGACGAAACTCTACAAACTGTGCCTGCATCCCCGACGATCCGTGGTTTGTCAGACGAAAATATCCAAAGTCAGCCTGCTTCCACATCGTTGGATCCCGTTCCGGTGCCGGACGAACACGGAGGTTAGTTTTTTTTTAATGTTATTATTGTTTAATGTTTCTTGTTTACATTCTGTGTATCACACACGCTGCCGCGTGTAGAGTTTAAAGGACCGGATATGATGTATGTTTCAACTTGCTCGGCAAATCTAGCGCCCCTTATGGTGCGGAGTGGTACGTGCGTGCAATGTATGATTGAACGGATATGATGTCTGTTTTACAGCAGAAAGAGTTGTACAGTCTGAACCTGCTGAAACTTCTTTGTCACCTCTGAGGAGAGTTGAAGGTAATTATTTTTTATTTTTTTTATTTATTTATTTATTTTCTTGTATAGGTGTTAAATTAATGTTTTGTTCTTTTCTTTTTTTTTTCTTCAGTACAAACACGAAGGAGGCACGGACCCTTCAACAACAACGAAGGAGGCGTGTGAGAGGCAGTCATCTCTTCAACCAACGACGGGATCGCAGGGAATCAATCATCCTTCGAGCCATTCAAGCCATTTTCATGTTAGTTCGAAAGTTGTAAGAGGTGATCGGCTCTCAACATTATGTTTGCTTGTTTTTTATAGGGTTTATTTATTTATTTATTTTTATTTTATTTTAGAAAAATTAAAACATGTCAGAGCAGCGTAGTATTCCTGATGCTTCCCAACCTAAACAGTACAGTGTAATTCCGTTTCAACTACAAACAGCTATAGCAGAATTAGACCAACGTCGCCCTGAACCACATACAGATGATGCTTCCCAAACTAATCAGTATGGTATAATCCCGGTTCAAATACAAGCGGCTGTAGAAGAGTTAGACCAATTAGATCACCCTGAGCCAGGCCCATCTAATCAGTGTGATATAATTCCGTTTCAACTACTAGATGCAGCTATAGCAGAGTTAGACCAATTAGATCACCCTGAGCCCGGCCCACCTGACCAGCATAGTATAAATCCGTTTCAACTACTAGATGCAGCTATAGCAGAGTTAGAACGTCGCCCTGAGCCCGGCCCACCTGACCAGCATAGTATAAATCCGTTTCAACTACTAGATACAGCTATAGCAGAATTAGGAATTAGGCCGAGTATCTGTCAAAGTCAAAACCTGCAAAGTAATGAAAATGAGTCCCCTCAACAGCAGCAACAGCAACAGCAGCAGCAACAGCAGGGAGGGTCTCAGGTAGAGTTAAATTCTCAAAATCAGAACGAGTCCGTCACACAACGCAATCGTTTTAACAATCTGGAAATAAGACGCGTCTTTAACATTCCTCCCCTCGGTGATGTACCTGATATTGCTCAATTTTATCTAGAAGTGTTGCAAGACCTGACAGATTTAGCCGATAGAGTCAGACCTGAGGTCAGACGCAATGACATCGTACAGTTAGAGATTATAGGTGAAAATGTGAGAGACCACATAGTCATTAAGTATGATGAGAGAAATGATAACATGCTACCAGCTTTTGAAAATTTGTTAGCCAGGTTGATACAATCTAACGGGTACATCGAAGGCTCGCGTCTAGAATTTATCGTTCAAGTGCTGCGAAACCCTCGAGGCGGTACAAAACGTAAACAACATAGATTGTTAGACTGCGAAATAATCAATAAGAAACGACGTCACCTCTATATAGTAAACAACCAAAACGACTCTCTCTGCTTCGCCATTAACTTGGCTCATCTCACTCATCCCAATTTTACCGACAGTCAGGCCTATGAGCACGGTAGAGAGTTGCAACGTCTGGCAGGCCTGAGCGAGCAGACGGAAGTAACCCTTAGTGACATAGGTAGATTTGAACAGATACTGAACCGTAAAATTGTAGTGTTTCACAGAAGTTCCGAGAGACAAATTCTTTCACCTCTTCAAACAGATTTTCCCAAGTCAGCTCATCCTCTGTATCTTTTCTTGTTTCAAAACCATTACTACGGGATAAAAAATGTTAAAGGTCTCTTAGGAAGTAAGCAATTTTGCGTGTTCTGTCACAGAGGTTACGAACGCCGCGAGAAACATTACTGTCGTGATTATTGCAATCTCTGCTTCGACCCTAACTGCCCTAGTCATTATTTTGAAGCAGTATTATGCACCGATTGCAACAGAACTTGCCGTACACGCGCGTGTTACTTGAAACACAAACAGCCTAGACCTAATTCGGAGCCCAGTATCTGCAGGTTGATGTACAAATGCACTGGTTGTAAACATCTAGTCTTGCGCGTCAATGCTCACGAGTGCAGAGCAGAAAAATGTAAAATATGGAGCTTGACGATTCTGAAATTCCCTCCGCCCAACACTTGTGTTACATGACACCTCTGGAGAAGGAAAAAGAATATACCGACTTGATATTCTTTTATGATTTTGAAACTTTTGTCAACCGTGAGGGTGTACACGTACCGTATCTGGTGTGTACAAAATCGCTCGAGGGCAAAGAGTGGCACGCTTACGGTTTAGACTGCGTGGAAAAGATGATCCGAAATTTCAGGAAGAAAGAGTATAGGGAAGCTACTTTTATAGCACACAATGCTAAAGGGTTTGACAGCTACTTGATCCTCAGTTACCTGGTGGGGGAGGGTATGACGCCCTCTATCATAACTCAAGGTAGTAAAATTATCTGCTTCACTGAAACTGACTTCCAAATAAGGTTCATCGACTCTCTGTCTTTCCTCACCATGCGTCTTAGCGCTATGCCTAAGGCTTTAGGTTTTGCGGACAAATCATAGGGTCATTTTCCTCACAAATTCAGCTCACAGGAGCGGTTAAACTACGAGGGTCCTTACCCGCCTGCCTCAGATTATGGGGTAGAACGCATGTCGTCTGCAGAGCAGGAAAAGTTTTACAGCTGGTACAGAGAGGTCTCTCAGGGTGTCTTTAATTTTGAGCTCTGTACTACTGTCAAAATGACGTTGATATTCTCCTCGAGGGGTGTCAGAAATTCAGAAATCAGTTTATCAAGGACACGAGAGTAGACCCTTTTAGCTGCGTCACCATAGCCTCAGCATGTATGAAAGTGTTTCGCACCAATTTCCTAAAAGAAAAAACTCTGGCTATACCTTTCCCCGACAACTACAGGCGTCGATCTAAAACATTTTCCAACGAGTCCATCCAGTGGTTAGAGTGGGTAGCACATTCTGAAAAAATCCATATCGAGCATGCTTTAAACAAGGGGGAAATGCAGATAGGGTCATACTTTGTCGACGGTTATGCTTTGAGAGATAGTGAGGAGTGGGTCTATGAGTATTTAGGTTGCTATTACCACGGTTGCCCTTCCTGTTTTTGTTCCGATGAAATATGTCCTCTGACAGACGCTCCATACGGGGAACTACATGCGGCTAGTGAAGCGAGATTGCAAGAGCTTAGGGAGGTTTACGGTGTCCGTACCCGAGTGATGTGGGAGCACGAGTGGAAAGAGATGAAAAAATCTAATGAGGAGGTAAAACAGTTTATGAAGAGCTACGCTTCTCCCGAACCTCTCTCCCCTCGCTCTGCCCTTTACGGAGGTCGGACTTCAGCCGTGAGGTTACGCTACAGTACACCTGCAAATGAATCTGTGCGTTATGTAGATGTCACTTCCTTGTATCCTTACGTCAACGCCAACCGTTCTTATCCTTTACACCACCCCACTATTATCTACAAAGATTTTGACGACCCCCGAAACTACTTTGGTTTGATCAGAGCGGTCGTTCACCCACCTCGAGGGCTCTTTTTTCCCATTTTACCTTATAAAACGTCCGGAGGTAAATTAGTGTTTACCCTCTGCCGCACCTGCGCTGAAATCAATCATCAGAGCGGTCCGTGCACTCACAATGAGGAAGCTAGAGCTCTGACGGGGGTGTGGGTGACTGTCGAGTTAAACAAAGCCTTAGAGCTGGGGTACAGAGTAGGTAAAATCACAGAGGTGTGGCACTTTGAGAGTAGTAGCAGTACAGTTTTTGTCGGTTACATACATACTTTTCTAAAAGGTAAACAGGAAGCTTCAGGTTACCCTCCCGAGGCCGTCGATGATGAGAGTAGGGAGAAATACATCCGCGAATACGACGAGCATCAGGGGATTTCTTTAAACCCTGAAAATATTGAGGTCAACCCAGCCAAGAGGCAGGTAGCTAAACTGTGTCTTAACAGCTTCTGGGGTAAGTTTGCACAGAGAAACAATCAGTTACAAACCAGCCTCGTCAAAACTCCCGAGCAGTTTTTCAGTTTCGCCTTTTCCAGTCAATATGATCTCAGACACGTTTCTTTCTTACCCTCCAAACAGGCTAAAAATAAAGACGATGATGTAGCTCTGATTCAGTGGAGTTATAACGAACGCACGGTCGTCCCTCCCGGTAGGTCCACTAATGTCATTTTAGCAGCCTTCACCACCGCTTACGGCCGTCTCAAGTTATACAGCTATTTAGAAAGGTTGCAACACAATGTTCTTTATACAGATACAGACAGCGTAATCTATGTAGAGAAAGACGGAGTGGTCCCTCTAGAAATTATAACTAACTAGTCATTATTTGGGGGATTTGACCGACGAGTTGGGGGGTGACACTATTCAGGAATTTGTCGCTGCGGGTCCCAAGAGTTATGCCTACCAGACCAGAAATCAGAAAAAAGTTGCGGTTAAAGTTAAAGGTATAACCCAGACTCGCGAGTGTTGTGAACACATTAACTTTGACAGCTTGAGAGACTTGGTGGAAGGTTACCTCGGAGGTATGAAGGAGGTGGAGCTTGAGACTCCTCAGCAGAGTATTAGAAGGGATAAAAATGGGTTTCTGCTGAAAAACGCATCATTTCAGAAAAGGTTTCGAGTGGTGTATGACAAAAGAAGACTCTTCCCTGACGGGACAACTTTACCTTTTGGTTATTAGTAATGGAGGAGGTTGAATTTGACCCTAGATGGAAGACCCCCTTTTCCTGTCTGATAGTAGGACCTAGTGGGTGCGGCAAGACATATTTTGTAAAATCTGTACTGGAAAACTGTGAACGTGTGATGAATACTGTGCCTGAAAATATTGTGTGGATTTATACTTCTTTTCAACCCATGTACTCTGAACTGCAAAAAATGAATAAAAAGATTAAATTTATCGAAGGATTGCCTGATTCTTTTGAAGATGCACGACTGTTTCCTCCCCATCAAAGTCATCTGGTCATCCTGGACGATGTCATTTTTCAAGCTTCAGATCACCCTGAAGTGGTAAAGATTTTCACACAATACAGACATCACAAAAATATGTCGGTCATGATGCTCACTCAGAATGTATTTCACAAGGGAAAATACAGCCGTACCATCAGTTTAAACAGCAATTATCTGACGTTGTTTAAAAATCCCAGAGACAAATTACAGATGAATATTCTAGCTCATCAAGTTTTCCCCTCGCAAAAAACATTTTTCATGGAAAGTTTTGAAGATGCTACCAAAGATCCTCACGGCTATTTAGTCCTCGATCTCACACCTTCCTGTCCAGATCGTTACAGAGTGAGGACGGGTATACTTCCTCAGCAACGGTACGTCATCTACCTGCCCAAGTAAATCACCATGTCGCCACGTATAAAAAGGAACGCCGTCTTACTAAAAGCTCTGTACCATGCTACGCCTCAGAAACGTAAAGATATACTCGCCCACGCCTCCCCTGACTTTCTCCAAGCTCTGTGTGAGATAGCGTTAATCTTATAAGGGGGAACATTCCCCTCTCTCCTTCTCAATACAAAACTCTGAAACGTCAAAAAAAGATCATCAGACTGCTGGCCGATAAGAAAATCGCTTTAAAACGTAAACAGCTTGTTTTGAAGAAACAGACGGGTGGATTTATTTTTCCTCTGCTAGCAGCAGCCGTACCTCTACTAGGGAACATTTTAGGAGGCCTGATTCAGAGAAAATAAAAAAATAAAAAAAAGAAGAAAGATGACCAAGGTGAACAAAATGTTTCTCGTTACCCCTCGGGAGATGGACAGGCTAACCAGAACCGAGTCCTCCTCCATCAGACAGACGGCTGAAGAGGATTTAGATGACAAAATGAGAACTGTACTCAATGAGCAAGTTTTGAGTTCCTATGAAAAAATGAAGAGGTATGAAGCTTTGCTACACAGATATCTCACTTTGATGAGACAGGGTCAGAAAGATGAACGACGGGTAACTCTGCAGCTGCAGCCTGATATTTCAACAGATATTTCAACAGATATTTCAACACAACCTGTTCAGAATGAACCTGAATCTTCAGGACCTGATGATGTGACGAGCGAGGTGATAAAAAACCTACCCTCACGAGATCGTAAAAATGCTAGCTACATTATGCAGAAATTATCAGAGGCAGGGGTAGAGTGGACCTCGAGGGGTGAATTTGTGGATAAGGGCAACGTGGTCAAAGGCTCTCATATCATGGATTTATTCAAAAACCTCTTCTATACCCATAAGAAAAAACCCCAATCTCTTCCAAAAGGTTGGACAAGTTTTTTAAATACCTTAGCCAGAGTAAACATCCCCTTATCTATGCTAAATAACCGTCAAGCGCGTGAGGAATACCTGAATCTCCAAACGGGAACAGAAAGCCAATTTGAAGATGAAAAAACTACATTGTTGCCTCGTAAAAGGAGAATAGTCCTATCTCCGAAATGGACCACCCCTGAGCCACGTAAAAAGAGAGTAGTCCTATCTCCGAAATGGATCACCCCGGAGCCTCATAAAAGGAGAATACTTCTATCTCCAAAATGGTCAAAGTGGGATTGAATTGAAATTGAATGAAATTGCATCAATAATAAAGAATAAAACGTGTTTATTGATTACAAGTTTATGGTTACAGCGTTTTTAAAAAAAAATAACATGCATCATTTAAACATGCGATAACACTCTCTAAACATTTCTAACGAGCATGCCCCGTGATGAAAATTCTGTCCTCGTCGATGCCGAGTGAGGCAGCGTTGATAATGATGAGTAAAATGAGACACCGTACGATCATTTTTTAAAGCGTCGTTGTCATACAGAGACAATATTTCTTTATAAGAAAATCCGCAGGCCCTATGGCAGAGATAAAAAACACAATGCTGTCCGCAAACCATCGAAAGAGGGTGTTGGAGTTGACGGTTATGGTACAGTATTTTCTCTGAACGGTTTTCCAGAAACTCCAAGATGCTGGAGGGGTAGTGTGAAAAATCAGGCGGGAATCCAAAAGAGTCAAAAAAGGTGGCGGAGCCGTCCTCTTCCAGGGTTAGAGCTAACCAGTGTTCTCCAGGCAGGTGTGAAGGGTGAGTGTTGACGATAAAGTAGGAGGGGGTTTGAAACTCGCGGGTTAGCAAGGCTAGTTGGTCCGACGCCCACACCCCACAGAATGCATCTCCCAATATACGATGCAAAATGTTTTCTAACTGATGGTTATCCATTTTTTGGTTATCTTTTTTCTCAGTCTCAGTAATAATCCACCAACACCTGTCTTTTAGCATTGATCTCCAGAATGGAATTGTAACAGGCGTAGACGACGAGTGTGGTGGTATGGGGCAGAGGAACCCTGAACCTCATCTCCATCCTCAAATTTCCGTTGGAAATGGGAGACAGAGCATCGTTATCCTCGGTCGGTTCGAGATTGAAAGCAAACAGAGCGTAGCCCTGGTTAAATTCCCGACGATCTATACTCAGAGGTAAATCTTTGAGATACCTCCCCGTGGCGGTAAACATGTTGTAAAACTCTCTGACTGAATTCCCGCGGTCAAACTGAGGTTGAAAGGCTTTAGCGGGAATCTGACGCCCATCCTGACAGAGCGCTAGATACTCTAGGTCGTTGTGTTTAAAATTAAAGGGTGACAAATCCCTCCTACCCGTGAAGGCATCGTGGTGTACCATACCCAGAACCACATATTTAGGTATAGCGCCCAGAAAGAGATTCTCCAAGTTGCAGATTCTGGAATTCTCGGGGATAGAGTAGGTTTTCACTGACACGCGTGAGAGAGGGTAGAGGGCGTTTCCTTTCATCAGCGCGGCCGCGTGACCCAGCCTGACAGCCGGAGACACGGTCACTTTTTTGACAAACAGGGAAGCGGCTGTGATCTTCAGAGCAAAGTCAGAGACTCGCGCCCCCATCAGACAGAATGAGTCGCTGTGGCGTATTAATTTAATTCTCAAATCTACCGAGTTCAGCAAAAGTTTCTCGCTAAAAAATATATCTCCATGGAGGGGACCCAGCAGGTCCACTTCTTTCGATTCGGCCGTGAATACTGCTCTCTGCACGATCCCTCGGTTAGGACCATCAATCACTATACTGTCCATAGAACCGGCAGTATCTTTATAAAACAAACCGGCGCTAAATTGACTCTTTAGCGTATCTTCTGAATAATTGAGCAGAGTCTCAATCATGGCTCTGTAAGGATGAGTAGCGCTGGATTGTGAAATCAGTCTATCCCCCAGCATAACGTCGCATTGGCTGAAAATTGTATTGAGGGGATAATTGATGAGAGCCACGGCCGCGTCAGGTGGAATGTCGGTCCCGTCCCTCTCTGTAATTTTCACCCGGAGATGCAGCATAGTATCGTTTAGATCCAGATACTTTTCACCGTCAACCTCTGGGGATAAAAATTCTATGGGAGAGTTGTCGCTCAGAGCTGAGAGGGGTTGGCATTCTTGATATTTTTTCTCCTCTATGGATAATTGTGTCATGGGAGCGGAAAATAGATCCAATTCAGCCAGGGTGCACTCGGGTGATTTCTGATGTAAAAGAGCCATTTTTTTGTTGTTGTTGTTGTTGTTGTTGCTGTTTTGTCTTAGTTTAAATAGCTTAAAATATATCGGAGCTCTGTGCGGACTTCCTTCTCTTGGCCCCGTCACTCCCTACTGATTTTCTCCTTTTTTGTTTCTGGCGTTTTTTAAGGGGAGAAACTCTGTCGCCGGGTGGGCGTTTCCTCTTTCTACGGGATAAGACCATCATGCCTCCTGAACCCTCTTGATTCCCCTGCTGCGTCAGTTTCCCCGCCACACGTTTGACTGCTTCGGAGGCAATGTTGGTGGCTGCAGTTTTAAGATGAGGTTTTGCAACGGCAAAACCGGTCTTCAGTAGAGGAGATATAAAACGAAATAATTTTGAGAAGATAGACCCTATACCTCTACCGTACATCACCGGTGCTCCATTAAAACCGGGTAGATACCCTCCCACTTGACCTTCATAATAACTGATAAAGCGGCGTGGATCCTCTCTGAGACTTTGCATAACTGTCCTTAATGAAGAGGCAAAGAACGTTGAACGGGTTTAAAGTGGAGCTTCACGATAGTCTTTCCAAAAACAAAGTCCACGTGCTTGTTGCGGTCTGTTTTAATTTCAATGCGGATGTTTTTGATGTAATTCTTTGATACCGGTAGGTAATGCACCGTATTGTACCTGAGACTCACCACGTCTCCGAAATCACCTTTCACGTTTACGACACACAGCAGCGGTGAGTAGCTATCCCCGACCGTTTGATACTGAACAATGTCCGTGTATACAAAGAGGTTATATACCCCGCCGTTTAAATCGCAGGGTTTGGGGGGAGAACGCCCTGACAGATTCCACCATTCGTTGACTTTTAATCCTAACATATAAGCCAGAGGAGGGTAGGTTCGCATTTTATAGCGACCGTTGCCTTTAACCTCTATGCATTTAGTCACGTTGTTGAAACTAGCTTCAAAGGAGGGGTCGTACTTTTTGACCGCCGGTACAATCTGTTCCAGGAGCTCTTTAGGACGATGGTAATACCCTCCCTTACTGAATTTAACGCTGATTAAGGGTTGAGGTCCGTCTATCGTTTGGTTCAGTTCAAAATAGGAAGACTGCTCGGGTAAATTATACCAGGTACGAGGGTAGATGAATTCGCACAGACCCACCACCCAGTCACCTCTAAGTTCAAGGGGCTTAGCCAAATCCACGGTGAAACAACTGCTGGTATTATCCTTAAATAATTCCTTACTAGCGTTGGAGGGTAGGGTCACGTAAAACCCCTCGCTGCCTGTATCTTCCATGGTTCACTATTTTAGTCTAAATGAAACGAAGTGAAATTTATTTTTATTTTATATACCCACCACCTCCGAGGCTTTCACCCAGCTGTTGAATTTCTCTGGCCAGTTTTTCCATCGTACAAAAACCTGTTTTTCACCTTTGACGATGCGATGTTTTAAGATTTTCTCCACTTGAAACAATTTGTCTGCTGTCATTGTCACTTTTTGCAGCTCCGCTTCATAAAACGAACCCTCGAGGGGCTCGCCGTCGTAATCTTCTAGTTTGTATACCGGGGGTGTGCGCGAAATGCAACGGGTCACAGTAAACACTTCGTCCGTGAAACTCTGTTCGTATTTTTTATCAAACACTCCTCTCACCTTGGATATTCTGACCAGATCCCCTTTCTTAAAGTTCATCTTAATTTTAGGACGAGAGGAGATTGTACCGTACAGGTTACGGAACACCTGAATGGCGTTCTCAGACGTCACCTCCCGCGGCGTCATTTTTATACTCTGGTGGTAACTGTTGTTGTAGCTATTCAACAAGTCGGGTAAAACCTCAAGGTAACGTCTGGTGTTGTGAGCCGTAAAATATTTATACATTCGCGTTTTTAAGGTGCGATTCAGTTTTTCTACGATAGAAGCTTTCAGCTCGCTAGCGGTCTTAAAATGTACGATACTGTGTTTCCGCATCAGAGCCTCAAAACTCTTGTTAAAAAATTCTTTCCCCTCATCTGTTTGTAGCTTTTCAGGTACTTGACTCTCTAGTAACACCGACTCGAAAGCCTTGACCACTTCAGACGCCGTCTTTTTCTTCAAGACGCGCGCATAGGCTTTTTTTGAAAAACAGTCAATGACGGTTAATATATATTTGAAACCGTCGTTTTGATCGGCTAAGGCCTGCATGTCACACAGGTCCGCTTGAAATTGCTTTAAAGGTTTTGTGACAAACACTCTGTTTCTCTTGAAATGTATTCGGGCTGGTTTATGCAGAGTATAAGCATCCTGCTCTGATAAAAAATCTTTCACCTCGTGAACACTGACTTTTCCATCCTTTTCATTTTCAACACCCTGTCGGAGTCGTTCTACTCCTCCAAAGCTACCTGGGTGAAGCGGGTCGTAATACACTTTTTTCATCAACCGTTTCTCAGCCATCCTATCTTGTCAACTTCCTAACAGCGTCTGTTCTAAACCTCTGTGTGAGCTACCCTTTTTTAAAAGAAAAAGAAGAGAAAAAAATCATTTCAATCATCAAATTTTTATTTGCATAAAAACTCTGAAATACAGGATATACCAACAAAACCACAAACTCTGAAATACATGATGTAGTAAATATACCAACAAAGGTTAGAAATACATGATGTAGTAAATATACCAACAAAGGTTAGAAATACAGGATATACTAAATATAGCAACAAAAGTCAGAAACATGCTATACTAACAAACTCAGAAATACATGATTTCAAAAATTTTCAAAAGATAATTAAAAATAAAAAAATAAGAAAAACAAAACAAACTCCAAACTCTAAGAAGTCAGGCAAGCTGCGGTGTAACAGTCACTGACACCCTGCAACAATCCAATTTCATCAGGATCCATTTTATCATACATAGCAGAGAGTTCTTCACAAATTCTCTTGACCGGTTTCAACTCATGTAGGAAAGTCTGTGCAGCCACACGGACTGTACGATCACTCACAATGTAACGTCTGTTAAACAACAGATGCTGAACGGCAGGAATAAAGCGAGGGGTGAAGAGGTTTTTCATGAGACGGTAATAGTGATTCTGGAAAAAGTCGTCCTCCAACACCTCCAAGCATTCGTGTTGTTTCTGGCTAGGATGATCGATCTTGCAACCATAACACCTGTCCACACGATACTTGCGGATAGTCAGGTCCAGCAGATGATAGACGGCAGATTTGATACCGTCAAAGACGATGGAAGACAAACATCCGTCCACCATGTCCCTCTTCTCTTTCACAGCCTCCCAACAAGGAGGCTTCAAGGGTATCGTATCATCATCATCATCCTCCGAACATGGAGGCGTGGCAGGTATCATATCAGCATCCTCCAAACAAAGAGGCGTTGCAGGTATCATGTCATCAGGGAATAGGAAAAGAATTTCAAAAAAGTAGAGTTTTTCTCGCCACCACAGTGTCTTTCCAACTGCGACAGCTGTGAAAAAGAGAAGTCACTTTTTCCCTTATCTCCACCATCCTAAAGAGCCATTGTGTCGCTGGTAAGACCATGCTGGTGCGGAATAAACCGCAGTCGGGATTAAATCTCTCCAAAACAAAAATGTCCACGGATCTCTTCCCTCCATCTTTGGTCGATCGCAGACTAGCTTGAGTGAACCATTTACCAGTGCTGGTGGCCGTGGAGGGCCACGTTGCTCCTAAGACGGTTTTCGTCTTTGCCAGGTTAACGTCGTTAAACTGAATACCTATCCTCGGACGTTTTTCCTGAGGAGGATTCACACTTTCACCACCCGCTCTCTTCCCCTTCTCCTTCTCATTCTCCGACTCTTCCTCATCGTCCTCCTCCTCCTCCTCGGACTCCGTTACATCCACCAACTCTTCCTCCTCCTCCTCCTCCTTCACGCAAGTCTCGGACCCCGTTACATCCACGTTTTCTTTATCGGAATCGTCCTCTTCACTCTCCTCTCCTCTCTTTTTTGTAATCGTCATCTTTATCAACATCTTCATCACACCCCAATCGTTCGCGTTCAGTATCGTCATGGGGGTTAAAGGATCCAGACTTTCCCCTTCATCCAGCTGGTACAAACACAGTTCACCCGTCTCGTACTTGAACACATACCCCCACGATCCTTTCATCCAAGGATTTAGAGGCCATTCTTCACGCAGAGTTGTCGGTGGAGGCAACTGGGTACGGCACAGATACATCGTACTTTTCTTAGGAGCGCCTGGTACCTCTGCAGGGTCTTCATAGACAGTTACAGGCGTTTGACTCAGCAATGACGAGGACCATTTGTCTGCCGTTACTGCGGTATCCTTCGTAGCAGAAAACTCGTCTTTTTCCTCCTCCAAAGGCCTTGTAACTGCTTCATACATCAGAATCGAATCCAGCGTGATCTGCTCCATGGCTATGGCGAGTACAAAAAAACTGTTGCTCAATCCGACGCTTAAAAGCGCTGGGGATTTTCCCGCGCCTCTTCTCATTGGTTGATCACTCACCACTCCCCCTCCCTCATCTCCCCCCACCCCTCCAAGAACATCAGTTGTTTTTTAAGTCAGTTTTTTACACCACATTACATATTCTTGTCTTTTCCATTTCACATCCTGTAAACGAAGCACAGCCGCTGTCTCGTTGCAACCAATTGCATTCAATGTCTGCGCAGCTACCTCCAAAGCCAGAGGTTCTGTAAAAAACGAAATCAAAAACGTAGCCAGCTGGATATAATCTCTACCTTCCACCATAACTCTTCTAACATTTTCAGGACGATCGAGAAGAGCTAGCCAAAACTTGTGATAATCCTCCGTTGACAAGTCAGACAACATGTCTTGTAAAACAATTCGTACGAATCGAGGAGCCATTCTTTAAGCTTGTTTTTAAAAAAAAAAAAAAAACTCACTAAAGAAGCTTATATAAGACTAAAGGACAGATTTCCTGTTATAACGTCACAGAACTGGGGGAAATAAGGAGGGACTTTCCCCACTCAATAAGGTTCCTATATATGTCTGCATGGACTTCTTTGTTTCTTTATACTATTTTCTATTTACAACAAGCTTACAACATTGACGCCACTTCAGGAGCACTCAACACTTCATACATTGTTCATCCCACAACATTACTTTTAAAGCATGATACCATATCATTAGGGTCATGACCTATCATAATCCATAAACCTATTTTCATACAGTTCACACAAAGTTCACACAACATACGTCAATAAGGCGGGACTTCCGGTGACGTGGCAACATTTCATTGGATAACTATAAGGGGGGGGGGGGATACGCCCACTTTCTGTTGATTTGCTCCTTCTTGCAAGAATAAAAGCAACTTTGACTTTTGAACTTGGTTTCAGCCTCAGTCTTGTATTTAATTTTTCTATCATACTTGGTCCTTCGAGCCGGATCTCAACATCTCCGCTTCTCTCCAGGATTCGACCTGAACCCGCAGGGGGAGTCTGGGACTCCTGACCTAAAAGACCTCTGCCCTGTCCCTGCTAAGAGGACAGTTTGGAACATTGAGAGGCCAGAGTCTGCTGGAGAGAAAGCAAAGTGACGAGATTCTAAAACAGCCAGACTGAGACAGATCCAATTCAGGTCGGTACAGAATCATCTGGGATGATTTAGACCAGTTCGATGAGGAACTGGGTCGTAAAAGTCTGTGGGAAGACTAATAAACCACCTAGCCGGTTTTTCTTTGAGCACTTGAGGGCAAGTGTGAGCCTTTGAGGGCAATCTTTGAGCCCCTGAGGGCAAGAGAAGAATAGATTATTGCAATAATAGAGAAGTTTGTTGTTGTTGTCGTTGTTGTTGTTGTTGTTTCGTTGTTTTTCTTGTTGAAAAGACAGAGTGGCGACGCTGTTCCGTCTACGGGATGGGACGGATTATAGGAGGTAGCCACACGTTCTTCTGAATGTTTTAAACACCAACCCTTACATACATATATATTCATGCCGTACATTGTTGGAAAGCGTAGATTGCCCTGATTCATTCAAGACCACTCACAACTTATTTGGTTGCTCACAGCCGTAATAGTATTAGCGATTAGCTCGGCTAGCCACTCAGCTAAGTGAGAAAAGCTATAATGCCTACATACCTTCAAAGTCTTCCCTTTATCCACAACGATCATCTTATGACTCAGGACTTTCTGTACAGCTCGCCAAGTATCCATTCTTGTGAAATATGAAATCCGTTTCCATAAAACCGGAATACTTTCCTCAATATGTCCATGTATTTAGTCCAACACGTAGCGTAATAACACAAATAACAAACCATATACGGTCCGTTTACCTCATTTCCTGTCCTGCACGTCCATCTCAGAGTACACATGACTAGATGTTTACAACCGTGAGCCTCTTCTGCTTCTGACGACACCACACACAAGCCAATCGGTGTTTAGGATTAGGCAGTGCATGTCTCCAAAGCCAATGAGGACATGTGACCGACGACAATGACGACATGGCTTTGATTGACAGCTGTTCCAGCCTATGGAAATATTCGGTGAAATGAAGTTGATAACCTTTTAGCCAATAGTCTGAGGTTTCCAACGGTGTATGACACTAAGCTATCAAGTTTGGCTGTCCATAAACAAACTCCAAGCATAACCGACATGGCTTTGATTGACAGCTGTTCCAGCCTATGGAAATATTCGGTGAAATGAAGTTGATAACCTTTTAGCCAATAGTCTGAGGTTTCCAACGGTGTATGACACTAAGCTATCAAGTTTGGCTGTCCATAAACAAACTCCAAGCATAACCGGCGTGCGCCCGGTGCGTAAAAGAGTTGAACCATATATCATTACGCACTCTGCATTTTGGTACACGGTTGGTTCTTCTTCGACTTGACATATGCCTTATAGCAAAATAAACAGATAGATAAATAGATAAATAGATAGATAAATATGGCCAAACAAAAAAAATATGGTTATATATATAATAATATAATATATAATAATAATAATATGGTGTCAGCTTTCATTAGAGACCAAGATTTTGATTGTAGGCCAAGGGGTTGTGAAGTTATAGATGTTTAATTGTGGTTATACAGCTTTGGTAACCAAGTGTCCATTTGGAGTCTCCAAAAAGGACCTAAGGAAAACACATGGACATACCTGTTGAAAAATAACTCTGGTCTTTTGACTCCAAATTTGGACTGCATGAAGCCAAGACCTGTGGCTCTGGCCTCATTGTGTCTATATCCCGCTGAGAGGTCCCTGAATGTCTGTACACATGTCATAGTATAGGCAAACCTATGGGCGAGTAAACAACCCCATCATTGTAACCTCTGCCACTCTTTGTCAGTAAGTCACAAAATCACACAGACACTTTTACAAGAATCCTGAGAGTGTTTCCTTTCCACTGATACCAGACACATATCTGAGTCTCAAACTATGTGGGATCTGTGCTGCTCACAACTTGGGCATGTCATTTAGGCTAACAACATAAAAAATAGGGGCGTGTATTAAGAGGTTAAATGGGGTCAAGCCACTCTAATGAGGAGGGGCAGTTTGAGGGAGATGTGAAGTTTATGTATAACATAGACAAGAACAGTGTGCGTCATCTGAAAAGATGGAAAAATAAGTATGAATTTAAGGGGACATTAGAGGTTTTGAGTTGTGCAAATTTGGTGGCGAGTATAAGTAAAGACTGTGAGGATAACCCAAAAAGAATGAGAAACGCGGGTTATACAGAAGCAAAAGCCTGGTTAGAGAAAAAAAAAAGCGACAGGCAGGGGAAGAGAGAGCAAAACAATCGCAGGTTTTAAAGAAACAATATGAACAAGAAATGATTGGGAAAAAAGAAAAGAAAAAGCGGAACAATTGGAAGAGCTCAAGAAAAAGCATGAGCAGGAGATAAGTGAAATAAAAAACCGAAATGATAAAACTATACAATGTTCTCTCAATTTTTCCGAGAGTGACAGTGATGAGACGGAGACAAGACACACCTCGTCCCGGGTCCACCTCCTCCCTACAACCCAGCCGGAACCGCTGAATCTGCCACCGCTCCTCCTCTCGAACCCGAACCTCCTCAGCCTCAACCTCGTCGCCGCCTAAACCCCACCGCTCCCCGACGGGGGAGAGGCGGAAAAAGAGGCGGAGGAGGAAAGGATGGAGCCTGTTTCGTGTGCGGAAAGATGGGCCATTGGGCCAAAGAATGCCGCTTCAAAAAGGACGGCCCCGTGGCCGGAGCGGTGGGAGGAGGAGGATCCGACGAGTGGGCATGACTGACCGACTCAGTGACTGCAGAGAATACAGGTCATGCAGACAGACCCCCCCCCACACACACACACACACACAGTTGAGGAGACAGAAGATATTCTAAATTTAGAAACAGTAGAGACGTTATTAAACTGCAATGAAAGACCAATGATAAATCTCTCTATAGGAGGTAAAAATATAAAGTTCTTATGCGACTCAGGCGCTGGTAGAACAGTGATCATCTCTTCAGAAGGTTTAAAATTGCCTCTGTCGAGCAAAGTAATCCTTGTCAAATCAGCTCCTGGACATCTGTGTTCAGAACCATTGACGATTCCCACTCTTATTGAAGATCCCAAAACTAGAAGAAAGGTTACACTTCCCATAGCGTTATCAACCCTCTGCCCTGTGAACCTGTTAGGGAGAGATGTAATGATTGAGCTAGGGATAGGAGTAATACCAACACCAGGGGGAATGAAAGCAATAAGGGTGGGAGAGACGGAGTTAAATGTGTTGGAAGGACAACTAGAACCAACCTATTGGTACAGTCTGGACCTGGTGACGACTGGGCCCAGTTCTGTTACCAGCGAGTTGAGAAAACTAGCTGTAGACAAAACTTCTCCAAGAGCATGTAATGGGAATTCTTATTAATCATCTTGTCTGATCAAATGAGTAATTATGTCATATGATTAGGTGTATGTGTGTGTGTCATAATGGCATATGATGTGGTCTGCTGACCATGACATGAAATGCTGATTTAGTGAACATCATTGAACTTTGACTGAACATCATGTATGTTATAATCTACTGATTAACTATTGTCCTGATTGTACACACGTTATGACGTGCCTATTGTGCTGACATTGTTCTGATGATAGAACAAGGTCATCCTTTCTGTAATAATGTATTGTATATAATCTGACTCTTTCCTCTGCTCCGGGCTCGCTGTGCCATCTCACGCTTGAGACAGCAAGGAGTCCATCGGCAGACGACTGAATAAACTAGAGAAAGACAACGTACCGGCTTTGTGCTTTTTGATAAATAAATATTGCCAGAACAGTTGGCGTTGTCGGCAGGATCACCCTTGAGCCGGCGTTCGGGACTCAGCGTTGCAGGTTTAAGTCTGCACAGCTGGAGTCTGGGACTCCATAAACCTCAAACCTCCCTGTCAAAGAGGGTAGAGAAGCGGGGGACCTGACATGTGAGGACCGACGCCCACTCACTGGTGTGATCAAGTAACTTTTTCTGGCACTTAAACCTTGTCTTTCTGGTGAGTACAATCAGTAATAATAGATCCTCGCCACCAAGAGTGGGTGTACATATTAACAGACGTTAATAACAGGGCAGGTGCTTACCGCTGTAGGATCGCTGAAGCTTCGGGGGTCTGGGACCTTAGAGACTGTAGCAGACAGTCCTTGTGCACATTAAAAAAGCTTTCAATATTACCATCAACGATAAGTTCTAAGAACGTAGGGGTATAGAATATTCTTACATTTCACTCTACTTGTAAAAAAAAAAAAAAAAAAATGAGGAGTTTAGTAAAAATAACACAATTAAATTAAAAAGAAAAACTTTAGAGAAAACTAACAGTAAAATATCTACACTAAATTAACTGAAGTAGCAATACATAATAAATAAAAATCCAAGGTCCTTACAAATCCACCAAAAGAGAAGAAGCAACTAAAGATCTAAAACAAATTTTATTTTTTCTTCTTCTCCCTTTTCTTTTCAACAATGGTTTCTAACAACACCAAGGATGAAACACCTGTAGATCCACCTGTAATGTCTTCTCCCAATATTCGGTTTATGATCACAAAATATGGTGAACAAAGTACTGACCAAATTGAAATCTGGGTTCAAGAGTGTGGGTTTCCATGTACGTGTACACAATTAGAACAATTAAAAATCCAACTAAAAGTAAAAGAAGAAACCAGTCAGTCAAAACAAAAAAAAAAAACAAAAAAAGGGAAAAATAGTTATACTTGTTGGCTTGATGAAGCCAACACCAGGGACAGAAGACAGAAGGCAGGGAAAGCTACACTAACCTCTGCATCTCAGTGCCTCAAACTAGATCCTGATCTGGACCCTGCTCTGCCCAGAAGACAGCCAGCACCAGCTGTGGACCAAGGAGGAGCAGCCAGCGCTCCAGAAGTGATGACAGCCACAGCCATAACCACACCACCACAGCCAAGTCCATACCCAAGGGTGGAAAGACAAGAACTTCCACCTCCACCATACGCTACAAAATATTGTGCACCGCACACCTTTCCCCATGGGATGAAAGCAGAACACGACAAG
The DNA here is from genome assembly GCA_021039105.1 of Scomber colias. Classification (NCBI taxonomy): domain Eukaryota; kingdom Metazoa; phylum Chordata; class Actinopteri; order Scombriformes; family Scombridae; genus Scomber; species Scomber colias. The sequence goes on from JAJDFG010000132.1 coordinate 59,257, forward strand.
GCACCGTTTTCAAGTCAACAGACAACTCAGACCATGGCCATACAACGACATGAAAGAAGCTGCTACTCATCTCCCCTCAGTCCAAAATGGGGGAGAGGAGTTTGCAACACAATTGGACATTTTCTGTCAACAATTCAGACCATCTGAATGAACTGAAGCGGCGAGGGTTAGGGTTAGTGTTAGACAAGAGACAGGGCAGGCCGTGTGACAACTGACGCTTGTTTCACGTGTGGAATGATGGGACATTGTACTAAAGACTGTTCGTAAAACAAGGAAAATGAAAACGAGATCCCACATGAGACCGAGGCTAGGGGTGGAGCAGAGGACAGTGGAGGACTCATCTGGTTATGACGCAAGGGCTGAGAGGGCAGATCACTCCACACAGCAGATAAGTAGAAATGCATCCTCTGACATGCAAAACACAACAGAAATAGGCACACACAGCAAGCAACACCTTATCTAACCCACCAGCCATTCAACAGAAGAAAGAATTTCGGAAAATTTTTATTTGGTTTTGGTTTGTTTTTGTTTTATTTGTTTAGGTTTCCACTTCCCAGTGTATTCTTGTGACAAGGATTCCCCAAACAAATTCCTTTGTCAGATATGGTAGGGAAGACCTAATGTCAACAACACACTGATACAGGAGGCCAAGACACTCACTAAAGACACACACACTGACATCATGACATCACAAAGAATCCACTGCACTTCTCACATCTCGCAGGGAGCAGAAAGTGAGTTTGAGGAAACATGGTATAGGACAGATCAGGACAGACACACACTCAGACTAAGCTGGTTATACTGGACCCGTAATCAATGTGCTGTGTCAGTAACTCTGTCTAATCCATCTTTTCAAACTCTGTTCAGGATACCGCACTCCGACCGCCCATGTTTCACTGGTCAAACCCAAAAATAAAAGGTGGGAGGACTTGGGACCTTGGATAAAAGCATGCAATGAGGCCTCCGGGTGGGGAAAAACATCAAATCCTGATGTTGATTTCCATCCGCTTCTAAAGGTGCACCGAAAAAGTTTTCTGCTGTAGTGACTGCGGAAAAGACTGTTGAGCTCATTCCAGACACAAATTTCCAAACAACCACAGAGGTAAAAGATTTCTTTGATTCATTTTTTGGCAATCACATTTTCATAGAAGACGTCTCTGAAATTCCTGAGTTAAGTCAGGTACCATCATGTTTATGGGCAAAGCACAAATTTGATGTAGGACTGATTAAAGGTGCCGAACCAGTTGTGATCACACCAAAATCTTTGCATAGGCCATGCAAAATCAATATCCTTGAAGCAGGAGTAATTGTTACATATGAAAAATCTCCTGTGCGAATACCAGTTTTTCCTGTAAAGAAAATCAGAGATGCTGAGCAACCCGATAAGTGGAGATTTGTACAGGATCTGCAAGCAGTAAATGCAGCAGTACACATGCACGCACCAAATGTACCAAATCCACACACAATTCTCTCTCAAGTTCCATCTGACTGTTGTTGACGTCGCAAATACATTTTTCAGTATCCCAGTGGATAAAGATAGCAAATTTTGGTTTACTTTTTTATTCAAATCCAAAATGTACACTTTTTCTAAGATTACACTGAATCTCCAACCATTTTTAATGCAGCATTAAAAGACAATCTAAATTCACTCAACTTACCAGCTGGTAGTACTTTTTTTTTGCAATACCTGTATGTGGGTGACCTAATGATTTGCTCTCTCACACAGGAAGCGTGTGTACAAGACACACTCGCTCTCCTGAACCATCTGGCTGATAACGGTCACAAGGCCAGTTTGTCAAAACTTCAGTTTGTTTTCAAAACAAGTCACTTTTCTGGGTCATATGATCACAGCAGAGGGCAAAACCCTCTCACCCAAACAAATTGAAGCAATCCAAAACATTGCACAGCCTGAAACAAAGAAACAGGTTATGAGTTTTTTAAGAATGACGTCATATTGCAGACAGTGGATCCCAAAGACAAAGTCATTTGGACACCTGAGGCTGTAAAAGCCTTTGCGGAGTTGAAATTGGCATTACAACCTCCTCCAACACTGGGCCTTCCAGATTGCACCAAACCATTCACACAGACTGTTGACGAATGGGGGGGGGGGGGGGGGGTACATGACTTCCATACTGACACAAGACCATGGGGGACGACAGAGACCTGTAGCCTATTACTCATCAAAACTTGACTCGGTTGCTGCAGGACTTCCTACATATCTAAGAGCTGTGGCAGCTGCAGAAAAAGCTGTGATAGCTTCATGTGACATTATAGGCTATGCTGATCTCACCCTACTGGTACCACATGCTGTTTCAATGATTTTGCTTGAACAGAAAACTTCCCACCTGTCAACAGCAAGGTGGCTCAGATATAACACAATTCTGCTTGACATGCCTAACATCACTGTTAAAAGATGCAATGTTCTTAACCCTGCAACTCTTCTCCTACACCAGACGATGGACAACCACATGACTGGGTAGGCCATGTTTACCCAAATACTTATTTCCTCATTATGCTAAGTTGTCACATGGGAAGGCTCATGTGTCAAAAGGGGGTTTGATGAGTGAAATACAGAGGTATTGGTTCACAAAGGGGTTCTCTAACTTCTCCCAAAAACAAAAACAAAACCCACAGAACATGCATTGCACCATGTTGTATAACCACATCCCAGGGCCAGATAAAGACTATGAAGGCCAGATTGGGGGATGTGGGAGTGTTGTAACAAAAGCTGAAATGTCAAACACACAGTGGGTACCAGTAAGTGGTGATCCTGATGTACTCTATTCGCCAGGATTGCAAACTTATTATAAAAAACTGAACTGGTGTACACAGGCTGTAAAGGCTATACACATGACCGAAAAGCTAAGACAACACTGAGTCATGCTCAGCCTCACTCCAGAAGAGGAGATGGAGCTTAAACAAATACCATTGACATTATGGTCTGCAGGCCCAGCTGATGTAGGATTAATGAAAGACACACTGCCTATATCAATAACACCTAAAAGCTCGTATAGACCTTATCAGAGACAATATCCATTAAAACAGGAAGCAGTTGAGGGCATAACACCAGTTTTTGAATCATTGTTAAAATTGTGCCAGATCCACATACTGCTAAATGATTTGGAACCAAAATCTAAATACTTTTCTGTGATAGACATAGCAAATGTTTTCTTTTCAATACCTGTGCGTCCAGATAGTCAATTTTGGTTCTGTTTTCAGTTTTCAAAGGGAAAAAATGGACATGGACTCGAATGCCTCAAGGTTACTGTGAGAGTCCAACAATATTTTCACAGGCCATGCAAAGCAATATTTCTAAATTTACCCCGCCGCAGGGTAGTCAGATTTTATTGTACGTAGATGACATTTTGCTCACTTCAGAAACAAGAGACCAATGTAAAGTTGATACTTTAGCGTTATTGCAGTTCTTGGCACAACAAGGCCATAAAGTAAGCAAAAATAAACTCCAACTGTGGAAAACTGAAGTAAAGTATCTAGGATACAATTTATCTCAAGCAGATAGATCCCTAGGTACTAAACGAAAATAATCGATCTTAAAGGCTCCAAAGCCATTGACGAAAAGACAAATGATGTCATTTTTAGGAAATTTTGCAGCTACTAGAGGCAATACAATTGCCATCTAAAATAGCTATCTGTAGGTGCGCAGCCCACACCAGGGGAGCTGAAGCAGTCTCCGTGGGTAACCAAAAAGCTGACGGAGCAGTTAAAGCAGCTGCCCAAACAAAACGACATGAAAATCTAATGACATGTAATATTTCACAATTAGATTTTAAAAGATATGCAAAGGACTGCACCTCCACAGGAGAGAGCAACATGGAAAACTAATGACCAAGGTTTATGGAGATGACCTGCAAATAAATTAATATAGCCAAAATCATTATATAGATACGCTGCTATTTTGAGTCATGGATTGAATCATGTCTCAACAGGAGGGATGGTATCCATAGTTAATATGGCATTTACCACATACGGTTTTACAAATTACTCTAAAAAATGTTGTGCAGCATGCACTATTTGTGCTAAAAATAATCCGCAAGGGAATTTCACACCATCCATCCATCCATCCTCTTCCGCTTATCCGGGGTCGGGTCGCGGGGGCAGCAGCCTAAGCAGGGAAGCCCAGACTTCCCTCTCCCCAGCCACTTCGTCCAGCTCTTCCCGGGGGATCCCGAGGCATTCCCAGGCCAGCCGAGAGACATAGTCTCTCCAGCGTGTCCTGGGTCTTCCTCGGGGTCTCCTACCGGTGGGACGTGCCCTGAACACCTCACCAGGGAGGCGTCCGGGAGGCAACCTCATCTGGCTCCTCTCGACGTGGAGGAGCAGCGGGTCTACTCCGAGCTCCCTCCGGCTAACTGAGCTTCTCACCCTATCTCTAAGGGAGAGCCCAGCCACCCTATGGAGGAAGCTCATTTCGGCCACTTGTACTCGCGATCTTGTTCTTTCGGTCACTACCCAAAGCTCATGACCATAGGTGAGGGTAGGAACGAAAATCGACTGGTAAATCGAGAGCTTTGCCTTTCGGCTCAGCTCTCTCTTCACCACGACGGATCTGTGCAGAGTCCGCATTACTGCAGACGCCGCACCGATGTCGCCCATGTTGGTAGCGACAGTGAGACCTGGAAGGGTGTGATTGGGAGGAACGGCCCCCCCGATCTGAACCCGAGCGGTGTTCTGTTATTGGACTTCTGTGCTCGTCACAGACTGTCCATAATGAACACCATGTTCAAGCATAAGGGTGTCCATATGTGCACTTGGTACCAGGACACCCTAGGCCGTAGTTCGATGATTGACTTTGTAGTCGTATCGTCGGACTTGCGGCCGCATGTCTTGGACACTCGGGTGAAGAGAGGGGCGGAGCTGTCAACTGATCACCACCTGGTGGTGAGTTGGCTCCGATGGTGGGGGAGGATGCCGGTCAGACCTGGCAGGCCCAAACGCATTGTGAGGGTCTGCTGGGAACGTCTGGCAGAGTCCCCTGTCAGAGAGAGTTTCAACTCCCACCTCCGGGAGAGCTTCGACCACGTACCGGGGGAGGTGGGGGACATCGAGTCCGAGTGGGCCATGTTCCGTGCCTCCATTGTTAAGGCGGCTGACCGGAGCTGTGACCGCAAGGTGGTTGGTGCCTGTCTGGGCGGCAATCCCCGAACCCGCTGGTGGACACCGGCGGTGAGGGATGCCGTCAAGCTGAAGAAGGAGTCCTATAGGGCCTTTTTGGCCTGTAGGACTCCGGAGGCAGCAGACAGGTACCGGCAGACCAAGTGGAGCGCAGCTAGGGCGGTCGCTGAGGCAAAAACCCGGACATGAGAGGAGTTCGGTGAGGCCATGGAAAAAGACTTCTGGACGGCTTCGAAGAGATTCTGGACCACCATCCGGCGTCTCAGGAGGGGGAAGCAGTGCGCCGTAAACACTGTGTACGTTGGAGACGGTGCGCTGCTGACCTCGACTCAGGACGTTGTGGATCGGTGGAAGGAATACTTCGAAGACCTCCTCAATCCCACCGACACGCCTTCCGGTAAGGAAGCAGGGCCGGGGGACTTGGGTGTGGGCTCTCCTATCTCTGGGGTGGAGGTCGCCGAGGTGGTTAAAAAACTCCTCGGTGGGAGGGCCCCGGTGGATGAGATCCGACCCGAGTTCCTCAAGGCCCTGGATGTTGTGGGGCTGTCATGGTTGACACGACTCTGCAGCATCGCGTGGACATCGGGGGCAGTGCCTCTGGATTGGCAGACTGGGGTGGTGGTCCCTCTTTTTAAGAAGGGGGACCGGAGGGTGTGTTCCAATTACAGGGGAATCACACTCCTCAGCCTCCCTGGTAAGGTCTATTCGGGTGTGCTGGAGAGGAGGGTCCGTCGGATAGTCGAACCTCGGATTCAGGAGGAGCAATGTGGTTTTCGTCCGGGCCGTGGAACAGTGGACCAGCTCTATACCCTCTGCAGGATCCTTGAGGGTGCATGGGAGTTTGCCCAACCAGTCCACATGTGTTTTGTGGACTTGGAGAAGGCATTCGACCGTGTCCCTCGGGGAATCCTGTGGGGGGTTCTCCAGGAATACAGGGTATCGGACCCTCTGATAAGGGCCGTCCGTTCCCTGTATGACCGGTGTCAGAGCTTGGTCCACATTGCCGGCAATAAATCGGACTTGTTTCCAGTGAGGGTTGGACTCTGCCAGGGCTGCCCTTTGTCACCGATCCTGTTCATAATTTTTATGGACAGGATTTCTAGGCGCAGCCATGGTGTGGAGGGGGTCCGGTTTGGTGACCTCAGGATCGGGTCACTGCTTTTTGCAGATGATGTGGTCCTGTTGGCTTCATCAGACCGTGACCTCCAGCTCTCACTGGATCGGTTCGCAGCCGAGTGTGAAGCGGCCGGGATGAGAATCAGCACCTCCAAATCCGAGGCCATGGTCCTCAACCGGAAAAGGGTGGAGTGCACTCTTCGGGTCGGGGATGAGATTCTGCCTCAAGTGGAGGAGTTCAAGTACCTCAGGGTCTTGTTCACGAGTGAGGGAAGGATGGAGCGGGAGATCGAATTTCAGACCGCCACAAGGGAAAATACCTGAAGCACAATATCCTTTCCAAAAGATATGTATGGATTTCATTGATATGTTTTCAAAATGGACTGAGGTGTTCCCAACAAATCAGGATGCATTAACAGTAGCAAAAATGTTAACAAGGGATATTATCCCTAGGTTTGGAATACCAGAAATCATGTATAGTGATAATGGAACACATTTTGTAAACCAGGTGATACATCATCTTGCATTGGTGTTTGGCATAAGTGTAAAAAATCATTGTGCATACCATCCGCAGTCAGCAGGACTAGTGGAAAGAACTAATGGTACCATTAAATCAAAATTAAAGAAAACAATGGCAGAGCCAGGAAAGAACTGGATTTACTGTCTTCCTTTGGTTATGCTAAACATGCACATTCTTCCAGGGGTGAGGGGGATTTCACCATTTGAGATATTATATGGAAGACCTTACACATTGCCAGAGTTGAAACCATTTATTGGAGATGACAGCGAAATGGAGGCAACATTAGCTGACTATATGGCAAAAATGTATAAAAGACAAGCTATTACGTCCTCCGTCATTTCTCTTTCACAGGAAACAACAGACCAGGATCCACTCCTGAAACCTGGTGACTGGACTTTCGTGAAGGTCATAAAGAGGAAATACTTAAGGGGGAAACCAGACTAACAGTACTGGACTGAAACGACCGACTAGAGCTCTCACACAGGATGACAGTTCAGCCGGAGAAGATATTCTGTGGTACAAAGCAGTACATTTCTTCACGCGGAGGGTGGGGGTCAATGAGAGCTGCTATATGTGTGAGCAGTGGCCACACTCAGCTGGATATACAGTACCAGTGATTCCCCGGCCTCTTAATGCATCTGAAGTGATGGGCGTACTGATGGCATTTACTTTTACTAATGCCACAGATGTGACAGATACTAACAAGTCTAAGAACATGACACACATGAAGCAGGAGGTGTGTGTTTTCAGAGACGATGCAGGAAATCCACCTATTATCTGGGACGCGCCCACTGTAATGTGACTGTGCCAGCCACTTGCGGGAGGAGGAATGGCTCCACCTCTCCGTGGCTGATGGGCGGGTCTCTCCTCGAGAAGCTAAATCTGACTCGAGAGCACGTCTCATCTGGAGGTAATAGTAGCAGTAGTCTTACAGCTATTATGCCTGGTGATGGTGGCTTTGGTAGTCTCACTGAACATGTATGGGTGTGTGGGAAACATGTGTATCAAGCGCTAAGACCACAATAGTGTGGAAAATGTTTCCTAGCTTCTCCCATTCATGACTGTCTGCAGCACTCTTACATATCACCACACACACTATAGCCACTTGTACAAGTCATCTGCCAAATCCAGACAGCGCAGGGAGACAGACACTCAGCTGTGCGCATTTCTGGTGGAGTGAAGTTTCTGGAAGGTATCCTGCCATGGTATGGAACTGTAATAATGCAATAATGAGATTGCTGTAGAAGTAGAAGACTTGACAGCCCAGTCGGTAGAAGGTTTTAATGCCATGGCAGCTGAAGTGAAGGTGCTCAGAAATGTTGCTGTACAGAACAGGATGGCCCTTGACTTGACGTTGGCAGCAAATGGTGGTGTATGTCATGTGAACGGAGCTGAGTGTTGTACATATATCCCTGACTATTCTGACAATATGACGCATTTTGTTTCACATCTGAATGATCTTTTGGCCAGTGAGAAAGCCCTCGATGTGGAGGAGGCTAGAGGATTCAATTTGTGGACATGGCTGACAACAGGAGGGTGGAAAGCTGCACTTCTGAAGTTGGTAACACCTGTCTTAGTGTTTCTGATGGCATTTACTGTCTTCGCATGCTGTGTGTTGCCTTGCCTGAAAGCTCTAATATCCAAGACAGTGAATACTCTGGTGGGGGGGGGCACATGCTGCAGACCGCACGACCAGCTTCTGATAATGATGATGTTTGGGAATTGCTCAAACCTGGTCGCCATGCCTCACCCTGCTATGCTGACATCTACTTTACCGAGACTGACATTGACCTCTTTACAGAAAACTGACTTGATGGCATAATGATTCACATACTGAAAATCGAGAGAAGTGGTATTGGTGATGACAATGTTGACTAAAACATAGCCTAAATGAGCAGTTGAATAAGAGGGTGTAAAAACATTTTATTTCATGCCTTTTACTGCTATTTGTGACTATATTCATTTTGCATGTAACCATGTGTGCTTTATATGTTCCAGGAGGATTTATACAGTGGAAACATGTATAAACAGGAGGGAATGATGGGAAAATACAAACCTCTTATATTCATTTTGTGTTCCTATAACCAGTAATACCAATATCTTATATTCATTGTTACATTTCTATAATCAGTTTGCAGCATTATATTCAGTTTATTGGTGATTGTACTTTTATGCATTATATTAGTATGTGTTAGAATAGTCAGCGTGACTATTCTTATGACCGTAGTAGTGTTTAAAAGTGTATGCATTTTACTTTGCATTCCATACATGTACAGTTATTGTGTTTGTGCTTGGAAGAGGCCACAGTGCTAGAAGGTCAAGAAGCTAATACTTGCTCTTTGTTGCAGTAAATTTCCATCATATGTTATGAGCTGTTTTGACTAAGAGAATGAGAAGGTCGCAGTGGTGGGAGAGACGGCGCGGAATGGCCTCGAGAGGGAAACATACCACCACCTGGTGCACTGATAACACTTGTTGATAAAGACGATTTGTTACCTTTGTTAGGTATAAAGCTTGTACTCTGAGGACTGCCCTCTGAGCATTCTCTGAACACGGTTGGTAGCTGTTTATCTGTTGATTTGCTCCTTCTTGCAAGAATAAAAGCAACTTTGACTTTTGAACTTGGTTTCAGCCTCAGTCGTGTATTTAATTTTTCTATCAGTCTGTAAGAAAGTCAGAATACCTTATACAAATTCTGAAATACTTATTCTCCCTGATTGTAAAAATATTAAATTTATAAATATGCAAGTATTATTAATTTCACAAATTTAACTGTTGAACACATGTCTCCATTTCACTGAAAACTTTGTGCTCAATGTACGGACAACTTCACATTTTCACATCACACCTGTGTTTATTGCATACTGGACCACCACTCAGTACTAACTAATTTGTGATATCACAAATCTGAAGATTTAAGGTGAGTACAGACAGACTTTCATCCTTCAGCAAATTAATGTGAAAACAGCCATCTAACTCATACATCATTCTGCACATGAAGTTCAAACATTCATCATATGTCCTTATATGTCACATCATAGTATGTCAGCTACACTGATAAAAATATGTGGCTGGACTGGATGACTGTTACTGCATCATCAATGAATATGACTAACTGTGTGGCATGCTCATCAGCCAGACCGATCTTATTCACCACTCCAGCTCCACTCTATCCTCAGGTAGACCCAGCAGGTTTCCACTGCATGATGTCTCTCACCATGCAGAAGAACCCGCCCAACTGTACTACTCTGAGTGCCATACTCCCAGCAGTAAAGAACTCCACCATCCCATCAGTTTTTACCCCTAGAGAAGGTAATTATACATGCTTTTCCCGTGCAGCAGGTGTATCAACTGGAGACATAAATCCACTCTGGTGTAAGAACACTATCAACATCACCTGTTGGCCTAATGTGACCAATATGGTCTGGGCCAGGGCTGATCTGTTCTGGTATTGTGGTAGAAATACCCTAAAACCACAATTGCCCACTAATGGACTGGACTGATAATGTGTGTACAATCAGGACAATGGTTAATCAGTAGATTATAACATGATTATACATGATGTTCACTCAATGTTCACTCAATCAGCATTTCATGTAACATAAGTGGTGTCATGGTTGGCAGATTATGGCACACACATACACCTAATCATATGGCATAGTTACTCATCTGTGTCAAAGAAGATGAATAATAAGAATTCCCATTACATTCCCCCATTTGAGCGTATTACGCTCACAAATTAACATTAATCAAACTAACATTAATCATTGAAATTCAAACTGATGATCAAAAAAAGGTCTGAATAAATATATCCCCAGGAAGAGCTCTTGTTCAGTGAAACAGACAGTTCCTTGTTGTTGGGTGGGGTTTGTTGTCATGACAGATTGGTGAAGTCACCTGTGTCATGTTCCAGAATCTAGCCGTTGAACCCCCATAATTGGTTATGCTGATGTTTGCACACGTTGATGCTCTTAGCCATGTCTTTCACAGTTCTGTCCTTCATGGAAACTTCCAGTGTCTCAGAAATGTTCAATGGTAGTGCCGTCACAGGTATTGCGGCCCCCACTCCGTGAGGAAGTTGTGTGCAGACATAGCAGCTGTCATTTGCAATCCTTCTGGCTGTCGATTGTACTACAGCATACCAAGAATTTTCCTCAGGCTTCAGTAGGGGGTGAATAAACTCAGGCAGCAATTCTCTCCTCTTTCTGCAGTTGGATGCTCTGCAACTGCTGTTTGAGTTTTCGCACCACTGTTGCTGATTAGGCTGAGATGTGCCTTGTTGCAGGAGCAGTAGCAGGACGATGGTGACAGTGAGCAGGAATATGCTGCAAATTCCTCTACATCTGTCACCCCTCCAGCGTCACTGTATATTCGTTGGCGTCATTGCATCAGCCGTGGTGCCTCAACTTACCCCCGTAATCAGTGTACTGCCTCTTGCGGTGCAAGAAACGTGTGGTCCTACTTTAAACCACACTCTTCCTTCACTCACAGTACAAGGCAGGGGAAAGTGTTGTTTCACTAACTGATGCTCTGCACGCTTGATGGTGTCTCGTCCGTGGGCTCAGGAACGCGTGGTCCGTTCTGCGACCTTCACTGCTGTTTCCATGGTGAGGAGGATTTGGAAAGGTCCGTTCCACCTGCCCGCTTTCCAGCTCTTTCTCCTCAGATTCCTCACTACGACCCAGTCTCCGGATTCCAGGTCATGTAGTCTTCCGTGGCTTTTGGTAGGGCGTCCTTAGCCTGTTTGTCGATATCAGAAAACACAGAGGACAAGTTTGCACAATAACATAACATTTCATCTTTGCACTGGCTGCTATGGAGGAGTTGCCTCTTCACTGGCCATGCGAAGAGGATTTAAAATGGGCTGAGGCCATTTCTGCTTCTGACCCTAGCTCTCATGTGCATCAAAACAATCGTAGTGCTTTTGTCCAAGTTAAACCAGTTTCCTGACAACATTTAGCCAATTTCCCTTTCAATGTACCATTCTCTCTTTCAACAGCCCCTGCTGGCTGGGTGAAAAGCACAATGTTGCCTCATTCCAATGCCCAAATACTCACCCACGCTCTTCAGGGCTGTGCTCACGAAAGGTGAAAGATGGAATTCCTCGTCTGGGAATTATTTCTCTAATTAAAGATTTTGCTTCTGCTGCTGAATCCTGTTTAGAAGTTGGAAAAGCCTCTACCTATTTGGAAAACATGTCAACAAAAAACAAACAGTATTTCTCTGCCTCTGCCTGCATTGTTAGTAGCACAGATCACGCAACTTTGATTAAAAAAAAAAAATTGGGAGAAGTTTGTGAACCAATACCTCTGTATTTCACTCATCATACCCCCTTTTGACACATGATCCTTCCCATGTGACAACTTAGTGTAGTGGGATGAGCTCTCTCGGCTTCACTCGTCTGTGTGTGGTCTATATAAGGGGGAGGGACTGCTAGTGCTGCCTCTCTCCCTGGCAGCTGGTGCGCGCTTCCTCTTCCTGGGTTACCTGGTCCAGGTGCTGCAGACGCTCTGCACGCCTCTCTCTCCTCCACTGTTACGCAATAACTTACAACATAGACGCTGGCAGCGCCCAAAATGTTTGTTGTCCTCCTCTCTTCCGTTCCTCCCGGTGTTTGTACCACGCCACGCTAACGGGGTAGGTAAATGTTTATGTTCACCCGTCAATATCATAGCCATTCAGATTTTAATTTTATTAAACTCACTTACAGATAGGCCGTAAGTCTCGGCACCGAGCCGGCACGAGCCACGCCGCTCTGCACCCAGGACCGCTGCTGCTTTGTGGGGGATTCAGTATTGCACATCTGTGTGTTTCCTCCTACTGATGAAGAAGTAGAAGATTGTTTTAGAGCTGCCCATATGCTGCTCAGGTTTATCACTTTTCTTTATTTAGAGTTATGTTGACATGATTTTCTCTTTTCCTTCTTTAAGTTAAAGTGTATTTTGTTTGGTTTTTCAGCATTTAGAAATTAGTTCCTGATTGTAATATTTTTATTTTGTCTTATTTCCTATTCCTCCTCCTAGTTTGTTTTATTTGGTTTGTGTTTTAGCCTGAGCCTGCTCTAGCCCCACCGGCAGAATTTATTTCAGTTTAAATATTATTTTTGATTAGTGATAAGTTTGCGTATTGTCAAAATATTGTTTGGTTTTGTCATATTTTGAATCATTTGTGTTATTTTCTTATATGGTTTCATGCCCCACTGATGGTTCTTTTGTTTGCTCACTTCCAGGTGCTGAGGGCCTCACTGGTGACTTACCCCCCCCCCCCCCCTACTTTGGTGATGGTGTCCTATTGTAGGTAGTGCCACCCCCCTCCACTCCTTTCTTTTGGCTTTGTCCTTGTGTGTGTGTGTGTGTGTGTGTGTGTGTGTGTGTTTTGTGTGCTTCATGTGGATTTGTGGTGCTACCTGTAGCTGATGCCCCTCACCCCCCCTTGCACTCACGGTAACCATAGTGGCCCCAGCCCTGGAGGAAGCCCTGTTCTGCCCTTGGTATTAACTAAAAAGAAGACTCAATTTTAGGGTAAAAGAAAATATCCCATTGTTTTACTATTTAAATAAACTTTTGTATATTTTTTAATTGGAACCACGTCTCTTGCCTTCTCAGTATAACGAACTTGTGTTGCCTTTGGGTTTAGTTTATTTAGTTCTATTCATTTTTATTTCCTTTTATTTTTTTTCTTTTCCCCGGGTTAAACCCTGGGGTGGCGTTGTCGGTTTTGGTTAGCCTTTTGCTTTTGAGTTTAACTATACAAGTACCCCCCCTCGCTCGCCACATTAGCATAATGAAGAAATAAGTATTTGGGTAAACATGGTCTACCATTTGGCCTGTACCACACTTTGTTAGAAAAAAGAGCAACCTGCTGTTTTCTTCCCAACCCACCCTCTCTTCAAGGCTGGCTCTGGCCTGTAGGTCTAAAAGCATAGTGTGAGTCAGTGTGTACTGTGACTGTTTTACCTTCGGCGGCCTTACAGGCTTCAGTTAAGGCAATGAGCTCAGCCACTTGGGCAGAGAGGTTACATGGAAGAGGGCCAGAAGAGACAACATGGGAGTCAGTGACAACAGCGTAACCAACTTTGTTCGTTCCTGTGGAGGGACCACGTGATGCTGAACCATCTACAAAGAAAACAAAGTCAGAGTTAGGTATTGGGGTGTCCTTCAAGTCAGGACGAGGAGTGCATTGCACATGCAGCTCTGCATGGGTAGAAGAGAAGCTGAGTTAAGGACAGCACAGTGTTTTACAGTGACATTGGGTATGCCTAGAAGGGTGTTGTGATATCTAGTAAATCTGGCTGCAGTCTGGTGCAATGTTTTTTGATCGTTCAATATGACTTGAACTGCATGTGGCCTTTTCTGCAGCTGCCACGGCTCTTAAGCACGGGGGAAGGCCTGCAGCGACAGGGTCTACCTTAGTAGAGTAGTACGCCACTGGGCGTAGTTGATCATCATGTTTTTGTAAAAGAACAGAAGTCATACAACCTGTCTGTTCATCAACAGTTTGGGTGAAAGGCTTAGTTGGATCTGGCAAACCGAGAGTAGGTGGGCTTTGGAGAGCTCATTTGAGTCTCAGGAATGCTGTTTCTACCTCGGCGGTCCATTCAACGCTGGCGTGGGTGGCCAACCCTCGTCCATGAATTGGAGTGGAGCCTCGAGGACAGAGTAGTCAAGGATGAAGTTTCTGCGATAGGAACACATATCCAGAAAAGACATCATCTGTTTCTTTGTAATAGGTTTTGGAATTCCTGTCGGAGCCATTGCAGTTTGGAAAAACTGGCTTTGTGACCTTCCGCAGCAAGGTGTTTTAGCAGAGAGTCTCGGCGGCACTGTTCAAGTGTAGGGGAACACATAAGCAAATCATCTACATTAGGGCTGCAACAACGAATCGATAAAATTGATAATCAATTATTAAAAGTGTTGGCAACAAATTTTATTATCAATTTGTTGTGTCGCGTGATTACTGCGTTACTCGCCAAGTCGCGGAGCAGTTCAGTTGCACTGCCGGTATCGGCAGAAGCGGAGAAAACAGTCTGCCAAAAAATCTTCTAAAGTGCAGGAGTAGTTCAGGCTATATAAAACTATAAAGTGTGTGCTGCATCCTGCCGAGGTTGACACGAAGTGCGCGTGCGCACGTATGCACGCGCACAAAAGACGATCGGTTTTCTATCACTTTTACGTCATATTAATGATATAATAGCACTGTGTGGATCATTTACCTTGCTGCAGTGCGCTCCCTGGTTATAGTAAGTGAACTATCAGCTTCTACCTGCTCAGATCTCACAGTCAGCAGTAGAAGCGGAGGAGAGCAGCAGGGGAATCTAGCACACATAGTTTGTATGGTAGCCTAATGATGGAAAAAGAAAAAAAAATTGGTAACTACAAAAATAAACCATAATTTATTACTGTAAATATATAGTTTCACAGAAAAATTGTTGTATTTTTTTCTGCGTTGTGTGTGAAATCATGAAGAATAATGAAACCAGTCTGTACACCACAAAGATGAACTGGTTTAGACTTTATTCTTGGTTGACACTGCTGGAGGGTAATTTTGATTTATAAGTGTGCTCTATTTGTGTGACATAGTTTTTTTATTACCAATTTGTTATAGTTTGCGATATATGGTAAATGACAAATGATATAACTGAACCGCCACTGAATGTTGAAACAAATCCTTTTTTATAATTTTAATTTTTCTTTATTATTTATCTATTATTTATTGTTCGAACGGCTCAGGTCGACTGAACAACAGAAAATACCTCTTTTTGTGTAGCATACATGTGTATGTTAAAGCTATCAGACATTAATATTTAGTTGTTTTGTTTAAATTATCATTTATTATTTAATATTACTTTAATAACTCAGGGACGTCCAAGCAGCAACATGTTTGAGGACTGTTTTGCATTGTCAATTTGAAATAATGTTTTGTTTTTGAATGAAGAGTAAATAAAGTATATAAATAATATTTTTTTATCCGATTCATCGATTATCAGAATAATCGTTAGTTGCAGCCCTAATCTACATACTGAATTAGAGCGGACCCCGGAGTTAACTGCAGAGGTTCCTAACTTTCTTTGAGCGCAGCATTGTATATAGTAGGAGATTCAGTGAAACCTTGGCACAGTCTAGTCCATGTATATGGCTTGCCAAAAACATGGATAGCATGGATAGCTGAATTAACAGCTTGTACATCTTGGACAAAAACACCATTCTGTAGGTTAGCCTGAGTCTCTGATTTTCTTTACAGGAAAAATGCGAGTGCGCACAGGAGAGGTTGGACAGGGAACTATCACTCCTGCGTGGAGTAATGACTGAAAAACTGGACGAATGTTTCCTGTTTAAGAGGATATTGATACTTCTTTGGTCGATAGTCTGATTCGGGAGAGATCACAACAGGCTCTGCATTTCTAATTAGGCCTACATCATATTTGCTTTTAGCCCAGAATGTATTAGGGACTTGTGAGAGCTCCGGTGCAACATTGTGTGCTGTCATGGTTACAGTGTGTTCAGCTGATATGTGTGTTCCCAGAAGAACATACAGTGATAGTAAGGCTGACACAGTTTCAGGAAGGTTTTTAGAAAAACATGACAGGGGAGAATAGACTCCCGCATCAGACATGTGGATGAGAGTCAGAGATCTTAAAGAAGCGTAATTGTGAGGGAAAGAGAGATACAGAAGCTGCGCAGAATGAGTCATTCCAGTAGAGTGTGTGTAACTTTAGTCTGTCGGACAGGTCAGGATCAAAGAGAAACCGTTCTGCATAGTCTTCGTCAGGGCCATCTGAAACATAAGCCGAACAATGCAATTTGGTTATTTTGTCCATCTGTGGTTTCATGACGTCATGACTAAATTTGCACAGTAGCCGCAGCACAGGAAGTGACAACCACCACTGATAGACATACAGAGGGAGCTTCTCTTCAATTCTGCCAGTTTCACCTGTGTTTATACTTTCCTGATGTTGAGTATCCTCAGACTCAGCAACTGTCTCCTCCACCCCCTCCCCTCAGTCGCTTTGCACTGGCTGGTCTTGGGATGCGCTGGCCAAATTGTCCTTGTTGGGACACTCCTTGGCCCAGTGCCCAGTCTGCCTGCAGAGGTAGCACTGGTTTCTGTCTACCTGTGAGTGAGTTGGGCTCTCTGTTGCGTATCTTTGGTTTTCTTCGCCGTTTTCTCAGCAGTTTACTTTTTCTGCTTGTTTAGCGTGACAGAGCACTTCTGTCAGTCTAGCTCCGTCGAAAATGCCCACGCAACTTTTTGCAGTCTCTCGCTTGATATCAGGGCGGAGGCCCTTCACGAAGCTGTTGATCAGATGAGTTTCCCATGAAGATATCTCGGCTTTGTCACTTGGCTCGTCAATGCCACGGTTGTCCTTAAACACAGTGTATAGTCTCTGATAAAAGTTTGCTGTTGACTCGTCTCCTTTCTGTTGGCAGTCATATTTTCTGTATGTTCACTCTGTTGGGAAAACTTTTCTTTATGGCGTCACACAGCTCTGTTATCTTGGCTCTGTACGCTGCGTTGTTGTCCCATTCTGGTTTCATCATGCGTTCCTCGCACATTGTTTTTCATTTTATTTTGGCGATGTCGGTGGAACCCATCTTTATGATCAACAATCTGCGTAACTCAGTGGGGTGGAAATCTTTACAAAAGTTCATCAGTTCATGAGTGAACATACTGCCTGATGCTCTGTGATCAGGGAGATGAGACATTGCTTGTTTCTTGTCCATGGGCGAAAGATGAGTGCAGAGCTGTCTGCTCCCATCACCTGGACCATGGGCATTTGGTGCGTCGTTCCTTGGTGCAGTGTGGTGCTGCTGTGCAGTGTCATCAGACTTGGATTGGGCAGGGGAATGGGCTGGAACATGCTTTCCCCTTCCTCATCCCCGTCACCCTTGTCTTTTCCGTATATGTGTCCAGTAAATTGATTTACTTTATGATGCGGGGAGAGGGATGATGGTCTCTGGCTTTCGTCCAATGGAGAAGCAGCTCCGACCTCAGTGACTGACAAGGGGTTGGAGTAGGGTGGTGGGCATTCCTGAGCTGGAGGAGGAGAGCTGAGGAGAGAGCCGCTGTGTCCTGTGAGTGAAGGATACAGATCATTCTTAGTTGTCTTTTTTTCATTTTTCTTTCAACTCATAACTTCTCCTTCAACATTGCACAGAATTCTACTTGCACAATAAAAAATAAAATAAAAAAATATTTCAAACAATTGTTGAGAATGATGGTTAACATCATTCTCAACAATTGTTTGAAATATTTTTTTATTTTATTTTTTATTGTAGCTTATTAAAATGCAAGATATTTTTTCTGACTGATTTATTGCCCAATATCGCCGTGTATCTCGCTTCTTTCCCCCGCCCTCCCCCCTTGTCTTTGTTGTCACTTTGTTGTCACTTTGTAGCCGCTCCACAGAGGGCACATGGCTAATTAATATGCATGTGCTGACCATATATGGTTGTGTCCAGGCGTTCCGGGGGCGCAGTATGAGGTGTGTTTACGCACCATTCTTGGGTCCGGTGTGATTTATCAATGGAAAATCGGAGAGTTGTCCGTAAATGTTTTGGATGTACGGATGGATTTTTGTCTTTTCGCCGTATGCAAAAATGTAGTAGCAGTTTTACACCCTTTTTGATAAATGAGGCCCCAGATTTGTAAGTATATATTTACAATGACCAGTTACCCTCACTCATGTAAACCTATCAGTGGGTGTTGTTGTTTGCTTTCTAAAGATATGTGTACTGATTTTTGTTGTTGTGTGACAACCACTCTTAAAATAACACCTCCGGGAGGTTACAGTTTATGTATTTGCTGTTGAGACTGATGGTTATTTGATGTCAAAAATGTGTAATGTAGGGTATTCCAAGAAGGTGGTTAAGTGGCAAACCTGGCTAAGTAAACTCGTGAGAAGGGGTAAATTCACTAATAGATGAACCCTTTGGCTTTTGTTTAGCTAATATATTGAAGCCACTGGAGTCTTCCATTATCAGATTTACCTCTCCCTCTAGGTTAACTAACCCAGGTTTGTCACTTAACCACTTTTATGGAATACCTCTCTGGACTATTGTTTTGTTGTTGTTTGTGACAACCACTCTTAAAATAACACCTCCAGGAGGTTACAGTTTCATCTCTCTACCACTAGGTACTTATACTATATTGACGGGGTTAGATAGAATAACATTACTGAAAAGAGATTAATACAGTTTTCTTTGACTAAAACTAGACTAAAATAGTCAGGGACAATTCTGACTAAAACTACACTAAAATGCTCAGACTTTTCGTCAACTAAAATTTGACTAGACTAAAAGGAGTATGAACATGACTAAAACTAATAAAAACTAAAACGACCGCTTGACACAAAGACTAGACTAAAACTAAAAGTAAAATAGGCCGCCAAAAACAACACTAATTGCTGGCAATGAAAGCAGGAGATACATAGTTGCAGAGATAGAACAGGGCATACAGTTCTGCAGTTTGGTTGCATACAGAGTGAGAAAAACAATTTTCATGACAAGCAGAAAGTGTATCTTGTGATTCTCTTTTTGACGAAGTTATAGTTAACATACATTTTCCATTACAGGACACAGGCAGTAGCTGGAGGGAGAACAAGAGAAATATACAAAGTACTTTAATATCTTAGGAAATGACTTCATGGGTGAGGACAGCACTGACCTCTGAGAACTGACAGGTAACATTTACTGTTTGACAGACAGCTAGCAGGTGGTGGGGGAGGGAGGAAGGTGTGCTCGGGCATCTCCTCCAAGTCTTCTGCAGCAGGAGGTGGTGCTGGTGGTCCTGGTGTGGAGGGAGCTGGTGACTCTGCAGGCTGGTCCAAGATGAGGGCTGTCAGAGGTTCAGTGGAGTGGTGGTGGTGCTCCTGGGTTGCGTCCAGCAGTTCCTCATCTGTTGGTTCCAGCACCAGCCCCCTCATGTGGTGCTGCTGTGGTGGTGGTGGTGGTGGTGGCAATGGTAGGAGGTGGCAGCATGTTTTTACTGTTTTAACAATATACAATGGATTCAAAGGTAGAAACCAGAAAATGTCTTTTTAAAACAAGTTCAATAATCTCAAATATTTGCAGTGTATACAGCAAAATATTGAGAGCAGTCAAAAATGAATCCCAGCTTCTCTTTCATAAACAATATTCCATATCTAACACTTTATTTTTGCTACTTACACTCTTCTGTGTCAACTACCGCCTTGACTTTCATCTGAAGGCTCCTCAGATGATGTTGAGGGAAGAGGGTCTGGAGCCATCTTACTGAAGTCTGAGGAAAATTCTTGGTACGCTGTAGTACTATCGACAGCCAGAAGGATTACAAATGACAGCTGCTATGTCTGCACACAACTTCCTCACGGAGTGGGGGCCGCAATACCTGTGATGCCACTACCATTGAACATTTCTGAGACACTAGGCGTCATGGTAGCCTTTACCTTGGGAGTTTCCCTGAAGGACAGAACTGTGAAAGACATGGCTAAGGCCGCGTTCACACTGCAGGCAAATCTGATTCCTTCTCATATCCGACTTTTAGGCCTGACTGTCCACACTGTTTTTAGCAAGTGTCCAAATCGGATTTGGCTCTGTCGTCGGAGCGGAGTCGTCATCTAGCGTGTATTGTGCGATGTCATATAATTGCTACAGCGACGGCAAACCCATAGCAACAAACCAGACAGGAAGATGATGGAGGCAGGTCACCTAAGTTTATTGGCCTTATCACGGTCTAGTCGAGGAGTAGAACAACTTAGATACACTAGACAACTTCAACGCCGGAGGAGGCTGGTAAGGCCTATATACAGAAGCACTTCGTGCTGCACTCACTGCAGGCGTTACTGTGCACCGACAAGTGTGGTGTTACCCGAAGAGCTACGATTGATGGGAAAATTTAGTCCTCAGCAGTTTTGACAAAGACCAATGGCTTGCTAACTTCAGAATGTGCCGAGCAACGTTTCATATGCTGACTGATTGCCTACAACCAAGGCTCACACGTCTGGACACGCACTTCAGGCAGGCAATACCGGTGGAGAAACGTGTGGCAGTTTAAAATGCATTCAACTGCTCAAAAAGTATAGCATTTCTAAAGTGCTTCAGTCTTTTGTGCCTGTATTTAAGCAAACTCCACATTCACCCTCTGTAGCAGCTCAGGAGACAACAACCCCTCTGTCATCATGGCTTCCAAGCCCCCACTGCCCCTGGGCCTGTTTATATCCTGCAGAGACTGGTACAAATAACAACATAGCAACAATATAGTTATCAGCCTTCCAAAATCTATATTGTTTTCAACCCAATAAATATAAATACTCCATGTAGCCCATCAGTGAAATCATAAGATTAGTGTACTCACCAAAATAGTTGATTGTCTATCTGCAATACTTCTGTTCTTTCGAGGTCTTGCGTTTTGGCATGATGCTAACTTTCTGTCAATCTCGTATGACGTATCAGCACATGGACCCTTGTTTACATTTTTAACCAATGATAGCAGATATTTATCTGACACCGGTCTTAGCCAATCATTTGTTAGATCAGATATGTTACTGTGTTGGATGCATTTTTTACAGTGTATGATTGGATGTTGTGCTGCATCCCAGCAAAGACGAAAAAACTCTGCTCTTCAAGCCTAGTGCCTCAAAAAGGAGGACTGTCACTACCCGATCTGACTCCCTACCATAGACTGTATGTAAGAAATGGACGTAACATCCGTGACGTCACCCATTGGTTTGTGGACTGCTGCTTGGAGCTTGGAAGCCAATAGTATCGAATCTAGGCAGCGCCATCTTGAAAATTTCAGGTGCATGCCGGGAAAAAAAGAACACAGATTCTACTTATATGGGTATGAGGCGGAGTGACTAAATTTAGCTTTGTGTATATGATATTTCTCTAGTAATATTATTAGATTCATGACATACAGTTCTTTCTGTTTTTTACTTTTGACATCATGGACACCAAAAAGTACATTGTTCCAGTCCAAAGAGAAATCTGAATAAATCTTCAATGTGACATAACGTACTACTTCTTTCCAGATGGTGGCAGTAGAGTGACAGTGTCAGAACAGGTGCATCACAGTTTCAGGCTCAGACTCACACAGAGAACAGTTCACACATAAATCTTTCTTAAATTTTAACAAAATTAATGTTTGGCAGGGTAGTATCTATGAATCAGTTTGTAAGACACTTCTCTCACTTTGTTTGTAATTAAGTATCTGTATGGGAGGTTCCATACATGGATCCAGTTCAAACCATCAACCATATTAGACCAGTACTGAACAACAGATGGGGTAGTGGTGATATCTGTCTGAAACAATGATCTGATGAGACGATTATTATTTGTTTTAGATTTGACAGAGAAGCATATATGACCCACTGGTGTTAATGTGGGGTCTAAAGGAAGACACAGCACCTCTTAATAGAGTTAGGATACCAGAGGGAACGGCATCCATTACAATTGCAAATTCATTTGGGGTAACAGGAACACCGTATGTTTGAAGAAATTCATAGTAATTTAGCAGATTTCTATTATCATTGAGTAGCTGGGTAACTAAAATTATGTTGTTATCAAACCAGGAATTAAGAAATAGAGATTTATTTTTATATTTGATGTGCTGATTGTTCCAAATAAAGCATCTATGTGGAGAGAAGTTGTGTTTGTATATTAAGGACCATGCCAACAACATTTGCTTATGGAAGTTTGAAAGAATTAGGGGAATTTTTTCTATTTTATAATCACATAAAAGTACATATTCAAACCTCTGACAACTATTTATAAGCAAACTATTTATATTTATTCATATTTATATATTTATACGATTGATTTATTTTATTTATATTTATATGTTTATACAACTGATTTATTTCGCGTATCACGTTTTTGAGTCTGGCAGCGTTTTTTCCAAGCGGAGTTGCCGTACATAACCGTACAAGATGGCGGACGACCGCGGACGCTACTGCGCATGTCAGACTCAAATCGGGTAGCGACTCACATCGGGTAGTGACAAGGACAAATACGCGTAATTTGCAATTCTATAAAGTCAAGAATTAACAAGAGAGAGATTATTAGATAAATACATGGCCAGAATCTCAGCAGACGTTATGATAGGATGAGGATTTTCTTTCATTAAAACCAAATGTTTCTTCTTCACAATTATCTACACATGAATAAAATACACAATTCACCCGTTCACATATAACATGTGACATCAGAAGAGTTCTCAGAAATAAGTTGTCAAAAGGTAACATACACTACTAATTTTAGCTCATCTACAAGCGCTCACCTTGGTGAATACTCCCTCTTGTGGCAAAGAGAAAGAACTACACTGTATAAAGTTAAGTTTGAACCCACAGTGAAAACACATTTAAATCTGGCCTTTTTCAGAGCAAAATTGATAAAATGATTATTCCACCTTAACCATTATGACTTTGGTGTCTTTCACCTTTACCCAAATCAGTGAGGATGACCCTGGAGATTGTCACAACAACTTCTTGAAGCTGTATGATGACCCAGATACCTTACTGTGACCTTACTGTATGTAACCCAAGAAGAATCACTACTTTAACTGTAATGTCACAGACTTAGAAGGATATTCACTGAATCTGATAGTGGTAGGGGTACATCATTTTGTGTCACTCCAATTTTTTGATGCAGTTTTCACTTTATGTAATTTGCATGAAGTGTGGTCAGGCTGTTATGCTAGATATCTGAAAATAAATGTTTTCTGCAGTTAAACTAGGATTATTTGATTATTATTTGAAGAAAATACATTTTTGGAACTGCATGCATTTATCCTCCCCGAAGAAGACTGAATGTGAGGAGACAGTAGTTAAAAGTCCCTTCCAGACATATTTCAAAACATACAAAAATAGTCCATAAGAAAGTCAGAATACCTTATACAAATTCTGAAATATTTATTCTCCCTGATAAAAAAAATCCTAAATCTATAAATATGCCATAAATATATCACACTTGTGTTTATTGCATACTGGACCACCACTCAGTACTAACTAATTTGTTATATCACAAATCTGAAACTGAGATTTAAGGTGAGTACAGAGAAATGTTCACCCTTCAGCAAATTAATGTGAAAACAGCCATCTAACTCATACATCATTCTGCACATGAAGTTCAAACATTCATCAAATGGAACAATGTGCAAGGAAAAATGAGTTATGTTGTAATCCTTTAGATTTCAGTCCTGGTTAATTTGGCAAATGCAATTTAATAATACAGCAAACACTTATTGGGCAGCTAAAACAGGCAATTGGGTATCTGTTAACAGAACAACCAACAAAACTGACTGCATTTTAAGGAAGACACATTTATAATCAAATATTACTTTTGGTGCTAACTATGGTGACAAATACAATGCATTTCCTGTTTCTGTTTTACTATAAGAATCAGCATATATTTCACCAGTTGAACACTTTTAATCTGAAGCAGCAGCAAGAAGAAATATTGGTATTGTATTTGGAGTAAGTAAATTCACCTTTAATGTGGCTATAGGAAAGTTAACAGTAAACTGAGGCTGATATCAAAGAGATCAAATTAAAAACTGTATAACTGAATTACATGCTGCATTTTCCCTGTAGATACGAATCAGAATACAGGGCAAAATGTAAATAGGTTTAATGGCTGTAGCTGGAAATATGTTGTGTTATCAAAAATACTATAAAAAATGTGGTTTGACTTAATAAAGATCTTTTATTATATTGTTATATAGTTATGTTTGTTAAGTATGTTGACTGTTGCACAGGACTAACTTGACGTGGAGAAGTACAAGCGGAGTGTTCACACAATGCAACCATTTATTACAAGAACCTTCAAATAAAAAATACGGCTCTGTTCATCCGTCCTCTTCATCAACTGCACACAACAGGGACTGACGTAGCATGGCATACACGTAGGTATACAAAAAGAAAAACCGTAATACCCCACATAAGAGCGCCATACAAAAATGATATTTAACACCCCCACTCGCTCTTATCTCATTAGGTTGCATGAAAACAAAATAACAGAATGAGGCTTCCTCATTATCTTAAAGTATAATACACTCTTTGCACTCCTAAGTGCCAAACATGTCTCCTGCAAACCTTTTCAACTTTAGCTTAGTAGCTGGCTTTGTCAGAACATCAGCAATCATTTGATCAGTAGGACAATATTCCAAAATGATATTTAATATCAATGTGTTTGCAACGTTGTCTGTTAACTGGATTTTTGGCTAGTGCTATGGCACCTTGATTGTCTTCATACACCTTCGTTTGTGCATATTGGTAAGTGTCTATACCTCTGAGCAGTTGTTCTAAGTAGATGCATTCCTGTACGGCTGATGCTAAGGACATGTATTCAGCCTCACAAGTCGATAACGCTACTGTTGGTTGTTTTCTTGTTTTCCAGGATATCAAAGAGCTTCCCTCATTTAAACTGACACAATATCCTGATGTACTTCGTCTATCCGCTGAATCTGATGCCCAGTCAGCATCACAGTAGACCCTTAGACCTAATTTTTCTGTGTCATTTCTCCTGAAGAATAACCCCTGTTCTGTTGTACCCTTGAGGTACCTGAACACATGCTTTACTGTGTTCCAGTGTTCTACTGTTGGTTCAGCAAAGTGCTGAGAGAGTTTACTGACCACAAAGCTTATGTCTGGACGGGTGCATGTGGACAAGTAAATTAAACTACCTACTGCCTCCCTATACTTTCTTGGCTCTTGCATTTTCTCAGCATCTTCTGTGTATTCAAGTTTTGGTTCACATGGTGTTTCTCTAGACTTGCAATCCTGCATTTCAAATCGATCTAGAATCTTTCTCACATATCTCTCCTGTGACATTTTGACTACACCATTTGCTTGTTCAAAATCTATCCCCAAGAAATGTCTCAGCTTTCCCATGTCTTTCATTTTGAACCTTTCAGTAAGCATCCTCTTTACATTTCCCAGAACACTCTCGTTATTAGCTGCTATGATCAGATCATCAACCCAAATTATTAGGATTACTTTCTCATTGTGTTTTTCTCTTGTATACACACAGGTATCAGCTGGGTTCTGTACAAAACCATTCTCAACTAAACATGTATGCAACATAGCATTCCAATTCCTCCCTGACTGTTTAAGACCATAGAGAGATTTGTGTAGCTTGCACACTAGTTTTTCACCTGATTTTGACCTTTTCTCATAACCCTCAGGTTGCTCCATATAAATTTCACAGTCAATTGGGGCATGCAAATAAGCGGTCTTAACGTCCATCTGGTGTAAGACTAGATCATCCTGCACTGCCTTTTGCATGACCACTCTCACACTTGTCATATCAGCTGTGGGTGAGAAAGTCGCCTCATAATCAGTGCCTTGTTTCTGACTGTAGCCTTTTGCTACGAATCTTGCCTTGTATTTGTCAGACCCATCAATTTCAGTCTTAAGTGCAAAAACCCATCTGCCCCCCACTGTCTGTTTGCCTGGTGGCAACTGAGTGAGGCTGAAGGTCTCATTCTCCTCCAGAGATCGCATCTCCTCTTTCATGGCATTTGTCCACTGCCTCGCTTTGGTTGATGCAATGGCGTCCTGGTAAGTTTGAGGTATGTCACACACCGCTCTGTAACAAAAGTCCATGCATGTGTGCAGTTTGTCCTCCTTATCCTCAGTCTCATAATCCTGTAGATGAGCTGGTTTCTTTCTATTTCTCGGTGGGTTCCTTTTGGTCACAGTCTCTGTGACTTCACCTGGCTGTGTGTACTCAGTCTTTTCAGGTGAAGTCTCGGTAATACCACTTTGATCACCCTGACCTGGTACATTTTCCACATTTTCATCAACAACACTCTCTTCACTGTTGTCAACCCTTGGACTTACACCCCCATGTTCTATGTGTGACTCAGATGTTTGTGTTTCCCTTTCCTTGGTTGTTTTAGTGGTGAATTTCACCAGTCTATGCTTTTGGACCCTCTTTGTGTCTGGATAGTATACTAGATAGGCTGGGCTGTTTTTATCGTAGCCTATGAAAACGCCTTGCTCACATCTAGAGTCCAATTTGCTTTTCTCTTGCTTGTAAGCAAAACACATTGATCCGAATTTTTGCAATTTGGATATGTTTGGTACCTTGCCTGTGAATAGCTCGTAGGGCGTTTTCTTTGTGCGCCTACTGTAGCACCTGTTTCTCACATAAGCTGAGGTCTGCACAGCGTAGTTCCACAGCTCATCTGGCAGCCCGCTTTCTATCAGTAGGCATCTGCTCATATCATAGAGTGTTCTCCAACCTCTCTCCGCAGTGCCATTTTGGTGTGGTGAGTAAGGAGCAGACGTCTCATGCCTAATCCTATTCTTTGTTAACAGTGCCTGAAAGTCTCGACTTGTAAACTCAGTGCCGTTATCTGAACGGATACACTTGATTTCTCCATAAGGCGCTATGTCTGCTAAGAATCTTTCTGTGGCCTGCACCGTATCACTCTTGGACTTTAGAAAGTACACAAGTATAGTGCCTGAGTAGTCATCTGTGAAGGACTGCACATATCTGTGTCCCTCTTTGCTTGGTGTGGGCATAGGCCCGGCTAAATCAGTGTGGACTAGTTCTAGGGGCTTCTTTGCTTTCTTATCTGGCTCCCTATTTCTTGTCTGAGTGAACTTTCCTTGTGTACACACATCACATGACTGATCCAACCCAACTGTACCTCCCTTAATCTCCATGCCCTTCACAACACCTTGTAACCTTTTAACATCCTCAAAATTACAATGACCCAGTATTTGGTGCCACGTCTGTATATCATGACATACATTACACTGATCAACATCTTTTTCAACAGTTGGCAAGTAATACAAATTCCCAGTTTCATGAATGTCAAACCTGCTACCACCCTTGGTGACCATGCGGCTGTCCCCCTTTTTGAAAGTGATTGTAGCTCCTCCATTTGACGCTCTTGCCACTGAGAAGATGTTGTGTGGGTATGATGGCATGTAGAGTGTATCTCGTAGCTGCGCTGTGTGTTGCCGTCCAGCGTTGTCTAGGAGATGGATCACCGCCGTTCCTCTCTGTTGGGCCATTCCACTGCACTTGCTTCCATCGGCTAATTCCACACAGTGGGTCTCTGGTTGGAACGAGCTGTCAAAGTTCTGGAACTTGTTGATGTCGTTCACAATGTGGGAAGTTGCCCCCGCGTCCACCATGATGCCTTTCGTTTTCACGTTGAGTGGTGGTCTTTCACTTTTCACATGTTTGGCCATGAAGAAGTGATCTCCTTCATCACCATCTTGTTCCTCAGCAACTTTACTGGTGCCATCTTGTCCCCTCTTTTTCTTACATAGTGACTCAGCATGGGTATTGTTTCTACAGTAATTGCATACTTTCTTGTAACACTTTCTCGCCCTGTGTCCTTTTATTCCACATTTATAACAAGTCAAGTTGGCATCTTCTTCTTTTCTGTTACCTTGTGGCTTGCTGTGGCCTCCGCCCTGTCTTGTATGCGTCTTCATCACGTTATCTGTGGTCTGTTCTGTCATTTTCATTTTCTCCGACTCTTCATAGACCCGTAGCCTTCTTTTAAAGTCTGAAAACGTAACGTTATCCTCATTCTGCGTTACATGGACTGCTAGCGGCTTGAATGAGTCTGGTAGCCTGCCTAGCATCATGGCTACGATTAATCCATCACTCATGGTTTCTCCCGCATCTCTTAACGCTGTAATGATGTTCTCTGCCCTTATTAAAAAGTCTGTAACAGTCTCGTTTTCTGCCATTCGCAGCTTTGTTAATGACGTGTACATATTTATAATCCGTGGCTTGCTTTTTTAAGTATGCTCAGGGCTTTCCTGCCATTATCAGCGGCTTCGTGCCTTATTAGTGATAGGCTTT
This sequence comes from Scomber colias, assembly GCA_021039105.1. Taxonomy (NCBI): domain Eukaryota; kingdom Metazoa; phylum Chordata; class Actinopteri; order Scombriformes; family Scombridae; genus Scomber; species Scomber colias. The sequence continues at coordinate 87,832 of JAJDFG010000132.1, forward strand.
TATCGTCTATTAGCCTTACCAGTTCGGCATAGCAGTCTGCATTTTTCCGGTCGTCCTCATCGCTCGCCTGAGCGGGTTCATGTAAAATGGTCTGATTCAACTTGAGAATGTGTAGACAGCTTAGGAACCTCGTTTCCCAAAGGTCATATTTCTCTTCAGATCCGTCGAATAAAAGCTGCGGTGCTGGGGCTCCTGTTGCTCGGTTTGCCATCTTCCAACCCCGCCAATTTCTCAGCTTCTTTGCTGGCTAGCTATCGCGTAATACGTCGCGTTAAACGTCGCGTTAAACTTTTCACACTCGCTTATCTTCGACCCTGGGCCCATAACCTGTTAAGTATGTTGACTGTTGCACAGGACTAACTTGACGTGGAGAAGTACAAGCGGAGTGTTCACACAATGCAACCATTTATTACAAGAACCTTCAAATAAAAAATACGGCTCTGTTCATCCGTCCTCTTCATCAACTGCACACAACAGGGATTGACGTAGCATGGCATACACGTAGGTATACAAAAAGAAAAAACGTAATACCCCACATAAGAGCGCCATACAAAAATGATATTTAACAATGTTGGACTGAAACCTCTCAATCATTTACTACATTATTTATGTAAACAGATTAAAAAATACATAAACATAAAAATAGTGTCCCACCTAAAGAATATTACTGGCTGCTTCAATCACACCACATTGTGCTGGAGCTCCTATGAGCCAGTAAAATAAGCAGAATGTCACTGAGGGAACACGAGGGAACAGAAAGGAAAAAACAAGTTTTTGTGAAATCAGCTATTTGTAAGATTGCCAGTCCGTCCTCCCATGTATAATTAGGCATGACTCTTTTCTCTGTCCTGTCTGTGTTGTTTGTTCAGGAAACCAACATTGCGCCATTCATAGCCTCCTCCCATCGAGTCTACATTGTTTTCCAAGCCCAGTTGACCAGCCTGCCTTCAGGGTTCAGAATTACCTGGAGCAGCTGAAAAAAATCACTTATTCACACACACGCGCACACACCAGCATATGCAGATAACAGAGTTACTGCAGATCTGCAAGAAGACACAAATTCTCTGACTTGTGAACGCAGCACAATGTAAATTGTACTGTCTCTGGAGCTGTACATACATGTGTACGCACACACATTTCTATCGAGTTTGACAGCCTGCGCATGCACATTCGTGTCTGTGTGAGTAGGTGATGAGTGAAAGTGGTGGTGTGCCAGTATAGATGTGTGTCTGTATGGAAAATTTGAAACAAAAATAAAAACCTTTGAGCCACAGGCGAACAAAATACAAACATCTAAGTTAAATACCGAGCTTTGATCTTCAGTAAGTTTCATTGTGTGTATGAAACTTTGTTTGTGCATTCTCTCAATAAACAGCACTGAGTGGAAAGACTGATGCACTGATTTTCGACATTGTTAAAATGGAGGGATGGGACTTAGTTAAGCTTTTATTAAACTTAATCACTTATATTTCATTTTAATTTAGTAGTTTAATTTCAGTTTTAAGCACTGTAACAGTGAAAACAGGGCAGATACGTTACTGGGATTTGTGTGTCTTACTGTTTTGGTGTAAAATGCTATATTAGCCATTATTGAGAAATATATGTGAATTTATTGTCAAAACTTCACAAAAAGCTATTTTAAGAGTAGAGACAGTGAAAACAGAACAGATATCAATGTTACTGGGTATTAAGTTTGACAGACAGCTTTACCTCAGCACTGCTAGCAGGTGGTGGGCGAGGAAGGAAGGCGGGCCCGGGCATCTCCTCCAAGTCCTCTGCAGCAGGTGGTGGTGCCGATGGTGCTGGTGTGGAGGGAGCTGGTGACTCTGCGGGCTGGTCCAAGATGATGGCTTTAGGAGGTTCCGGGTAGTGGTGGTGCTGCTCCTGGGTTAGCTGCAGCAGTTCCTCATCTGTCGGTTCCAGCACGGTGGAGGCACCATCATGTTGTACTGCTGTGGTGGTGGCGATGGCAGGAAGTGGATGCAGCTGGAGAGAGAGAGGGGCCTACTTCCCTAATGATCCTGAAAAAGCAAACAAGAACCCTGTGCTAACTACTCCTAGTCAAGCGAGGGGTTTAAGGCCACGCCTCGATGGTATGGAGGAAACAAGACCTATGCATTTATCTCATCCCATCTCATCCCATTAGGAAACCTTACACAAAGGTGATAAAAAAGGTGATACATATGTGACACATGTGATTACAGCAATACAGCAAAATACTCATTTCATCCCTGAAAAGGAAAAAGGAAAATCACAATAACAAATTTAATCATTTCACAAATTAATTTATGCACTGACGAGTCTTCAACCCATGTACTTAACGTACAGTCAAGAGTCACCACAATGGAGAGGTTATTAGCACTTTCGATGCATGGTGGCCTTGAATCCTTGATCAGTTTCATCAGTTGCAGTTTTTTCATTGCATTCAAATACACATTTATGAAATCAAAATCACATACAACATTCTCTATGGCTACGTTCACACCGCAGGCCTTAATGCTCAATTCCAATTTATTGCTCCGATTTGTTTGGCTGGTCATATTACACTTTTAAATGTGACCTCCTGAAGTGATCATTAATGACGTCACGCACAGAACGGTGTTTACGGAAACGAACGTGGCAACAGCAACAGCTGGTGAAGTTACTGGTAGTTTCATTTATGGTCTAATATAGAAAACAGTGTGTGGCGGCAGACAGCAAATTTGTGAGCGGGTGATGTTAAAAAGGAGGAAGAGGAGAAAGAAAATTAATACTTGCTGTGTGTTGCTCCAGAATAATGTCAAAGCAGCATTAAATGTGACCTGACTGTTCAGATTGCAGCCACATTAAAAATAATCTGATATGTATCCGATTCAGTACCACATTTGAATGTGGCCTGAATCAGATTTGGAAATGTCAGATTCAATGTGACTTGCGCTGTTCACATTGTCAGAAACAAATCAGATATGGGTCACATTTGAGTGAACAAATCGGATTCAGGTGATTTTTAACTGCAGTGTGAATGTAGCCTATAAACCAAAAGTAATTATTCTGGTTGCTCAAACTAGAGAAATGTTTAGTTGTACTTCATTAAACAAAAATGATTAAATTGATTAATAGTGTCATTTTGAAATTTGGGACACACAATAAAATCTGTAATCATTAAAACAAGGAAACCCTGAAAGGAAAATAAAATAAGGAGTACAGGAACACACAGAAGACTCTGAGTTTCATCTGCAGACAGCATCGGCCCCAGTTTAACACTCAGACAAATCACGCCTCCCACTGTCTGACTCCCTGATTCATTAAACTAAATACTTTTGATTAGAGACCTGAGGTCTCCACCTCCTCGTCATCATCTTCCAGGGAGAGGTCATTCTGACTTTTTTTCACAGAATTCTGAGTTTAAAGTCAGAATTCTGACTTTCTGAGAAAAAAGACAGAATTCTGAGAAAAAAGGCAGAACTCACCAAATTGAGTTGAGTTCTGACTTTTTCTCTCAGAATTCGGAGAAAAAAGTCACTCACTTTTTGTGTGGATTTAACAGATGTTCTGTGGATTTAACAGAGTCAATTGAATAGGTAGGGGTGTAACAATCATCTGCATCATCGTTAAGTCTCAAACTCAGATCATTCCAATCAGGTTTTTCATAGTCAGCTTTGATGAATGGAATTGGGCAATTTAAGCATAGGACAATGGATTGACACTGGCATAGTTTGACACAGCCAGCAGTTACTGAAATTACGATCACGTGCATAATCAATCACAAGACTAATAGCTGAATTTACTTTTGGCTCAACAGGCTGTTGAGCTTTGCTTTTAGTCAAGTCTTGCACAATCTGTTCTGTTTTAGCATCAGCTTGGTTTTTGGCTGACGTGAAAAAAAAACATAGGTAGAAGATCTAAGATTTAGGCTGTCCCTTTTTCCCCTCTGGATAGCTAACATCCCATAGTTTAGAAATCAGGGGAGGAAACCAGTTGTTGTTCAGTGAAACACCATAACTCTAGAGGTATAAGTTGAGGAAAGTCGGATGTGAATTTTACTTTCATCCTTCCTGGCTTAATTAACTCCATCTCCACCAACCTCTTATCATAGGTGGTCCACGTCCACTATCTCTTCATAAATATGTCAGGTCTTGCGACATAGTAATCATTTTTTTCACATATGTCAGTGGGACACTCAAAAACAACAGAGTTCACAGTTCGTTTTGTACAAGACAGAGCTGAAGGTGCTATTTTCTGGCTCCATTTTAGCAACATAATCACCTTGTTTTTCAGTTTCATGTGCATTTTCGTTGCTACTGAGCTTCAAAAAATGTCTTACTCCGTCCTTGCACAGCCTAATACCTGGTTTGTTTCTCCAGGGCTGTCCCGCAGAGGGCGCCCCCTCTTTGAGTACCGTATCACGAGCAGAGAAGCCTCCCTGCTATACTGAATCTTCCAGACCTAACTTGGCCCAGCCCTCCTAACAGGAGTGAAAGGATGAGTAATCGTCCGATTACCTACCATTGACCTTCACATCCTCTCTAGCGGCTGGGAGCAAGTCTGTACCTTGTGGCATGAATCCATTCTGCCTTGCCAGTCTTTCTTTGATAGTTGCATTCTGCATCCTTTCGACTTTGTGGGTGATAAGGAACATGTAACTGCCGCTTGAATCCTAAGATAGCTGACCGTCCCTGTGGGAGTTGTGAAACAAAAGCTGGACCTCTGTCACTATCTATTCCCTGTGGCACCCCGAATCTTGGAATTACTTCCCTTAGAAGAGACTTAACAACAGTTCTGGCATCTTCTTTCCTGGTTGGGAAGCATTCAACCCACTTTGGATATTGATCAGTTATTACTAACAAATACTTGTAGCCTCAACAACTGGGCATATGTGCAAAATCTATTTGCATATTTACAAATGGATCTGATGGGGGTTCCGAATGGTCATGTCGCACAGTGCTGTTCTGTTTTCTGGTCTGTGGCATATCAAGCAACTTTCAACAAGTGTTTGTGAGACCTGTGTGATACCTGGTGCAAACCATTGTGAGCAAATAACATCTTTCGACATGCGCTGGTCCGTGTGCAACACGTGCCAGTATCACGACCATCAGGTTGGAGCCACAAGTTAGACTCTGCATCAACTGTACAATCTTTTTCTCAACCAAAGACTACGCTCCCTATCATCAGCGCGATTTTGCAGCATTACAACATCATTAACGGAGGGTAGCGAAAACAGATGGACAGGCTGTGTGGAGGCACACTGATGTACCATGGAGGAAGAGGAAGTTGCTGCTTGTTTAGCTGCGAAATCAGCCATTGGATTTCCTCGTGAAATAGGATAATTTTACTGAGAGAGCACATTTCACAATTGCAAGCTGGAACGGACGCATAATGGCATCTAGCAGGTCATTTACCAACTCATGATGTTATAGTGGTCTGCTAGATAATGACACAAACCCTCTCATTTTCCATAACTGACTGAGATCAAGAGCTACACCAAAAGCATATCGTGAATCAGTGTAGATGCTGGCAGTTTTACCAGAAGTGATAATACAGGCCCTAGTGAGGGCATATAGTTCTGCTGCCTGCGCTGGAGTGCCAGGCGGCAGGTCTAGCACTTCTAAAACCTCCCAATCATTTACTACTGCATAGCCAGCTAGGTGAAAGTTGTCAGATGGTCTGCTAGCTGAACCATCAGTGTAAAGAATCATTTCTGTCAGGCTCTTGGACCCAAATGCAGATCACGAGAGGCAAAAGTTAGTTGCAAGCCACAGATTTATTGTGGGGGCAAAAGGGGGCAGAAAGGTCAGCAAATGGCTGGCTTGGTGGCTTCGGTCTTGCAGAGGATGGGGTATGGCTGGTGTAGCTCTGCTAGTGATAGCAGCATTAGAATGGTCTGAGGGAAAGAGCGTTAACATCTACACAGACTCAGCATATGTTGTAAGAGCAACACAGGTGGAACTGAGCCAGTGGATGAGAGCAGGATTTCTCACAGCCTCTAAAACCCCTATCAAACATGAAAAAGACATCAAACGACTGGCAGAAGTCTTAATGAAACCCAGACTGATTGCAGTAATTAAATGCAAGGGACATGACAAAACTGACTCACTGACTGCAAAGGGAAATGACGCAGCTGACCAGGCAGCAAAACAGGAAGCAGGATATGGTGTGCAGTACACTATGATACAGTCAGAAAAGACAATACATGATTTGATGCTTCCCCCTTGTGAGGAAGATGTAGTAGGATTAGAACAGGAAAAAGCTTCTCCTCAAGAGAAGAGTGTGTGGATAAATAAAGGAGCCAGAGAGAGTGAGGGGATTTGGAGAGCACCGGATGGGAGGCCAGTACTTCCCCCGGGACTCACCTCAGCTGTGCTCCAGGAAGCACATGGGTTAACTCAGTGTGGCAGTACTCAAATGAAACATCACCTGACTCATTGGTGGCATCCTTATCTACCTGCAGCAATTGGAAATCACATCAGAGAGTGCAGCACATGTAAGGCCTATAATGTAAAACCAACTATCAAACCACACCAAGGCAAATTTCCATTACCTTCCCTGCCAGGACAGGAAATCATTATTGATTACACAGACATGTTGATCAATGCTAGAGGCAGAGGTGTTCACAAGTCATTTTTTGCAAGTCCAAGTCAAGTCTCAAGTCTTTGAGTGAGAGTCCAAGTCAAGTCTCAAGTCTTTGAGGGTCAAGTCCAAGTCAAGTCTCAAGTCTCTGGTTAAGAGTCCAAGTCAAGTTTCAAGTCTCTCGCAAACACTAAATCAAATTCAAATTCTATAAGCTGTAAAATCCTCTATATAAGACAGTATTGATGATTGTTTCACTAGAATCTACAGCAATGTGATGTGGAAAAAATACAAAGGATTGTTTCAATTTCATAACTGTATTTTTCTTTAACAAGAGTTTTTTTTAACAATGCTGTAAAATACAATAAAAGAAATAACCATTATGGTTATTACAGTATGACTCCTCTCTCTCTCTCTCTCTCTCTCTCTCCCCCCCCCCCCTCTCTTTCTCTTTCTCTCTCCCTCTCTCTCTCGATATGTGACAAATATCCTTCTTGATATCTAGAATAGGCTGCTTGGGTATGACTCTTATAAAGCATTAAATGTGTAGGTGCTCCACTAATTATTTACACATAAAACGCCACTGGGTGACTGTACTGTAACTTAACTTAAGACAATGTCACAGAATAATCTTCTGGCACACCGTTATGAAATGTTAACTCAGCCTGTCACATCATATGGCCAGCAGCAAGAATGTAACGTTAATATTCGTTTGAGAGCTAATTGCTAATTTTAACGTCTTTCACATTAGCAAGTGACTGACCGGTCTGGGTGCGTTTTCAGATGCCGGATGAAGTTTGAAGTGATTGAACCAAAATCTTGAATCTTCATGTTGCACACTTTGTACACTGCTGTCCGTTTGTTGGCTGACTGCGTGAAGGCATTGTAGCCAAATGTAACGATCCAAGGGACTCCTGTTGGGCTTCTTTCACTCACCATTGTCTTGAAATCAGAGTTTCTAATACAGTATACAGTAGTAGACGGGCTCTGCTCGAAATGCGCGCGTACACACGGCGCGTGCGTGATGTTGGTGTCAGCCCTTTAGTCACAGCCAGAGATCACTTCCCAAATGCAAACAGAGAAGACGAATGACAGATAATAAATAATGAGAATATAAATGATAACATGAAAATAATGGTCATTTGCGAGTCTCCAGCCTCGAGTCCGAGTCAAGTCTGAAGTCTTTTGAGGTCGAGTCCGAGTCGAGTCTGAAGTCAATGTGTAGTGCGACTTAAGTGCGACTCGAGTACGAGTCGCAAGTCCGAGTCACCAGCTCTGGCTAGAGGGTACAGGTATCTCTTGGTAGCAGTGGATGCATACACTGGCTGGCCTGAGGCTGTACCTACTTATGGGACGACCCCTTCATGACCAAAAATTACAAAACACCTAAAAAGTTTTATCTAATTTTAGGAGTGGATCAATCCGGAGCTGACTCCATGGGATTGGTTAAAGTGAACCTCCTCAAGCCTCCACCCAAAAATAAAACCACCACCGCAACGTCCACCAGTGCACCCGAAATTCTCCCCAGCCAAAGCAAAGGAGTGGTAACTATTGATTACAGCAAATTAAGTACTATAGAGATATTGTTACATTAGCAACCGGCTATACTCATAAAAATATGTGGCTGGGCTGGATGACTGTTACTGCATCATCAATGAATATGACTAACTGTGTGGCATGCTCATCAGCCAGACCAACCTTATTCACCACTCCAGCTTCACTCTATCCCCAGGTAGACCCAGCAGGTTTCCACTACATGATGTCTCTCACCATGCAGAAGAACCCGCCCAACTGTAAAACAAACACAGATCCAACATATTCACCCTGTAAAAAAAAATAAAGTGCCATAAGAATTATGGCACTAAAGTAAAAGCACTTAAGGATCTGGTTTTACTTCAGAACTCTTAATAATATCCAAGGGTTGTTTTAAATGATTTGGTACAGCGTGTCTTTTTGACTTGTTTATTTGAATGTGTTTTGGCTTTGATTTGATCACTGAATGGTTAATTTACTGTTATCACTTCGCTGTTTTATTTAATATTACACTGCCTCTCTCCCATGTGAAACTGTGTGCTACAAACCGCCGTGTGCGCACAATTAACCCTTCAACTGCTTCGGAGTTTTCTGCAGCATTTAATCACTCTGTGCTACATACTCAGGATCATTATGGTACTCTTACTCTTGATGAGATTTTAGACACTTTTAATTGTACTTGTACTGACATATTAGATTTGGTGGCTCCTTTTAGGTGCAAACGTCCTAAACCTGTAACAGAGCCATGGCTTAATGACACCACACGCACTTTAAGGCGTGCATGTAGACGCGCTGAGAGGAAGTGGAAGAAAGATCATCTACATGTTTCTTTGGACATTTTAAATAACAGCCTATTGCAGTACCAGAAAGCTGTTAAAGCTGCCAAGAGTCAGTTTTTCTCCAATCTTGTGTCAGCTAATAGTCATAAACCTCAGTTCCTGTTCAATACTTTAAATACTCTTTTAAACCCTTGTGACCGCAATGGTGTTGTTCCTTCACTTAAATTATGTGAAGATTTTCTAAGGTTTTTTATTGGCAAGATCTCCGATATTAGGTCCTCTCTTTCGCTGTCTGCATTGGATCCTGCCGTCTCTCCTGTTTGCCCTGCTGTTTTTGACACATTTGAGCAAGTGTCTCTTTCAGCTTTAACTGATATTGTCCAGCACCTCAGACCTTCTCACTGTCCTCTTGACAGCATCCCACCCCGTCTTTTTAAGGATGTTTTCCATATTATTGGGCCCTGTGTTATGGATCTGATAAATTCATGTTTGATGTCTGGATGTGTCCCAGCTGCCTTTAAACATGCTATGGTCCAGCCCCTCATCAAAAAACACAATCTTGACCCCACAGTCTTATCCAACTTTAGACCTATCTCCAAGCTTCCCTTTCTTTCTAAGGTGTTGGAGAAGGTGGTTAACAAACAGCTGCAGTCTTTTATTGACCTAAATGGCATTTCTGAGAAGTTCCAGTCTGGTTTTAAGTCACGCCATAGCACTGAAACTGCACTTTTAAGGATTTTAAATGACCTTCTTTTATCTGTTGACTCTGGGAACTCTGCTGTTCTGGTCCTTCTGGATCTGACAGCTGCCTTTGACACAGTGGATCACAACATCCTCCTGTCTCGCTTAAACACCTGTGTGGGCATTAAGGGTACTGTTCTTAAGTGGTTTCAGTCATATCTCTCTGACAGAAGCTTCTCTGTCCAGATGGGCCAGTATACTTCGGCCACTTCCCCCCTGAGCTGTGGGGTGCCTCAGGGTTCTATTTTGGGCCCCCTCCTCTTTTCGATATATATGTTGCCATTGGGATCCATATTTAGAAAGCACAATGTCTCATTCCATTGCTTTGCAGATGACGTGCAAATCTATCTGCCCTTAAAAGCAAATGACCAAGCCTCTGTCCAGGTCTTATTAGACTGCCTCAAGGACATTCAATCTTGGATGGAAGTGAACTTTTTCTCCATGAACAAAAATAAAACAGAGATTATTTTATTCGGGAAACAAAATCTCCTAGATGGCTATGACAGCGCCATTGGCACCCTGAAGCCTCCTGTCACCCATCTGCAAGGAACCTTGGTGTTATTTTGGACAGTGACTTTAGGTTTGAGAAGCAGATAAGCTCAATCGTGAAAACAAGCTTCTTCCAGCTAAGACTAATAGCAAAAGCAAAGGCTTATCTCCCCAGGAATGATCTGGAGAAAGTCATTCACAGCTTTGTTACCTCACGGTTAGACTACTGTAACTCCTTGTTTGTTGGTCTCGACCAGTCAGCACTGCGCCGTTTACAGGTAGTCCAGAATGCAGAAGCCCGCCTGCTGACTGGAAAGAAACGGCGCGACCACATCAGTCCTGTCCTTGCATCCTTGCACTGGCTGCCTGTTCACTTTAGGATCCAGTTCAAGGTTTTATTAATTGTTTTTAAGTGTTTTAATGGTCTGGCACCATCTTATTTATCAGAGCTTGTACAGCCTCACAGTACATCTAGAGCACTGAGGTCAACAAACCAGCTGCTCTTGGCTGTACCTCGGTCCAGACTCTCTACTCGGGGGGACAGAGCCTTCTCAGTGGCGGCCCCCAAGCTGTGGAACAGCCTACCTTTCCACGTTAGAGCTGCACAGTCTGTAGAGCATTTTAAAACACTATTAAAAACATATCTTTTTTCCTTGGCGTTCAATCCCAGCTAGGCGAGAATCCTTGGCTTCCTACTTTTTATTTATTTTACTTTTTATTTGTTTTATTCTAATTTTAGTTTTTTAAACTGAGCTCTTACTATTCATTTATTGTTTTTATTTATTATTATATTGTGTGTGATTATATTGTATTTTAATATCTGTACAGCACTTTGGTTCAACTGAGGTTGTTTTTAAATGTGCTTTATAAATAAACTTGACTTGACTTATTTCTATTTTGGTATGTGTCCTTGTCTATATATTCTACTTTATGAATGAATAAACGAAATAAGAACCTCTGGTCTCCAGCGCTTTAGCAGCGTCCCTGAATGCCTCCTACAGAGTGGCCAGACAGCGACACTCAGTGGCGGATTGGAGCAACTGCAGCTAGTTTCTATACTTCTGAGCTTCACTGTTTTCAGCTCACTCCTGATTTTCATGAACTTTTAAACTGTCCGCAGCAAGATGAGCTGTTAATGTGTGTTATTGTCAGGTTCAGGCAACCTAAAACACTTAAAAATATCAAACAAAGGAGAGAAGACAACAGGATTAGAGTTTCATACTTGCAAGGAGAACGGACAGAGGTCTGCTCAGTTAAGATCTCCAACCCGCTCTGAGCAAGTCTTGCCGAACCCTTTCTCTTTATTGGTTTCAGGGAGTCCCTAATTTACATAGTCAATTTTGCTCTAAGGGGTAGGGGTCACACATCGGTCATAAATAGGTCACTGATCTGCAGCTGTTCTGCCTCGGGTGGACACACACACTTCAAAGACCTTTTTATAAGGGTTACAGTTTGGCCATAAATCTTCAGATAGTCGTCCTGTGCAGGATCACAGGTTGGTCACAGATCTTCAGATAGTCGTCCTGTGCAGATCCTGAGCAGGGTCACAGGTCCTGAAAAACAACTTTAAAACAGCATGCTTGTAGAGTAGACTATAAAGACTAATGATTATAGAAAGGGTAAATATGGGATAACTTACATACAATAATTCCAACATTTCCCTCCTGTTTATCACATATTTACTCATCTTCTCATTTCACTTATATCAACCACTTCAAAAGATTTTCAGTTGTAAAATCATTTTTATGAGAACATATAGGTTTACACTCAGAGTTACTTGTTTTCTTTTTACAGTTTACCAATCAGAATTAACATTAGACGAAATCGGGAACAGATCAGGTAAATTATCCTCAAGATCATTATTATCATTATCATCATGTCCAAGCAAAGGATACATCTGAGCAAATCGACTATCCACGGGTGTAATGGCAGTAGTGATTAGTCTATTAATTAAAGCACGAAGACAGGGAATACAACAACAGCCACACAAAGTCAAAATCGCTGCAAAAACTGCAATTGAGACTAGGACAGAAGATACCAGAGCTCTATACTTCCCAAAGGCATTCATCCATGAATCCCACAAGGTGGTGTCAACACCGGAATGGTCTTTCATCTTACCATTCAGTGAACGCAGGCCCTCAATGGCCTTAGTCAGACTGCCATCAGCAGCTGTATTGTTGGGGATAAAAGTACAACACTTTTCCCCAAACACTGCACATACACCACCTTTTTCTGCCAACAGCATATCTAATGCTATTCTATTCTGAAAAGCCATAAGGGAAGTAGCTGCCAATTGTCCGTGTACAGCTTCAAATCCGCTCTGGGTCCAATTTCCTAGTTTTTGAACATTGTAATGGATGTAGTTAATCCTGTCTACGTTTTTATTTATGGTACACCACCAACAGAGGGTGGACTCAAATCCTGCCGCAACTTGATCAGCTAATTTATATTCACTAGGTACACCTCGTGGAACACCGATAGCATCAATGTAAGTTGGATCTTTGTCTGTCAACCAAGCAGTGGATCTTTTCTTATGAAGCCACTGTTGTGATACAAATTTAACTGATTCAGTGATCAGTCCTTCAGCTCTCATAGGAAGTACTGAAACTGGTAACAGTAATGTCACTAATGCACAATATCCAGTCACATTTCTAGGCAACCTGTCAAAAAGTCTTTCGTCTCCACACCACCACCAAATGTCTCCTCGAGACACTGGTTTAAAATCATTAGGTTTAGAACCAATTGTACTTATTCTTATATGTTTTCTGCATGAGGTTACAGTAAGATTACCTAGGGGGTTTCCTCTCCTAAAAACATCTCCTATTTCCATTTTAATGTACGTAAAATTACCTCTAGCTACTTTCTTGGAAAACAACGGCTTTTCCTTTTCTGCTGTCGTGACCGGGAAAATTGAATCCCAAATACTACAATTTTTACTGAGGTTTGTGTTATTCATGACGTCTATAACACACTCACACACACTCCTGTGGTATCACTGCCGGGACAATCTGCAAAAGCGGTCTTGGTCCCATGCAAACTACACAGTCAGTCTTAGTCATATTGGCAGCTTGTTCTACCATTAACAACCAATTATTATTAGTTCCAGAAACACCAGTTGTGACTTGGAACCATTCATCCACTGTCACATTATTTGCCATCAGAATTCGTCCTCCTTTCTTGTAAGTTCTTTTTGGCATTTCAGGTTTAATTCGGCACAAATAACATAGAACTGCTCTAAATTCAGGATCTCTTCCACTGGAATATGCCCACAGATTTATGGATTGACACTCAGATTTATCAAACTGATATTTTAGTACTAGACCCTCCTGGAGTCATTTTGACCGAACGACCTCCTCTACTAGGTTTGGTGGCTTGTAAGATCTTCACTGACTTTCAGGTGTACCTGAACTCTAAATGTCCAGGTCCACCCTATTATCTGTCTTTGGCTCACCTCCCCTGTCGGAGTCTTCAGTCGAAATGATCTTTTTGCAATATGTTAAATGGATCCAAGTTGATCTTTCTACTATTTTTTAATGCTGTGGGGTCATTATTAGTACCTGATACAGCCCTTTCCACTTTGGTGAGCGCCAGTGTTTCTTTTTTTATGCTTCATATTAGCACCCAATCTCCTGGTTCCACTAATTGGATTTCCTGCTGGGAAACAGAAGGATTTTCATCAGTTTGTTTCTGTTTTTGTTTCTCCAGCATGTTTCTCATGTAGTCAGCTATATTAGCCCCTTCATCTATTTCCCATTGATTCTTAAATTGAGGTAACCTATAAGGTCTTCCAAATAATGTTTCATATGGTGTTAACCCAGTAGTGCTTGTAATATTAATATACAATTTTACCAAGTCTAAACACTGTGTCCATAATCTGCCTGTTTCCTCCATACATTTCTTCAGCCTATTCTTAATTGTTCCATTCATCCTTTCTACTAATCCTGCACTTTGAGGGTGGTATGCACAATGATTTTTTAAATCTATGTGGAACATTACACCAATCTTTTTAACCACTTGGTTAACGAAATGGGTTCCATTATCACTATATATCTTCTCAGGAATGCCATACCTGGGAATAATATCCTTACAAAGTGCTTTTGCTACCGTCAAAGCGTCTGGATTCTTGGTTGGGAAAAGTTCAATCCATTTTGAAAATGCATCTATTATGACCAAACAATACTTTTTCCCTTCACTTTGGTTTAACTCTATAAAATCCATATGGATAATTTGAAACGGGTACTGAGGTGTGGGAAAACGCCCTCTACGCGGTCTCAAATTTCCTTGTGGATTATGTTTAGCACAGGTCAAACATGCCCTGCAAAAATTTTTTGAATAAGAGTTAAATCCATAAGTGGTATAGTATTGATGTACTTGTCCTACCATCCCTCCTGTTGAGACATGCGTAACGCCATGACTCAATATTGCTGCCCATTTATATAAATTTTTTTGGAAGGATAGGTTTATTATTTGGTCATACATAGATGTCATTTTGTAACTTAGCTCCATTCTTTTCCCAAACGCTTTTTTCAGATTGTGGACTTTGTTGTTGCATGTCTTTTAATATGGTATCATCTAAATTAATTAATTCTTCTAAGGTCAATATATTAAATTGACCTGCTGCAGCTGCTTTTGCGGTTTTATCTGCAAATGCATTTCCTAGAGAACTTTATCAGTACCATATGTGTGTTCTGCACATTTGCATACTGCTATTTTTCTTGGTACTTGTACTTGTTTCCACAGTCATGGATGCTGCTATGACTGCTCTTACACAATGTGGTAGTGCACAAGCTACACTATCTAGCTTTGATGAAAAATAAGCTATAGGCTTCATCTTATCTCCATATTGTTGTGCCAATACAGAGGTCATACAATTACCTTTACAGTCAATCATCTGAATGAATGGTTTGTTAGGCTGGCAATGCTAGTGCTGTACTGGACACTAACACTTGCTTTACTTCACAGAAAGCTTTTTCAGCTTCTTCAGTCCATTTTAGTTGAGATGTCATTTTAAGGTCTTCTTCATACATCAATTTATTTAACGATGCCGTTATTTCAGCATAGTTTAGTACCCAATTTCTGCAATAGTTTGTCAACCCCAGAAATGACATCATCTGCTTTTTTGTTAAAGGTTTTGGAGCTTGGAGAATTGCAATCTTTTTGTCTTCCATTATTGTTCTTCCTCCCATACTTAAATTATGTCCTAAGTATTTAACTTGCATTTTACACATTTGGAGTTTACTTTTGCTTACTTTATGGCCCTCTTCAGCCAAATGCTTTAGTAAAGCTAAAGTATCTTCTTTACATGTTTCCAAATCAGGAGAGACTAATAACACTTCATCTACATATATTAAAACTTGACTTCCCCCTGGGGGTTGAGACTTAGCCATGCTTGCACTCATTACTTGAGAATAGATAGTTGGACTTTCACAATAACCTTGAGGTAATCTAGTATAGGTATATATTTGGCCTCCAAAGGTAAATGCATACCAATATTGACTATTTTTATCTATAGGTACAGAGAAGAACGCATTACTGATATCCACTACAGTAAATACTTTAGCATCTGGTCTTATGGGGTGGTTTATTAGGAACATCAAGGGAATAGAAATAGTGTGGTAGTCCTATCCCTCGGAGAACCAAAAAGTCTCCCTTCTGTAGTTCTGCTTTTCTTTTAACTAC
The DNA here is from genome assembly GCA_021039105.1 of Scomber colias. NCBI lineage: Eukaryota > Metazoa > Chordata > Actinopteri > Scombriformes > Scombridae > Scomber > Scomber colias. The sequence continues at coordinate 103,599 of JAJDFG010000132.1, forward strand.
AATCCGCCCTTCTGGCGTAGGCACCAATGCCAATCCTAATAACAACAACCCATCTCTCCCAAGGAGGTTAACTGGACATTCTGGAAACATCAGAATGGATAGACGGTAAGACGAGCCATCTGGATCTCTTAGCCACACTGGCTCAGATTCTTCAACTTCAGTTAACTTCCCGCTTGCAGATCTTACTACTACAACATTGCCATTAGTTTTAGCCTGTGGTACACCTTCCCTACAGGTAGTTCTGCAAGCTCCTGTGTCACACAAAAACGTAATAAATTTTCCATTTACCAACAATCTTACTTCAGGTTTCACATCATCCATTGAGAGTATATCTTGTAAATTTAAAAGGTCTCCATTTGTCTTATCCTGTTCACTCTCCTGATAACACTTTGCCTGCCATTCTTGGCCTAGTCAGGCTAAATTATACTTTCTTTCTCCAACTCCAACAACAGAAAGGGTTTATGTTCTGTCTATAATCTCCCCTTCCTGCTCCTCCTCTTCTTACTCCTCCTATAATTTATTCCTCTTCCTCTAGCACCTCCTCTACCTCCTCCCTGGTAGAGGATTTCTTCCATGTCACAGTAAAAGGTCTCTACAGCCTTCTTACTCTTGTTCTTTTCCTTTACAACTTTCTCTGCATGCAAAGCGTGATTAACATATTTATCAAGAGTTCCTTTTGGAAGTCCTATGTAATACTTAGTCACCCAACTACGGATTGCATCTTTAGATCCTGCATGAAGAACTTTTTCTTTTTTTAAACTGTTTGCTGGAAAGGCCCATTTGGTTGATTATCATCTTGAAGCCCACTATGAGTCTTAAAAGCAGTGGTCATTATTATTTTTTATTCTTTGAACGGCTCATCCTCCTTCTGCTCAACTTCTTCCTATCTCCACATAATTTGCTCTTCACCTAAAGCGTTGAGTAACTCTATCAATAAGGTGTCTTACCCGAGTAGTCAATTCACTATCAGCATATGCCAACACCACATTATTGTTATTTAGGGGACTCCAATCCCCTCTCACATAATGCCAATCAGGCCCCAACACAGTCATCCAAATCTGCTGTACATCTTCACCTTCTTCCTTATCTTTAACTTCCCTTCACTTCACTGGCCCTGCTTCATCATCCTCTTTTCTTTGAAACATCAACTGTCTATTTCTTTCTTATTCCTTTCTCTACTTCACTCTTTCTTCATTCTTACTTTTTCATGGTAACTTCCTATTTGTACTTTTCTTGACAGGCTTATTTCTTAAAAAATGATTTTTATCATTACTGAGTTTTAACAAATTCCAACTAGTTTATTTCATTATTATATTATTCTCCTTCCTTATGTATACTCATTACTTTGTACAAAGGTTATACTTCTCTATTTTCTATGTTCTAGGGACATCTCCCCAAGTTTTAATATTTATTACATTTTAGTATCTTTTAGTTGCTTCTCTTAGTATCTCTATCTGTACGTCCTTAATTTTACCAGGATCCTGGGTTTTAACATATTTCCAATCTTTTGAGTCTATTTCTTACTTTATTTTTAGTTTACTCACTTCTTCCCCATTTTAGTAATTTTAGTCCAGTTATTCAACACCTAGGGTGTTCTAAGAACTGGTTTCTTGTTAGTAGGACAGCAAGAAAATTACCTGTTGTGGTAATTCTCACTTCAACTCTTTCGAGTGGAGAATTCTTGCCTTTGCATCCACAAGAGGTTTGCTGTTTACAATCCTACTATTTTGGTATGAAATGAAGATACCTAATGGTATTTCATTTCCACTCACACTCTCATTCACTCACGTACGTTTCACTGAGTCTTACAGGACACCCTTGTCCACTAGGCCTATTTTTCTTTACACGGATATTTTCGGACTCCGTCGCCCACTAGGCCTATTTCACTTTACACGGAATTTGTCGGACTCCGTCGTCCCTCATTTACCTGATAGTGACTAGTATTCTCAGGGTTTTTTATCACAACGCGCAAAGACTCTCAGTCAATCGCTTGTTTTTAACAAACTCTAACTCACCACTGTTGTCTTTCTCCTCTCGGACTACCGTCAACCTTCAGATCCCAACAGGCGGGCAAAAAACCAGTCCTGGAAAAGGATCTTATAATCTGCTGTGGCCACAGTCTTCCTGGAGTTTACCAGCCTGCTGGAATCCTTTTAGGTGTGTTGGTATCCGGCTCGAAGGACCAAGTTAATGTCAGGTTCAGGCAACCTAAAACACTTAAAAATATCAAACAAAGGAGAGAAGACAACAGGATTAGAGTTTCATACTTGCAAGGAGAACGGACAGAGGTCTGCTCAGTTAAGATCTCCAACCCGCTCTGAGCAAATCTTGCCGAACCCTTTCTCTTTATTGGTTTCAGGGAGTCCCTAATTTACATAGTCAATTTTGCTCTAAGGGGTAGGGGTCACACATCGGTCATAAATAGGTCACTGATCTGCAGCTGTTCTGCCTCGGGTGGACACACACACTTCAAAGACCTTTTTATAAGGGTTACAGTTTGGCCATAAATCTTCAGATAGTCGTCCTGTGCAGGATCACAGGTTGGTCACAGATCTTCAGATAGTCGTCCTGTGCAGATCCTGAGCAGGGTCACAGGTCCTGAAAAACAACTTTAAAACAGCATGCTTGTAGAGTAGACTATAAAGACTAATGATTATAGAAAGGGTAAATATGGGATAACTTACATACAATAATTCCAACAGTTATTAATGTTGTATATTTCAGTTTAATGACTGAATGTCTTTTAACATGTGAGAAGTTGAGTAACGCATTAAAAGATGTATTGTTGAGTTTTTATTTGACAGTCTGTGGAGACTGTTGAAATAAAGCAGCTCTGTACACGAACTGCTCAACAGTGAACAAACACAGTGGAGGAAATGATAAGTTTAGGTGATTTTTTTATTTGAAAAGTGACTGTGTAATGCTTGAAATGTCTCCAACTGGCTGCTGTACTGCTACTGACACATACAGACACAAACGGAAAGTGTTTTGATCCACAGAAACAATAAAGACAGGAAACATGTTTTTAGGAAGTTTTATTGTAGGTTTTTTTTTGTGCTGTTTTTATTAGTTTATTAAAAATATTTGCTTGTGTTAAGTGAGACACTCCATATGCCCTGTAAAGCAACGCTACCGCCACTGAGGTTCACTGTTTCCCCGGTTTGTAATTTGTAACCTCGTAAGTTTTTGTAAATAAGTGAGAAAAAAGTCCGAAAATGAGGGACGCTTCACGAATTTGCGTCATCCTTGCACCTCTGTCGTGCACGTCTTCTCTGTCCCAATTCCTCAGACTTTTGACAAAGCTATCTGCTGTCCGTGATCATGTCGAGCTCAGCCAATCAAGTTGCTGTATCTGCAAATCTGAAACTGAGAAATCTCAGTTGAGTAGACAAACTTTCATCCTTCAGCAAATTAATGTGAAAACAGCCATCTGTTTGAACTTCATGTGCAGAACAGTCATCATATGGAACAATGTGCAAGGAGATTGTAATCCTTAAGATTTCAGTCCTGGTTAATTTGGCAAATGCAATTTAATACAGTTTTTCTCTATTGCCAAAACACAAAACCCAGTACTCTAAACCAAATGACCAGTTGCCTAAACACATTTAGTAAAACTACCCCCCTTTTGTCACAACCACAAGCACAATTCACCTGTAGACACTGTTCACAAAACCCATCCCCTTTTTCTCAAAACTCTAAACACATTTTGCCGTGCTAAAACACATTTTGCATATAACTCTGCTCCAATATGCATTGTGAAGCTCATGTGATGCAAAATGCTACCCACAATCAGCAAAACTTGAACACAATGAACATACCTGAGGGGTATTGCACGAAACCAGGATAAGGGATTAAGCCGGGATATGTTAGTTATCCTGGCTGAATTTAGCCTCAAGTCGGTTGCATGAAAGCAGGTTAAATTTATCCCGGCCCAGTTACTATGGTGATTTATTCTCTGCAGCTAGCCTGCTCCAGACCAGGCTAACAACCAGGCTAAGATTATTCCCAGGGATTCATCTGGCAGTTCTGTCAATCATGTGACAAATTAATGGGTTTTACAGCATTACCATGGTCTTTGTAAATATGTTGCATCATTTTAATTATCCTGCATTAAAATATTACAGATAGACTATATTGTCGTTTCATTAAAGTCTGTTGACTGTTTAATTGCAACAGTCATTTTATAGTCATTCATGTGGTATCATTATTGTGTATAATGTACAGTAGATTTACTTTGTACTATTTACTAGCCGATACTCACAATGTTACTTGGCTGCTTCTGAGGCTGAGCAGCATCTGGGTCCTGTTACACAGGTTATTTTCTATTAGCACCAAATCACTGACTTCATATCCATTATGGGCTAAATGAGCAAGACATTTCCACAAAATTGACATGATACCTCAAGCCTGGAGTCCAGCAACACTGTCTCCTCATCTGCAGAAGTGCATCCTGCAGCTGCAGATGTGCCTTCCCCCTGCCCTACACCTAATTATAATAATTGTTTGCACTTAATTATATTTCCTGAGTAGCATGCACTTTTACTTGCCACATTTAAATCAAAGTGTTTAATTTAATTTAAATCAAAACTGTTGATTAGTGGGCTTGGACAGTAACTTCTTTAGTCCTTTTAATTGTAATTTTGACAGTTCTAGTGGAGCACTGTTGTATTAATTGTACTTTTTTTTTTTTTAAGTATATTTTTGGGCTTTTTGCCTTTGATGTACAGGTTAGTAGAGAGAGACAGGAAAACTGGAGACAGAGAGGGGGAATGACATGCAGGATAGGAGTGCTTGGTGCGGGATTTGAACCAGGGTCGTCTGCAGCGAGGACTGTAGCCTCATCACATGGGGCGAGTGCTCTACCCACTGAGCTATACTTAACACATTAATTACACATTAATTGGACTACTTATGCATTGAGCCAGTCCGCGATTGTCTGCCAGGCTTTCTCCCTTTCCTTGATTACAGTGCTTTGTGCTTGTGTTGCCTTTTTTCTTATAATTTCTTTAACTTCATCATGAAACTCCATCAGGAGCTGTTTTTCAGCGGTCGTGAAGAATGACGCGCAACACCTTTCCATTTTCCAATCTGTGATTCTGTGATCGATCCCGTGGGTCTATTTGAGAATGCCGTAAACACGCACTTATCCCAGCTATCTACACCTGGCTTGACATAGTCGCACCTTTTCATCCTGGCTCAGCAAACGTGCAACCGAATAAGCCAAGATGCGCCGGGCAGGCTAGATCAAGCTGCGCTTGCTCAGTTATCCTGGATTTATTTATTCTACTTTTGTGCAATACCCCTCTGGTGTCAATCAGTAAACACAACGACTCATAATTGAAAACAACTATTGCAAATGATGTGACCACACCTATATAAGTCAGTGCAGTTTGCTGAAGGTTCAAAAACAAAAATGGATGATCAAGACAGAAGAAGAGGAGTTTGTGTCAGAGGAGGGAGAGGAGTTCGTGTCAGAGGAGGGAGAGGAGTTTGTGTCAGAGGAGGGAGAGGAGTTCGTGTCAGAGGAGGGAGAGGAGCTCGAGGAGCTCGTGTCAGAGGAGGCAGAGGAGCGGGCCGAGGAGGGAGAGAAGCAGGCCGAGGAGGGAGAGGAGCAGGCCGAGGAGGGAGAGGAGCAGGTCAAGGAGGGAGAGGAGCAGGCCGAGGAGTGGGCCAAAGAGGGCGCGAAGCAGTCCAAAGAGGAGCAGGCCAAGGAGGGAGAGGAGAAGGAAGGCAAGCAAGACAACGCATTTTCATTACAGATGAAATGAGAGCAACAGTCATTGACCACGTCATTGTCCACAGCGTGACATGACTCATTTTTGCATTGAGTTGTGATATTACTGCATTATGTAACTATTCCCATGAAATGCACAAATCTATAGTAAATGCCCAAAACATATTTGAGAATAAATAAGGGTTGCTCAAATGCATCCTGGCAGTTGTGAAACTGTAAAAAGAACAGTCTCACACTGTGAAAATTGTGTTTTCAATTTTTTTGGTAATGTGGTTAATGATGCTCAGTAGTGTTTACATTTTTGCAGGCCTTGAGTGGTATTTTGGTGTCAGAGTTTGCTTTTGAGCATATGAGCAACTGTTTTGGTGTGATGAGTTTGCTTTTGAGCATATGAGCAACTGTTTTGGTGTGATGAGTTTGCTTTTGAGCATATGAGCATCTGTTTTGGTGTGATGGGTTGGTTTTGAAAAGAAACTGTGAGGTTTAGTGTACGTAGCTTTAGAAAAGTGTTTTGTGTTTAGAGTTTTGTGAAAAGTGAGGGCAGTATCGTGAAATGTGTTTAAGCAATAGAGAAAAACTGTAATACAGCAAACACTTATCAGGCAGCTAAAACAGGCAACTGGGTATCTGTTTGCAGAACAACCAACAAAACTGACCGCATTTTAAGGAAGCCTGTCGAAAATGATTATTTTAGACACATTTATAATTAACTTGCTGCTTTACTATAAAAATCAGCATATATTGATAAATTGATAAATGTTAAAGTATCAGCTAATGGGATGAAGTATCTTATTATTTGCTTCATATGATAATGTGGTGCTGTGTGTGATATTATGAAAACAATAAGTTGTGTGTTGAGTGGAAAAGCATGGAAGAGAGTTGAACTTTTGCAAAGACATGTGATTACCAGTATGTATTAACTATGACAAAGAACTACTTGTCTCTGAATGCAAAGAAAATTATGAAAATAACAAGGGGGGCTATCGCTCTGAAGGCATAAGATATAGGATGCTTTGCGTTCTATAAGTTTCAAACAGGAAATATCTCATTATATCAGATGCTGTTCGAGGGGGTCGGATGGAGTCACATAAAGTCAGAAGATCCTGGAATGTGATGATGCAAGGATGGAGTCAAATAAACAGCCAAAGACATCAGAAGACAACACATCATACATTGCATAAACCTTTTTGTATTGCATATAAGACTGGGTCAGGGAGAGCATAGTCAGTCAGACATTGTGAACTGACACACTTTGTTGTTCGTCAGGGATAGGAAAATCTTGACCCAGAGCTCTGTATGCTTTGTTCATTTACTGCTAAATAAATGGCATATTGAGATGGATTATCTTCTCCTATTTGCTTTATTAAACGAACATGTGGACTCAGCCCACACATAGTGTAAGATTAGTTAGTAAAGAAAGCTAAAGTCCAACACTGCTTTACTATAAAAATCTGCATATATTTAACCAGTTGAACTTTTTTAATGTGAAGCAGCAGTAGTAGTTCCTATTGGTATTGCATTTGGAGTAAGTCAATTCACCTCTAATGTGGCTATAGGAAAGTTAACAGTAAACTGCGCCTGATCTCAAAGACATCAAATTAAAAACTGTACAACTGAATTACATGCCGCATTTTTCCCTGTAGATACTAATCAGAATACAGGGCAAACTGTTTCTGTTAAGAAAACAGCCTTTCTAGCACTTCTGTTAAGAGAATGGCCTTTTATTGCTTAATTTGGCTTTTCTCAGCAAGTTCATGCAAATGCCCACTGAATCACTTATTCCTTCTGAAAATACACAAAAATCCTACATAATGCAGAACTGTTTCTGTTTAGAAAACAGCCTTTATTGCTTAACACACATAGATGTATGTCTGTGTGTGGCAGACCTTCACACACACACACGACCACAAAAGACAGAACCCTTACATCTATCAATCTATCTATCTATCTATCTATCTATCATTGACTGCCACCTGATGAAGCAGAATGACTATGTTTCTGTCTGTATTGTGCACGTGACTTCTGTTGACAGTAATATGTTCTTTCAGTTAAAAAATCAGACTTAATTTTAGAATCAATTTAAAATCACAGCAGTTTTATTCAGCAATGCAAACTCACACTCAATAAGAGCATGTCATAGATGTTCCCCGGTCAAAATAAGATAAGATATTTCTTTATTCGTCCCACAATGGGGAAATTTGCAGTCTTGCAGCAGCAAGTGGACAGTAAAAATGGAAGAGCGTCAATAAGAAACAATAAAGAACATATAGTTAAGTACGAATAGTAGAGTATATAATAAAAAACAATTACACAATATTTAACAGGCCAATTCTTCAAGAAATAGTATTTGCAATTCTAATAGGCAGTTCTTTTTCAGAATGAAAGTCCTGAATACATCTCTGTCAGTGATATTCGTGACTCCATTGCACCATAGTTTTCCATTATGGAACAGTTTTTTATGCTTATGGTTTTGGATTTAAGTTTGCAGTTTCAAGTTTTGATTTAAGTTTGGTTTAAATTTGTTTTTGTTGTTGTTCACTCACACTAACCACAATTGAGAGAGATCATTAGATAAATACATGGTCAGAAATTCAGCAGAGGTTATGATAGGATGAGGATTTCTCTTTCATTTAAATCAAATGTTTATTCTTCACAATTATCGTCACATGAAAAAAATGCACAATTCACCCTTTCACATATAACATATGAGAAATTTACATGTGCATTACATGATCGTTTACTGCATCATTTACCCAAATGACATCAGAAGAGCTCTAAGAGGTCTTAGTAAAACAGTCTGTCAAAAGGTAACACACATGACTAATTTTATACAGGAAAAGCAGACACAGATCATTTATATAAGTTGTGTTCATTGTCAGAGTAGCAGAAGTCTTACAACTCATCTACAAGCGCTCACCTTGGTGGTGAACCTCTTGTTTGAACCCACAGTGAAAACCCATTTAAATCTGGCATTTTTCAGAGCAAAATCGATAAAAATGATTATTCCACCTTAACCATTATGACTATGGTGTTTGTCACCTTTACCTAAATCAGTGAGAATGACCCTGGAGCACAACAACTTCTTGAAGCTGTATGATGGCTCAGATACCTCCTCACTGCCTTTTGGACCTTACTGTGACCTTATTGTATGTAACCCAAAAAGACTCACTCACTACTTTAACTGTAATGTCGCAGACATTAGGATATTCACTTAATCTGCTAGTGGTAGGGGTACATCATTTTGTGTCACTCCAATTTTTTGATTGTTTTCACAGCTCAAGATTTAAATGAGCTCACTTTATTTAATTTGCAGGAAGTGTGGTCAGGCTGTTTGCTAGATGTTGCACATATCTGAAAAAAAAATAGAATTGAAAAGACAATGTTTTCTGCTGTTAAACTGGGATTATTTCATAAAGAAAATACATTTTTGGAAGTGCAAGTATGCATTTATCCTCCTTGAAGAAGACTGAATGTAAGGAGATAGTAGTTAAAGGTCCCTTCCAGACATATTTCAAGACATACAAACATAGTCCGTAAGAAAGTCAGAATACCTTATAAAAATTCTGAAATACTAATTTCTCCCTGAAAAAATCCTAAATCTATAAATATGCAAGTATTATTAACTTCACAAGTTTAACTGTTGAACACATGTCTCCATTTCACTGAAAACTTTCTGCTCAATGCACTGACGACTTCATTTTCACATCACACCTGTGTTTATTGCATAATGGACCACCACTCAATACTAACTAATTTGTGATATCACAAATCTGAAACAGAGATTTAAGGTGAGCATTCTGCATATAAAGTTCAAACATTCAACATATGGAACAATGTGCAAGGAAAAATGTGTTATGTTGTAATCCTTACGATTTCAGTCCTGGTTAATTTAATTAATTTTAAAATACAGCAAACACTTATCGGGCAGCTAAAACAGGCATCTGGTGTTTGCAGGACAACCAACAAAACTGACCATATGATACGGCCGGACCGAAGGAAGGATCGAGCATAAACCGATGGTCGTCACGATCTGGAGTGAGTCGGTCTGGGAACACAGAAACTGTGGAGCGACAGGAATCGCCGCCGAAGGAGAAGACGCCGTTGATACGTCAGGCCGACCAAGAAAGAGAGCACACGGTGCGAGAGGGGGAAGCCATAGGAGACAGTGGAGGGGTGGGGACGCGTTCCACCCTTCCTCCAGCTAAGTACCCTTTCTATCTCTGTATTAATTTAAAGGAATCTGACCTCAGGTATTTACATGGATGGACTAAATAGCTTGGATGGGGGCTTGTTTTGAGTGCAGTGAAATTTGTTTTCCAACTGTTTGGCTGTTTATTTGTTTTGACCTGCCCTGAGTTGGCTTTTGTTTATTTTGTGTTTAAGCTTTATTATTAATTATCCCTCCCCTACCAAGACTATTTCTGCCCTGTACATCTTACCAACTGAAGATTGATAGGCTAAACATCCTGATGGTCATCGTATGCTCTCCTTCTCTTTAAAGCTACAGACCTGCCGTCCAAGAGCTCAACGTGTCCCTGGGTCTGGAAGCAACACAAACCAGGTGGACTGGATTCTTATTGACTGTTTAATAAAATAATATATTTTAAAAGAAATTTCCAATCCGGTCTGTTGTTTGTGGTGGTCGCTCAGAAAAGGTTGGGTCTTGCACCCTGTATCAGTCACTCCACTCGGTGACATTTTGGCGTTGTCGGCAGGATTTCTGTGGGGTTTGAGTGACTACACCTTACAACATGCCAGGGGAGGAACAGGCAGCCACAGGACAGTCTGCTGATCCACAAACTATAATGATGCCTTTCATGATGGGAATGCCACGGGTGCAGAGGTTTAGTGGGTCGGATTCAGAGGTCAAATTGGGAGAATGGCAGGCACAAATGGAGACAATGTTGAGCTTCCAGCCAATCAATGATGCTCGAAAGGCCTACTTAGTATTGGGGTTCTTAGATGGCGAGGCAAAAAGAGAAATTTTGACATTGGAGAAAGCAGGTACACTGTAACAAATTACTGTAAAAATACAGTGAATTTCATACAGTAATGTACTGTTTTTCATAAATACAATTAAATACTGTTAATGTTGATGCCTTTATGCAAAAAAATACTAACGGTAAGCTACTGTGTCATTTTACGGTATAATACAGTATTTTTTGTTTAAGTCCGCCTACAACTTGTAAGCAACATGCTGCCTCAGGTCACACACCTCATTTAGCACACAGTCAACTTAGAAAATCATACAATGGGCAAAAACATATTCAAGATAGATGGAAGAAACAGGAAGAATATAAGAAGGTGATTTTCGACTTGACTCTGACCCAGCCAGCTCTGCACTGGACCGAGAAGATTACCATCTTCTGCTCTCCTTCTGGTAATCCACTCTGCTCCGGTGCTTTACTAAACAAGGTAATTGCATTTTATCAAATTCAGCATTTTGTCTCAAGTTTAATTTTCATTTCTTTGGTTGCCTTTTCCCCCCAAAAGATTAACATTAGTCAAAATTACTGCTTGGCATTAGCTACTTTGTCAACTGCATGTTGCATGCTAATGCTAGCTAGCATATCCATGGGACTGCATTTCTAAATGATCAGATCAGCAGACTAAATCAAGTTAATGTTAGCTAGCTTGGTCAAATGTTGCGTCTAATCAAATATGTGAAGTATAATAATTACTTTATTAATAATTTCATTATTAATTTGGATGCATTGTCCATGTTTTACAGATACCTGCTCCTGCAGCCAGTGTTACTGTCACTGAACCTCCCAGCTAGTCCACACCTGTTACTGCTTGGTAAGTGTCACATAAGCAAGGCTTAGAGTATAACGTCAATCTGTCTGTCTAATAAACTTATGTTTTGTTGTGGTATCTTGTAGATGTAGTTCTTTCATCAATGTTTTTGTGGAAATAAATGATACTTCATGTAATAGAGTAAAAAAAGGAAGATATAGTCTTCGAGTGTTCAAAATGTCATCAAGTGTGCTGAAGCAAATTGTAGTATTTTAAAATACCTGGATAGGGCCCTGATGACCATACTTGATACTGTTTTGTGACATTAACTATCATTTTTGTCTGCATCAGTTGCTAGTGATAAAGCCACAGTTGGACACTGGATGATCAGCATTGAAAGTCATGTCATCTGTGAAGACATCCAACCAAGCTTCATCACAGGGCTTGTTGTACTGTTCAACTTCAACACCAAGACACACTGCAAAGACACTGGAGTTCATTCAAAGGTCAGCCTGGAATGTATTGATCAACAAAGGCCAACTAGGGGAAGCTGATGTCCAAGACAATGGAGAAGCCGGTCAAAAAAAAAAGACAGCAAATATGAAGTGGCCACCCGTCTAAAAAACTCATGGACTTTGAGTGGGGCTTTGTTTTTTTTATTACTTTATTGAAGTACTGTTCCTGCTAGCAAATTCACAATGGACCATAGTCTCTGTTGTACTCCTTTTCTTTTCTTTTTTTATACAGACAGGAAACAACAAATAAGGTAACAAAACATACACAGAGACACAAAAAAAACAAAAAAAAAACAAGCAGACAAATAAATAAATATGTAAAATGAAAAAAAAAACAAACAAACAAAAAAAAACTCCAGGGGATATCTACACTGTGTGTAAGTGTGTATATGTGTGCCTATGTATGCATGTGTGTACGTGTGTGTGTGTGTGTGCGTATAGCTATCTGTCTACAGTATGCACTTATTAGGAGGCTCTGATTCTTCCAATTATATGCTCTGGATATAATTTATTCCATTTTTCTTTTTGATTTCTAACTGTTAGAGTGAGTTTTTCCATTTGCAGTGTTTGTTCTATTGTCCTATGCCATACCTGAAGATCTGGGGATTCGGCTTGTTTCCAAAGTCTAGTCACTTGTTTCAGTGCTATTAAACTAAGCAATTTAAATATATGTCTCTCTCTAGTGTTGATTTTTAAATTTACATTAATTCCCAAAAAGTTTTTATAAGTAATTGGCACTGTAATGTCAAAGACGTATTTCATATCCCTCATCACATTTTGCCAGTACACCTGTATTACTGGACAAGTAAAGAATATGTGTGTTTGATTTGCTTTTTTCTCACCAAACCCTCTCCAGCAGCCTCTCCAGTTTCCTCTGTTTTGTTTAATTTACATCTATCTGGAGTAATAAAATATCTTTGGTTTACTTTCCACGCATATTCCTTCCAATGTTTAGACTGTGATATTTGAAAATTTTCTTTTAAGGATTCTCTCCATTCTTCATCTGAAATGTCTATAGATAACTCTTTCCCCCATTGTTCCTTTATCTTAGTTTCCATTTTTGTTACATTTTGAAGGATTGAGTAAATATTTGCTAGTTTTATGTTTTTATTCCTATTTTCTGCTATAAATCCTAATATATAGTTATCTAGCTTTCCCTGATTGGGAAAGGGGCTTTCTCCTTACTTGCAAGTATTTAAAAAACTGTTTTTGTTCTAAACCATATCTAGACACCAATGTTTCATATGGTTCTATGGAGTTATTATTGAATAATTGTATATATAGTTTCAGCCCCTTGTTTGCTCAGCATTCTAAAATCTTATCTGTTCTATATGGTTTGAAATCTGAGTCATGCACCATTTCTCTAAGGAGGATATTGTCACGCTGCACTTTCAGTCTTTTACACATTTGCTTCCAGTTTTTAAATTGTATTTCCAATACAAAATGTCTTAAGATGTTGTTTTTGTGTATCTGTACTTAAGTATGGTAGAGATCCAAGTAAACCATTTGTTAATTCTTTTTCTATATTAATCCATTTTTCCTTAGGCTCAGGCCTCATCCATTTTATTATTGTCAATATTTGTGTTGCATAGTAATATTTTTTTAAGTTTGGGGCTCCCAATCCTCCTTTTTCTTTAACTTGAGTTAGTAATTCATATTTCAATCTGTGTTTTTTACCATTCCAAACAAAGTTGGCAATCATCTTGTTCCATGTTGTAAAAAAAACCTCTGGCAAAGTAACTGGTAATGCCTGAAACAAAAAGAGGAGTTGTGGGAGAACCATCATTTTTATTATTTCCACTCTACTGTATATTCCATTTGGGATTAATGACCATCTCCTTAAGTCCTGTCTTATTTTCTTTTCCAATTTGCAATAGTTATTTTCATATAGATCTTCTAGTTTTCATTTATTTTATATCTTGATACTAAACTAAAATCATTAATAACATCCATCAGGTGTTTAATGGATTTTTCAGGTGAGCTTAAATAAATAATTATATCATCTGCATATAATGACACTTTATGTACTTCTTTCCCAATTTCTACCCCTCTAATGTCTGGATTGTGTCTTATCGCTATTGCCAGCACTTCTATATAAATGGCGAATAAAAGTGGCGAAAGAGGGTCACCCTGTCTGGTGCCTCTCTGAATAGAAAATGACCTTGATAATGTACCATTTGCTTTTCCTCTAGAAACAGGCTTACTATAAAGTGCTTGTATCCACTGACAGAATTTCTCATTTAATCCAAAACTCCATGTCCAATTCACCAGATCAAAAGCCTTTTCTGCATCCAAAGTCAATAAAGCTAGATCTTTCTTTTCTATTTGTGCATGATCCATTACATTTAAAGTTCACCTAATGTTATCGGCCAAAAGTCTCCCAGGTATAAATCCGCACTGATCAGCTGTTATTATTTCTGTAATAGTGTCTTTTAACCTGTTGGCTAAGATTGCAGATATTATCTTATGGTCAGTATTAAGCAATGATATGGGTCTGTACGATTCACATTTTGATGCATCTTTCCCTTCTTTGTGTATAAGTGTGATTGTTGATGAGGCCCATGTTTGTGCCCATACTCCTGTGTCTAGTGCGTAATTATATGCTTGTACTAGTAGGGGGCTAATTTGTTCTTTAAAGACTTTATAATATTCATTTGTAAATCCATCATCCCCTGGGGATTTTCCTCTTTTTAGAGCTTGTATTTGTTTATTTACATCTTGCAGTGTAACTACTTTAGTTAGTTTCACATTATTTTCCTGAGTTACTTTGGGTAAGTCAAGTTTTCTCAAATAAGCCTGTATAGCTCCTTTAACCTCACTGGCTACTTGCTTGTATAATTTTTCAAAATAACAGGCAAACTCTTCTACAATCTGATCCTTATCAGTTATTATTTTAGATTGGTTGCTCCTTAAATTTGTAATGTGTGAGTTCTTCATTTGCTTTTTAAGTTTATATGCCAATATTTTTAAGGACTTTGGTCCACCATCATATTCTTCTTGTTGAGTGAATCGCATTATTTTTTCTATTTCAATATTGCTTATCTTCTCTAGTTTTTCCCGTTTAACCTTCAGCTTTGATTTATCTTGATCACTATTTGTTATGCTGTGTCTATTTTCAATGTCCTTTATGTCTTCAATTAACTGTTTCTCTTGTGCTCTCCTTTTCCTTATCTTAGCTGAAGAATATGAAATTACAGCTTTAGATCCTTCCCATACTATGATTGGGTTTATATCCCCCGTGTTGTTAATTTCTATATAATCTGAGTTCTTTTTTGATCATCTCTACAAATTTTGTATCCTGTAAAAGTGAGTTATTCAGTTTCCACAGAGATTTGCCCTTGTTAGCCTGCATAGTTATTGTCAAGAAAATTGCTGCATGATCTGCCATATTAATAGAGCTTATTTTACATTCTTTTACCCGTGTTATATTATTTTTGTACATAAAGAAATAATCCAATCTGTTGTAAGTACCATGCCTTCCGGAATAGCAAGTATATTCCTTTTGATCATGGTGTAGCTCTCTCCAAACATCTACTAGTCCTATTTCTGAACAGGCCTTCCTCAATAATTTCGCATTTTTCGCTGCCCGATGTACCTTGGTGCTAGACGAGTCTATTTTAGGGTCCATTACCAAATTGAAGTCTCCTGCCATTATTAGAACTCCTTTCGACTTTGTAACCACCAAATCAATTAATGTGTTCATCAGTTCTGGACCCATGTCCGGGGGATAGTATACATTACACAGAGAGAAATCCATTCCTCCTATTTTTCCTACTACTAATATATATCGTCCTTCTTTATCTGTAAAGCATTTTTCTATTTCAAAGTTCACACATTGTTTAATTAGTATTGCTACTCCTCTCCTCTTTGAATTGTGTGAGCTATACCATACCTGACTATTTGACAATTTCTGTAGCTTCTCATGTTCCTCTTTTTCTAGATGCGTCTCTTGCAGGAATACTATATCAGCTTTGTTTTTATCCATTTCTACCAAAATCTTTTTTCTCTTAATAACATTATTCAAACCATTTACATCAAGTGATATAATCTTTAAATCACCCATGGAAAAATTTAGGAGTTTGGATATTGACTATGAATATGAGCATATATAGTTGGTTTCGTCCTGCAGTGCACACTGTAGACAGATATTGCTGTTGATGCCTATCTGTGTGTATGAATATGTATTTAGGTATGTGTATGTGTTCATGGATGTATATTATGGAGTGTGTATCAGTGTGGTATTCCTGGAGCTGGGTTTGACTTGACATCACAAAAGGGACAGTCAGACAAAAACGACAAAAAACAATATACATATAAGGCCTGGGTTCCATCTGTATCACCTCCATTTGGTGATATCTCAAGGTGACTGATGTTGTGAATATCTTACGAATCAGGGTGCCAGTCTACAATGTAAGCCTGCACTTATACCCTATTGAGACAGCATGTGTTATGTGCACCCCCATTATATTATACATCTTATCCACTACCAGAATAACAAAAAACCTTAACCAAAGAGCCTTGTATACTTATCTTTTTTTTTATTATTCTGATTATCATCATCATCTTTTTCCATTGTCTAGAAAATAATAAGACATTTCCACTCGTTAAATAAGAAATGTACCTAATACACCAAACAAAGAAGAGTATATTTAAATTTAGTTTCCAATGGATTGAAGATTTTTCTTTTTTCTTCCCCTTTCCCTCCCCTTCCCTCCTCCTCTTCCCTCTCCTTTCCTCTTTATTTATCTACCCCTCTCCCCTTTATCCTTTCCTTAACTTAACTTTCTTAGTCTTCTACCATATTCAAAAACATATTTTCTCTTCATTTTAACAAAATTAAGAAGTATTTAAGAAAACAGATTTAGAGAGAAAAAGAAAAAAAAAACCCCAGAAAGATCCACATCACCCCCCCCCCCCCCCCCTCCATGTCCCCTCACATCAGCACATCAGCACCATATTACAAGTTCACTTAATACGCTCATAAAAACCTCCCCCACAATACCCACTAGCTCCCCTACAAAAGCAAGAAGTATGTCCCATACACGTACCCAGGCCAGCTGACAGTCTTGCCTGGGCCTGGGACGAGATAATCTTAGATGGGCCCCCCCGCGCCCAGATCTCTCCTTTTCCCTTGCTCTTCCTCTCCTCTCCTCTCCTCTCCTCTGCTCTGCTCTTCCTCTCCTCTCCTCTCCTCTGCTCTTCCTCTCCTCTCCTCACATCTCTCTTTGCAAAAGACAAGTGACAGGCATTGACAATTGTTCTGCCCTCACTGTGCGTAAAGCCACCCTTGCAAAGCTAGGCAGACAGTTAACATCAGAAGGTGGGAAAAAAAAGACCAGGAGGAGACTGATTTCAGTTTGAAGGCAAAGTCTTGTTTAGTTTTCTGATACTCTTTTCTGTCCTTCTTTTAATTTTTGTAGAACTGCAATGACATGAAATACACATAGAATGAATGTTACAGTGTGTACTAAATAATGTTCAGTTGTAAATATTTAACCTTTTTTTAACAATGATTTTTTTTATGAATCACATGAATTGTAATGGACATGAACTGAAAATATTCCCAAAATAATAATGCACAAAACACTCTCAAAGTGCACAAATAAATCATGTGAGTGAACAGGAGAACTAAATTAGCATTAGCTCACAACAAAGGCCTCCAAGCCAGCATCACACACAATAAACTGCAGCCTAATGCTAAAGGCTAACAAATAAGCTATATGACTAGTACTGATTAGCAGCAAACGTTACATTTCTGCCACAGAGTGAAACACAAATGAACTATGAAACAGGTATCATCAATAAACATCAATGAGACAATGAATTACTACTTACAGACGTATATTCACCCGGGCTTGTCAACTAGAAATGAGAGTTGCACATGGCTTGTTGTAGCATGACCCAAAACATAAGTGAACTGAAAATACTACTGGAGTAAGTAATGTGAAAAGGTGTCAGTGGGAGGTGCTGTTGAGCAAACTGAAAGAGCTGAACAACAATAATGGTTAACATTAACAAACTACACATAAGATGTTGCCAAATACACTCTTCATATGTATTGGAATTCGGACACTAGCAGGAAACAAATAAATATTTACTTTTGTATTTTAGGCTACTGCTGGTGTGACATGTTTAGATTTGAACTCCAAATGCCATGCGCCGAACTTTCCTTGTGGCAAAATCATCTATGATGTCTTTAAAGTCCAGTTTCTTGGCAAGTTGACGCTCTATGGAGAGCATTGCCAAACCGTTGAGCCTCTCTTGGGACATGTTAGAGCGCAAGTAGTTTTTTATTATCTTCATTTTACTGAAGGCCCGCTCACCTCCAGCCACAGTCACAGGCAGAGACAGGAAAATACGCAGCAGGACACACAGGTCTCCATAAATGCTCTGTAGTCCCATTGTGTATATGGCATTAAGTAGGTCCAGAGGTCCAAGACCGTCTTCAAAAGTTGCACTATATATTTTCTTTAAGTGCTGAATTTGGTCTTCAAGGGACTCCGTGAGGTCATTCTTATATTTCTCAGAGAGCTTTGAGCATGATGCACTGATGCTGTCCTGTGGCATATCTCTGAATTTCCACAGGACGCAGAACTCGTCACATATCTGCTGCATTGATGAGAACCGTACATGTAGTTGAGAGATTATGCTGTCCATTGCAACATGAAACACTCTATCTCTGAATAGGGTCTCTGGGCTTTGCTCCTCTGTACCTTGCTTTTCTGACTCATCAAAGAAATGCTTCCTCTTTCTCTGTCTCATTTCTAACTGGGGTTTGATGCCCATGGACATGGCAACAGCAGTTGCCTCTGTCAGAAAACTGTCCCATGATGCACGCATGCAGGCAATCTCCTCCTCCAGTTCCTTTATATTGACAGCTTGCACATCAAGTGAGATGGTTGAGGACTGGCTGGTAAGGTTTCTATCCTATATGCATTGTAACACCTTGACCCAAAAAGTGAGGAGCAAAACTGCATTAAAGGACTGAAAATAGGTCTTTAGACCCTGTGCTTCAGCTTTGGCTTCACTGGTGAGGTTACCTGTAGTGATAAAGGTGTCTAATGCCTGGATCACACCAGGCAAATGTTTTGCTACTGGGCGCACTGCCTCTATCCGCGCACTCCATCGTGTGTCAGACAAGCTGTGCAGAGAACAACCCAAAACTCTTTGTAAGATTTCCCATCGGTGAGGGCTGCCACTGAATAGTTTGTACAGCTGATTGATGAAGCCAAAGAATATATTTTCCCTTCCATTGTGGGATGTCGAATATGTCAAATAGTTTGGGAATTCCCTGCCCTCTGCATCTGCTGTCAATTCCTTTGCCCTCTCTGAGAAAGGCGTTCGTTTTGCCATCACACGTACGATGTTCACTCTATCAGAGTCGGTCATTCTAGTTGGCCATAATGCAGGATCGCTGAAATTAAGCATGTGATCAGTCTCTGATCCATCCTGCTCAGACTCTCCGACGGGGCAGCGGGCCCCTCCCGCATCACTGTGACTCTCTCTCTCTCACCGGTAACCTAACTCTGTCCCTCCGCTGCGGGGCAGCGGGCCCCTCCCGCATCACTGTGACTCTCTCTCTCTCTCTCTTCTCTCTCACCGGTAACCTGACTCTGTCCCTCCGCTCCAGGGCAACGGGTCCCTCCCGCATCACTCTCTCTGTCACCTGACTGCCGCTGGATCTCTCTCCTCTCTGTCTCATCCTCTCTGACGGAGCTACCAAACTCAACTGTTTCTGTCAAAGATAACATGTTGTGTCAGGCTTTTATACAAGCTAATGGACGTTAACATTAGAGCTGACCTGTTAAACATTGCCTGCGCTGTTTCTTACCTTGCTCTACGTTGACTTCACTAGTTCCAGCTTCATCGTCACCACCTTTTTTAAAATATTTGTGAAGAAAATCTCTGAGGCCTTTATTTTCTTCTTCTCTTTCCTTTTCTGAGCACCGGACTTGTACTGATTGGACATTTTGAGCGTATTGAACTTGAAATCAACTGACAAAATCAAATTTTGATCAGTGGCCAAACCATTTTTGTGTTGGGGGTGGGGGGGTTCTTGGCCACTATTTCAAGGACAATTAGGAAGAAAACAAATAAAAAGCTTTTATGTAACTCAAATATTACATATGTTTTCCACAAATAGGCCTATTTAAAAATAATAATAACAATAATAATTCCATAATTTAATGACGGCCCAGTTATGGGCCCCCCCCCTACCCTGGGCCAGGGACAACAGACCCGTTTGTCCCCCCCTATCGGCGGGCATGCACGTACCCACCATCAAGCATACCCACCCAGTACAACACATACCCTCCAACACAACACACACATCGTCACACAGATACCCACTCACACACACCCCATATCCCCACCCACCTTCAGGCAGAGGGACAAATCATGCCCACCCCCATCCACCCTCTACTCACACTCATATATACACATACCCACTCCATCCACTTTCTTACTCACACTCATACAATACTCACTTACATTCCCACACACTCACCCACATCCACGCCCATACCCACTCCATCCACCCCCTACTCTCACTCATATCCACACATATCCACTCCATCCACTTTCTTACTCACACTCATACAGGACTCACTCACTTTCCCACATCCACATTGTCGAGGTGTGTCGTGTGAGAAAGTGACTGGTCCGTACTTTAAATCAACCTCGTTGCTTTATTTAACATCTGCAGCAACCATACAAAACGTACACTCACAAACCGGGAAGCCCGTACTGCCGAGAATGTAAAAACACCTAGTACGTACTGCGCATGCGCACTTCATCAGACTACGGTGGCTAATGAGGTTCATACAGAATGAGGTTTACACAGAATACCAGAATGGTCTACACACATTCACACACATATACTGTACATACAGTTGAGCTTAAAGAGAGATGGGAGGCCCCCATAACTTGACAATATGTCCATAAGAAAGGTTGTCATTGTCCACTAGGAAGCCAAAAGACGAAACAAAAGACGAAACAAAGCAGTGAGAGTGACCAGCCCTGTCCTTTTCACAGCTTAATAAATAAAAAAAAAAAAAGCAGAGCGAGGGAGCAGAAAAAAGCTAAAGTCATCAACGAGAGAGAGAAAAAAAAGGAGAGGAGCGTCGCACTGATGAGAGATAGATAGAGAGAGAGAGAGAATCCATCATCTTTCTCCATTATCCATTATCTTCTTGCTTTATAGAGACCTTTTTCTTCTAATTCCTTTGCAGCTACTGTCGGGTTTGGAAACATAGTGATTGATCCGTCACTGTTAAATACTTTAAGTTTTGCTGGAGCCATGATATGAGTTTTGATGTCCTGCGCTTTCAGCCGCTCTCTAATTGGTTTGTATAGCGAACGTTGTTGTCTTGTTTGGTATGTGAAATAATGGTCAAGAAAAATCCGATCCTCCTTAAATTTAATCTCCTTTTTACTCCAGGCGGCTTGCAGCACAGTCTGTATGGCGTCGTATTTCAGAAAAGCAACAATGATGGGTCTTGCCAAGTTCCGTCTCTCAGTTGCAGTTCTGTGCGCCCGCCCGATAATTAGATCTCCTGTTACCCCAAGAGTGTCTTTAATCAGCTGTTTTAGGAAAGCTGTCATATCAGATCCTTCAGTTCCTTCAGGAACGTTGTAAATGCATACGTTGTTCTGTCTGGACTTATTTTCTAAGTATTCCATCTGTTCCGTAAGCTGTTCAACTCGAGATTTCATAGATACCATCAACTTGTTGTTATTTGTCCCATCATCATCCAAATTGCTTACTCTGGCTTCAAGTTCATCAACTCGTCCCCCTATCCGCTCCATGTCTTTACGTAGGTCCGCTGTTTGTTGCATTATAGTTTTAATGTCTCTGTCACAGTCTTGGCGAAACTCTTTTAATTCCGATATTAGTCCCTGAAGTTCATTTGTAAGAAAGTCTTTTAACTCACCAAACAATTTTTGAAGCTCGTGTTTCTCCGCCATGCTGCTTGCGTCTTTGACTTGTTTGTGTTTCTTGCTTTTCTTCTGGAATGCAAGTTCCTCAAATTCGCCGTCAGCGCCAGAACGTAAATTCATTCCCTGAGTTTGGCGACGTACATTTCCACACATAGACTACATTTAATTAACCGTGGTTTTACATTTTCGGGAGGGTTTGTGAAGGAGCTCACACTGCCCCGGCTAACGTCTCGGTGTGTGGTTATTGAGGGACGTTACAATATTTTACAATAAATGTATTACTTGATTCTTTTTAGCTACTGAATGTGTTTGATGCAGTGTAAAAATGTAATATTATACAGTCATCTCTTGTCACTGAATCCAGGTTACATGTGCTAGGGCATGCAGATTGAGAACCTATTCAGGATGAGGAATGGTGTTTTTATGGACTATATTACTATAATTACATTGAGTTTAACAGTTACTAAATGTGTGTACCACTGCACTGGTTTCAATAAATGCCTAGTGTTGTAAGGCTATCTCTTGTCTGAGCCATTTCTATTTTCAGGGGTTTTATTTTGAAATGTAAAATTTTAGAATCATTAGCTTCTAACAGTGTTACACCGTAAAGATCACATTACGGTACAGGAAAAGTTTTAATAAATATTACAGTAATAAACTATTTAAGGAGATTACAGTAGCAACTGTAAAATAACAGTATAAGGGCAACAGTATTATACTGTAAAGCTGAAATTCTATACAGTACATTACCGTAATATTTTTAACAGTAATTAACTGTTTTTTAGATTACAGTAAGGATACTGTAAAATAACAGTAAATTGCTGGCGTCTGTAGCTGCCAGTACTTTACTGTTATTTTACAGTAATTTTTTTTACAGTGTAGAGATACTCCACAAAAAATCTTTACTGTATTGTCTGCATTGTATGGGGACTCGACTCATGTATCTGTTTTAAGGGCTCAATTCTTTAATTGCAGACAGGAACCTAACCAGTCCCTTCGATCCTTTTCCCTCCGCCTCAGGGAATTGTTTCTTAGGTTAGGTTCCAGGATGATAACTGGTCAGCAGGACCTTCGTGCATAAACAGGCCTAATCCCTCTCCACAAAACAGTGTTGCTGACTGGAAACAAGAATTTCGTAGAGAAATACTTAAAGAGGTTAAAGAACAATTTACCGAAACTGCAAAAATCCTTGTAAGCAGGGATTAACGGCCCTCCATGTCCTCCTGTACCCATAGCTCGGCCTAGGGCCTATTCAGACGACTCTGGTAGGACAAGACAGAGGTTTAGAACCTCATCGAATAACCAGGACTTTAAGTGGGATCCACGTGGCCGCCCCATTTGTAACCAGTGTGGGGAACCAGGCCATATTAAGCGCCACTGCCCCCATAGAGAGGCCCCACAGGGTTTTTAGTTACACCGGCCACTGTGGGTCAAGTGGCCGAACCCCCCAAATGCGACCCTATCCACAAGCTCGCAGAAGCCACCATTGCTAGAGCGTGCCCTGTAGCAGAGGTTAAAGTAGACAACATAGATGTGAAATGCTTGGTAGACACGGGTTCTCAGGTTACATTATTTAGTGAAAACCTTTGTAAAGAACTCTTTAAAGGTAAACAGACCAATTGCACCCTGTCACTCCACTCGGTATTTTAAGGAAGCCTACTAATAATTTAAGACACATTTATAATCAACTATCACTTTTGGTGGTAACTATGGTGACAAATACAATGCATTTCCTTTGCTGCTTTACTATAAAAATCAGCATATATTTCACCAGATGAACACTTTTAATCTGAAGCAGCAGCAGTAAGAAATATTGGTATTGCATTTGGAGTAAGTAAATTCACCTCTTATGTGGCTATAGGAAAGTTAACAGTAAACTGAGGCTGATATCAAAGAGATCAAATTAAAAACTGTATAACTGAATTACATGCTGCTGTTCCCCCTGTAGATACGAATCAAAATACAGGGAAAAATGTAAATGTAATGGCTGAAACTAGAAAAATGTGTTATCTAAAATACTATTAAAAAATGTGGTTTGTTTTAATGAAGATATTTTATTATATAATTATGTTGGGCTGTAACTTCGAACTCATTTACAATATTTATGTAAACAGATGTAAAAAAAAAAAACAACACATATTTTGAAGCCTGCTTCAAGAGTTGACCCTGGAAGGAGCCTTTTTGACCTGCAGCCAGGGCTGGTTTATGATGCTCTGATGATGCAGCAGGGCCATCATGATGCTCCACCATCCACAGGGGCTCAACTGCCATTCCATACCTACCTCTGACATCTGCAGCAACATACACCCCAAATTTACAGGCATCATTTAGAGATCAAAGGCAATTCAGTCCTATTCAGTACATTTAGGGACTACGGACTACGGATGCAAATTAGCAATTTGCTATAATCCGGCATATTTACAAAGATGTCTAACATTTATGTTCATTAATATGCTCTGTCCCTATCCAAAAATAAACTACTATTACTATTACTATTATTACTTCACACATGTTTAATTAATTTATGTTCAGAAGTTATTATTGTTTTGCCTATTGTTTATTGATAAGTAAACAAATATTTGCTTCATTAACTAATGACCTAATTGTGAAACACCACAAGTTTTCTGTTTTGTGGTAAACAGTACATCAATTTACATTTCACTTGTGGTTGGTTATGGTCAGTGATCTCTATGCAGTCGTGGACTAAGCCAGCGGAGCCCTAACTAATACTTTATCTACAGTGTTACAAAGAATTGAAGGTTGAAATTGATTAAGCATGACTATAATCTCAAATCATGTCAAGTTTATTGGTGAGCAGTATTGCACAGCCAATTCCAGAAAACAATAATCATAAATACTACATGTTTTAGAGGTATACATCACCTTTCTCTCCTTGCTGTAACCATCTGGACAAAAAAGATTGTAAATCTGTACAATCTACACTTGGCAGTTGGAATGAAAACAAAACTCCACTGTCATACACATTGATGTATTACAGTTGTGTTTTAACATCTCAAATGTGGTTTACTGCCCCTTCAGTTCAGAACAAACAGATCAAATAGATCAAAAGCAAATCAAATTCAGAAACAATGACAATAATGACACCATGTAAGGTATATGATCAGTAGTGACAAAGTAGCAGCATGCAAAGTGTAATTCAGTATGATTTGTCTGCTTTTGTGGCGCCTGCTGTACTCAAAGCCACTGATGAGGACGTGAAAAAGAGTCTGAAGAGTAGCTCCTGGTGTTATTCCTTCCATCACAAAGCATCTGCCAGTCTGCCATGATGGAGTAACAGCAGTATTGGGCATTATGACCTAAGGAATGCAAGACAAAAAATGTAACCTGTGTATAAAATATTTCAGAGCTTTAATCTAAACAAACCCAACATGACCAACAATTCAAACATTAAACATTTCAGAATTGCTAAGCTGTCAATTACAGTAAACTTCTTTAGTTATAGAAAACACCAGTAGTTGGTAAGACCAAAATGTATCAAAGTAACAGTCAGAGTATTTCCTCACCAGTCCAATAGCTTAATATCATACATTTAAAAAAGTTTCTGAAATAGCAAAGAATAAAGCATGGTTAGCAGTAGCACTATTGTTACTATTAAGTGTACTGTCCTGACAGCATTACTGTGTTTGGCCAACTAACATTACACAAGCATGCCTTCAGTAATAACTGTTTGAATTCTTAGATATTTGATCTCATGACAGTATCCAAAAAAATACATCTGATAGAAAAATCAAAATTTTTACCTCAAAAACACACTTTTGTAGATAAATTCTCCTGAGTGCTGCAGATTTGGCTCATTTTTTAGGGCAAGAAGACAATCTAACTGAGCATGTGCACAGTGAGTGTCATCACTCTAGCTTATTTCTGATTGGAGCAATTTGAGGTGTTACAACCGTTCCGTGTTAAAACTGTACCTGGTCTCCCCTAATAGAACAAATCATAACCTACTCAATTATTACTGAATACATTCAACAAAAAGACTCCATGATGGCCTGGTTGACTCTGTGGGATTAGGCACCTTTATCATTACTCATGAGGTGCAGAAGGAGAGGAGAGGTCAGGTTCAGCAGACAAGGGAGATGCTCTGGTCCAGGTTCAGGACTCAGGTACATTTGTTTTAGATAAGATAAGGTATTCCTTAATTAGTCCCACAAAGGGGAAATTTGCATTATTACAGGAGCAAGTGGACAGTGAAATAGAAGAGCAGCAATACGAAATGCATAAAGAACAATAAATAAGTACAAAAAACTATAAGAACAAAAATATTAAAAATATATAATAAAAATAATTGTGACATTATTTACATTATTTAATATTGGTATTGAGTGGTAATATACCAGAGGTGATATTCTTATTGCACAGATTAATTATATATTGCACACAATTGAAATTAGTAGTATAATGTATAAGAAGTAGTATACATGAAATACTAATATTGTTGAGTATTGGACATTAAAGTGCAGTGTGTCAAATTATCCAGGTGGGAGGTTGAGGTTTGCAGGGAGCAGTGCTGATTGTACAGTCTGACAGCTGGCTGGGAGGAAGGACCTGCGATATCGCTCCATCACACACTTTGGATGAAGGAGTCTATCGCAGAAGGAGCTCTCCAGTACAGTCAGGGTGTCTTTCATGGAGTGGGAGTAGTTCTTCTCTCCCACCACCTCCACCACGTTGAGGGGGCATCCCAGGACAAAGCTGGCCTTCTTAATCAGTTTGTCCAGTCTCTTCCTGTCTACAGCCGAGATGCTGCTGCCTCAGCTGACTACCCCATAGAAAATGGCTGATGACCACAGTGTCTTCTGGAGTGCCTCCTGCACTCCAAAAGACCTCAGCAGGGCGAGTCTGCTCTGGGCCTTCTTAGTGCAGTGGTGCTATCTGTCCAGTCCAGTTTATTGTTCAGGTACTTATATGGTTGTGTAATTACTATCATTAGTCTGGAAAAAACAGCATGGTGTTATATTTGTGCAAAAGTCTTTACTGAAAAGCATTCACTATATCCAAAACCATCTTTATTAGCTCATCTAATTATCTTGCTGTAGTATTCCACTGCAGTAAGAGACTAGAGCTTCTCACTGTGCTACCTATGGGACTTATGAAATAATTCCTTTTGGACACAGGAAAAGTACCTGTAAAGTTATTTTTTATTTTCTGTCTGTCCTGATAACGTGTCACTTCTTTCCTTTTATTTTGCTTTATAGATTTTCCTTATTGTATGTATATTTGTGTACAGGGCACTGCTCATTCCAGTTTAGACTGGCTACTTGGCTTACAAGGAGGAATAGACCCAGTGTTATGTTGAAGGGGTTACTCTCTGCATGCCACAAGGCAGAATATGCTTGTTACTGTTTGAATGATATTGTCGGGTTTCAGAAGGTCTGGTATATAGATGGGGCTGCGTGAACTGTGGGGGAGAAGGGTCTGTGTATGTATCTGAATGTGATGACATCATACAGACCTCTCAAGTCTCATGCATTGACTGTGAGACACACACAATTCAAGCCCCACACCTGTCATTTCTCACACTGAGAAATGATAGACCCCACCACACAGAAATGAATATATTATATACAGAATGTAATCCAGACATCCCAACTCTCCCGCATATTGATAGCGGCTCCCTGACTCCCGCAAATGAGATCCAATCTCCCGGAATCTGGAGTGAGCGAGTAAGAGTGTGCGATAGAGTGACTGCGCATGTGTGTGTTTGTGTCACTATAAATGCAGTGCGTGTGAAAGCACAGCGTCCTTTCTCTCTCAACCCAACTAGTCAAGGCAGATGGCTGCTCGCCTACGGTCCAGTTCTAGTTGATGTTTCTTCCACTTAAAGGAGAGTTTTTGCTTGCTGCTGTTGCCAAGCACTTTCTCATGGGGGAATGTTGGGTCTGATAAAATTAATGAGTACAGTCTAAGCCTGCTCCATGTGAAAAATGCCTTGAGATATCTTTTGTTGTGATTTGGTGCAATGTAAATAAAAATGAATTGAAAGAAAGAAATGAGAGGTCTTAAAGAAGGATTACCTAAATGATCGCAAATAATTTTCTCACTGAATGCAGCCCAAAATACAAAACAGAAACTCTGAAAAGAAAGACACACACAACCAGCAATCGTGACCTTTTTTTCTGTAAGGTTTTGACGATAAGATCACATATATGCCTTGAAGACACACAAAACCCAGTAGTGTTCGTAGCTGTCCTGTTTTCACTGTTTCTATTCTTAAAGCAGCCTTTTGTGTGGTTTTCAAAGATTGTCAATGAATGCAGCCCAGTATGACACTATTTCTGAAAAAAGACACAACACCAAGCCATTTGCAAGGTTCTGACCTTAATTTTGTCTACAGGTATATACCTCATGATGATGACAAAAATAGCATTTTCTCACTGAATGCAACTCAAAATAAACAACAATAGTAATTCCAAAAAGAAAGACAAAAAACCCAGGAATGTTCATGTCTTTTTTCACTGTTTATGTTCTTACAACAGCATTTTGTGTCATTTTGATAATAAGATCAACCTTCTATGTCAATATTGGTTAAAATTGCCAAAACTTTCTTTTCATATTTGTCCTTTTTTCAGTGTGTCTGAAGTCAGCCAGACATGAGTTGGGAAAGTTAAGTCTAGTCAAACTGTGTGGGTTCGATTAGCAAGGTACCTGGACAGCATGAATAATCACTTAATGCATAGAGTACTATACAGACCTGTACTTTTAATGTAATTTCATGGTCTTTTTAAATGAGTTATTATTCTAGAGCATTTCTCTAAACCCAGCATTGTCTCGCACCATGCTGTTATAGACTACCTTGTATTCTTTCAAAACATCCAGAGCGGAAGGGCGGAGCTTAGGGTCTTCCTTCTTACACTCCTTGTGAATGTGAAAAAGATGGAAGTGGACTAAATCCCCTCCAGGTACCCTTCCCATCAGGAACTGTGTCACGTCTGGAATTTTCCAGATGTCTGTTCTTTCATCATACTCAGTCATGAGATCATCTGAAAAAGGCTTTCCTTTATTTCTTAAAGGCCACAACTGTTCTGGTGCAACAAAGTCCCCAGTGAGCTCCCGGTGGCCACATTTCACCAATAAGCCTCTGGATGGGTCCACCTCAGGCAATGCATCCAGATCGTTCACTACTAGGTGAAAGTCACTTGTCAGCAGAAACTGAGAGAGAGTTTTCTCCAGGCTGTTGGAATCACACATGACCCGTCGCCCAGCTGGGCTGTTATGGAGGTAATGGAGGATAGAGACGTAATCTATAGCCAGCATCAGTCGGTTCTGCCATGTGTTGTATCGTTGTTGATGTTCTTGTGCGAGAACACCATCCAAATTAAGCAATGAGCCAAGTGGGTGGTACTCCGTGACCAAGGCATGGTCTTCAAGGCAAAACCCCACCAATTGTACAACCTGAGGACCCTGCAGGGTCTGTAACATGGACAGCCCGTGGAGAAAATCCTCCGCGTAATCGAGAGAAGATAGTTTGGACAAAGCCACCTTCTGACCCCTCCACTCTGCCAGATAGACCTGAGGGACAAAAAAGTTGGTGTTTGAGTTTAAACTCCACAAGACATACTGAGCAGTACAATGGCAATTGGGAAGGTAGATTTGTGTCTTTATTATTCAATCAAAAAAAAATTCACTTAAATAAAAAAAAACATGTTCAGAGAGACCCAAAAAATTGCATTTGAACACTTTTATTCTTTGAAAATGTTTTTTTCGATTGAAGTGATTTTTTTTTTTTTTTTTAAATTGAAAATATTTTCTTTGATTGAATTAACCTTTTTTGTGTTTTTGTGTGTTTTGTGTTATGGGTAGGACATTTGTGTCTTTATTATTCAATCCCCAAAAATATCACTTCAATCAAAAAAAAATTATTCACCCAAGAAACCTTCACTTCAATAAAAAAAAATAAAAAAATCATCAAACAAAAACAGTGTTTGAATGCAAAAATGAAACCCTTTTTCAAATCATTTGAACACTTTTTTTCTTTGATTGAATTTTTTTTTTCCAATTGAAGTGAAAATAGTTTTGGAGTCCTTTTTTTTTTGGATTGAATCATTTTGACACAAATGTCCCGCAGTGGGTGGATGCTTCCCCATTGGTCAGACATGTTTGAGTGACAAGACTGTCCACACCAATGATAATCCGCCGCCGGACAATTCAAATGGCGACTTGCTTGTTGTAGGAAGAGATTGCTACTCAAACGTCATTGGTGTGGACAGTCGTCACTGTCAGACTCAT
Organism: Scomber colias; assembly: GCA_021039105.1. Taxonomy (NCBI): domain Eukaryota; kingdom Metazoa; phylum Chordata; class Actinopteri; order Scombriformes; family Scombridae; genus Scomber; species Scomber colias. Next base: position 133,770 of record JAJDFG010000132.1, read on the forward strand.
ATGGTGACAAACACAAGAACTTGCAAGGACAACTGAGAACAGACAAGATAAATGAACTGTTGGTAGGTTTGAGGAAACAACAGTCTGTTTTTAGCCATAGCCGAGACATCTGTGATGCAGCTGGGAAAGCTAGTTACCTTATTGCTAATGAAATAGTATCAACATCAAAGCCAAACTCTGAGGGTGAGTTTATGAAGACATGCATTCTGAAGTGTCCCGACAAACAGGCTTTTGCCAACATCAGTCTGACATAAAACTCTGGCAGACAGGATTTTGGATCTTGCTGGAGATTTTGTCATTTGTTGAATGTTCGGTTGCAATTGATAAGAGCACGGACATATTGCTCAACTGGCAATATTAATTCGTGGTATCAATGAGACTTTGAATATCACTGGGGAGTTCCTTGAGTTGGTGCAGATAACATTAACCACAACAGCAAATTACATTTTCAACTCACTTGTTAGCGCGCTGGACAGGGCTGGGGTGGACTGGGCCCATGCTATCAGCCTGGCTACAGATGGCACTCCATCAATGATCAGAAAATGATCAAATTGGGCTATATGTGGCCCTTGACCTGAATGAGTTTGACACTACTAGTCCAAGTGGTCAAGTTATTACCTTATGGTAAAAGAATAATGAATTAACAGCTATCAAAGGGTGTCACCACAGGTTTTGTTTTTTCTCACTTCTTATTGTACTCTTGAATATGAAATAAAACCAAGGTTGATCTCTTTGTTTCTATTTTTATTTTGTTTTCCTTTTTGTTTCTAGTCTGTTTTGTTAGCCATGTATTTGTTTTTGGTTTGTGTGTGTGTGTGTGTGTGTTAATCTTCTATGAATTTGAATGTCCACAAGGTGTTGAGATGACCTGTATTTGTACTGCAAATACTGTTGCTAAAAAAAACTTACAACCTACAAAGGAAACAAAATACACTTACCAGCGCCTCAACTCACATTTGATTTGATTTCTTTGAGTAATAATATCTTGTTGGCATCCAACTAATTGTTGGCAACAGTTATTAGTTATTTCCCAGTGATGCCTGAAGCTCAAGCTAGCAGCTGGATGAGAAACCCTTTCAACATCGACACCTCTCACGTGGCCTCACTGCATTTAACTGTTGTTGAGCAGGAGAGTTTAATAGAGCTGTGTTGTGACGAAACACTGAAGGCATCTTTCAGAAAGCACACTTTGTTGGACTTTTGGATGAAGCAGTACAGTGTGTACCCTGTGCTTTCTGACAAGGCCGTGCGCTTTCTCCTTCCTTTTGCAACCACCTATCTGTGCGAGAAAGGCTTCTCTTCACTTGTTGTCATAAAAACAAAGTACATAAGCAGGGTGGATGCTGAGCCAAACCTGAGACTGAAGCTGACCTCCATTGACCCAGACATTGCAGGACTGTGTTCACAGAGGCACGCACACCCATCACATTAAGCTCATGTAAATTGTCATCAATAGTCTGTGTATGTTTAATTACAGCTGTTATTCCTAATGCTCTTCCTCACTTTTATTCTTAATCTTATTGTTCTTCCTCTGGAAGTTTTTCTTTGCCACTGTCACCAAGTGTTTGCTCATGTGGGAATGTTGGGTCTAACCTGCATTCTATATTGTAATGGAAAATGTATGTCCACTCTATCCTAAGATATTGGGTTCACGAGATCGAGACGAGGGGAGATTTTAACTATATTTTTAAGAGAATTTCAATGAGGAAATATATGACTTTTTTTTTATTTGAAATTCATAAAATGGAAATTTAATTGAAATGTTTTAGCTAACATTACATCTTGTAATGACTCACTTGAGTTCTACTTTCTAAATATATAATTATCATATGCAGTATGCAGCACTGTAAAAGGTTTCCTCATATAGATATTTTATAGATGGATCATTTTGGTATTTATGGAAATAACCATAACCATACAAAAGTTAGATACAATCACAAATACTAAAAAGTAAATTATAGAGTAGAAACAATTCTAATATATAAATATAACAAACAACATTTTAAAAACATTTTTAGATGTTTTACCATTGTTTCAATGCCACTTTGATAAAGTAATTTCAATACCACAATATCATTTAAAGTCCTTGTAATTTTGATAATTCCTGTATTAGAGTAGGAAGGGGGAATCGACAGGACTTAAAGATATCTGTTTGTTATATTTCACCCTAATCCTTTAATCCAATCACACAATAAACTAAGAAGACCTTCAAACATCATCTACCTTCTTAACTGCTCCCTGGCCGATGAGCCTCAACTTGTGTACTTCGGCATCTATCTGTGAACATTGAAGCCAGGGGGTGCAATTCTTCATGGTCATCATTTTAAAGTTTTGAGGTGTACAGCCTATATAAGAGGCCAGCAGCTGTTCATTAGTCTGATACACAGAGTCCAGATACAGGTAGAGCAATATGTTGCTGAGGAGTAAAGCAGCAAGGCATAACACCACCACTGGAACACTGTAGGAGATTGTGCTGCTGTTGCTCCGACCCATGGTGCTCTGCATCTGGAATGGAAAACAAAGGTGGAAGAGGATAAGTACACTAAATACAGGTAAAAAAAATTGTAAATTAAAATTAAATAATTCAATATTGTAAAATACAGTCTTTATAAGAGCTCAAACAATGTTAGAAATAATTAGTTAATACAGCAATTTTCTAAATGAAATATGGTATGATTTAGTACAGTGTGGTACGCGCACCACTAGTGGTACGCGGGGCTCCCTCTAGTGGTACGCCAAAGAATCACTGAAATAAATATAAATGCGTTGACGTCAACAGTTATTCACAGTAGCAGACAAGAATTGATGGCAAGAGGCGGAGGTTTTTAACAATCAAGAGTTCTAAACTACTGTCGTGGCTTCAGTCTGCGAAGGGAACTGTGGACCAGGAGAGGGCGAGAACTGAAGATGAGTGTGGGCAGGGTGCAGGTGCTAACAGCACTTTGGTGGCGCCAGTGAAGCCTCCAGTGAAGCCCCCAGTGCAGCTGCTAGCAAAAACAAAAAGGTACAAACCAGTGAGGAGATATAACGAAAACTACATCAAATTTGGATTTACTTGGAGTGGGAGAGAGGAAGAGCCCAGGCCGCAGTGTGTGGTCTGTGGCGACGTTTTGAGCAATGAATGCATGAAACCATCGCATCTCAAACGGCATCTTACAACCAAACACAGTCCACCATTCAGTCCTTTAGTACACCAATAGCCAAAGCGCAGGACGTTTCATATCGTGCCAGCCTCCGGATCGCAAGAGCCGGTAAGCCACACACAATTGGGGAACAGTTGTGTTTACCTTTAGCCAAAGAGATGACACGGATCATGTGTGGAGAGAAAGCTGCCAGAGAGTTAAACTCGGTGCCAATTTCAAATGACACTGTGTCAAGGAGGATAAAAGACATGGCTGGTGATGTTAAAAACACACTGATTGAGTGCATTAAGAACAGTCGATATTTTGCCATACAGCTTGATGAGACTATAGATGTTGCAGATATGGGCAATTTATTGGTTTATGTGAGATATGAATATGATGGTGCAGCTCAGGAGGATTTTATGTTCTGTCAGTCACTTGAGACCAGAACTACAGCAGAGCACATATTCCAGGTACTGAACGCGTTTATCCAAGAGAACGGACTGGACTGGAAAAAGTGTGTAGGTGTGTGCACAGACGGCGCAAGGGCTATGACAGGTCGTAACAGCGGGGGTAGCGGCTCGCATCGGAGAGGTGGCACCTGAGATGTGCTGGACTCACTGCAGTATCCACCTTGAGGCGCTGGCAGTGAAGAAGATGCCTGATGACCTGAAGTCATCAGGCAAGACTGTGCTGTAAAAACTTAGTTTTTTCATGTGCTCTGTGAGGAGATGGGTAGTGAGCATGTCCAACTCTTGCTTCATACTGAAGTAAGGTGGTTTTCAAGAGAAAGGTGCTTTCAAGGCTTTTCAAATTGCACAGAGAGGTCCAGATGTTCTTGCAGGACACAACTTTCCCCTTGTCAGACATTTTTGAGGATGCTGTGTAGCTCAGTCAGCTGGCATATGTGTCTGACATTTTTTCACGTTTCAACTAACTGAATTTGGGACTGCAGGGACTCTCCAATGTTTTTGATGTGCAGGACAAAATTAATGCACTGCTGAAAAAGTTGGAGTTATTTGAAATCAAAGTCAAGACAGGTGATGTTTCAGCTTTCCCTGCTTTGGAGAGTTTTCTGTCTGATAATGACCTGATGCTTGATGATGGAGTCAGGGAGAACATCGCTGCACACCTTGCATCACTCAGACAACAGTTCCGCAATTATTTCCCAGTGATGCCTGAAGCTCAAGCTAGCAGCTGGATGAGAAACCCTTTCAACATCGACACCTCTCACGTGGCCTCACTGCATTTAACTGTTGTTGAGCAGGAGAGTTTAATAGAGCTGTGTTGTGACGAAATACTGAAGGCATCTTTCAGAAAGCACACTTTGTTGGACTTTTGGATGAAGCAGTACAGTGTGTACCCTGTGCTTTCTGACAAGGCCGTGCGTTTTCTCCTTCCTTTTGCAACCACCTATCTGTGCGAGAAAGGCTTCTCTTCACTTGTTGTCATAAAAACAAAGTACATAAGCAGGGTGGATGCTGAGCCAAACCTGAGACTGAAGCTGACCTCCATTGACCCAGACATTGCAGGACTGTGTTCACAGAGGCACGCACACCCATCACATTAAGCTCATGTAAGTTGTCATCAATAGTCTGTGTATGTTTAATTACAGCTGTTATTCTTAATGCTCTTCCTCACTTTTGTTTTATTCTTAATCTTATTGTTCTTCCTCTGGAAGTTTTTCTTTGCCACTGTCGCCAAGTGCTTGCTCATGTGGGAATGTTGGGTCTAGACCTGCATTCTATATTGTAATGGAAAATATATGTCCACTCTAACGTCGTCTAAAGGAGAATCACAAGATACTAGGGGTGTGACAATACACTCAGCTCTCGAGACGAGACAAGATATTGGGTTCACGAGATCGAGACGAGGTGAGATTTTAACTATATTTTTAAGAAAATTTCAATGAGGAAATATATGACTTTTCTTTTATTTGAAATTCACAAAATGGAAATTGAATTGAAATGTTTTAACATTACATCTGGTAATGACTCACTTGAGTTCTACTTTCTAAATATATAATTATCATATGCAGTATGCAGCACTGTAAAAGGTTTCCGCATATAGATATTTTATAGATGGATAATTTTGGTATTTATTGAAATAACAACCATAAATACAAAAGTTAGATACAATCACAAATACTAAGAAAGTAAATTATAGAGTAGAAACAATTCTAATATATAAATATAAATTAAATAAAGAATCCAATTATCAAAAATTATAATATATTGCTAATAAGAAAATAAAAGTAAATTGCACAAATCCTGTATCCCATAAATACACAAGTAGAACAACATATAAATTGTGTTATAATTTGGTAGTGTGACTCATTTTACTTTTGGCATCATTAGGCTTCCATAGCTAGATTATCCGCTCCTCCTACTTCAGGCTCTCAGTGTAGAGACCTGGGGTTAACCTGCTCCTTTCCTCATCTCAGACTTCTGACTGAGATCTTTTCAGCAGGTAGAAGCTGTAACAAGGTTAATGATCCACATGTGACATTATAAAAAGAAGACATGACGTGCGAATGAGCGATAGAAAACCAATCGTCTTTTTTTTCCTTTTTTCTTTTTTTGGTGCGGCCCTTAATTATAGCTTCGCGAGACAAAATTCACTTCGACGAGAAATATCATCGCATTTTCATCTCGCGAGATATCGTGGCACGAGATCACACCCCTACAAGATACACTTTCTGAATGTCATGAAAATAGTTTTTCTAACTCTGTATGCAACCAAACTGCAGAACTGTATGTCCTGATCTATCTGCAACTATGTATCTCCTGCTTTCATTGCCAGTTACTTGTTTTTTAGTGTTTGCTAACCAAGCTATCCATTCCATCAGCTTGAGATGATCATGCGCTGTCCTTGAGTGCTGATTAGGTTGATGTCTTCCTGTCATGCACGAGGCGAACAAAGAATAATGGGTTGAGTCTTAAAGCGGGAAGGGGGGTAGCCCAAATGTATTAAGAGTTGCTTATCTGACGTGATCCATCGACAGCGATGCCAGCATAGTTTTTAGCTCTGCTCTCATAGTCTTATTTTTTCAATAATCCTATCATATACCTCGAATACTTCGACAGATTTCTTATCATGAATGCTTCCCCAAACAAAGAAACTCGGAAAAGGGAGATTGAACAATCGCCTATAAAGAAACAATTCAAGGATTCTGCCATCTCCAAGGAAGAACTCGATGAAGCTATAGCTAATGGGATAAAGCTAGCCCTCAAAGAACAGCAACATGGTCTGGATGTGGCGGTAACCACTCTATCCTAGTCCCAGCACTACGTGATTTACGAACGGAAATCCAAAAGACTAATTAAACTGTGAAGGAGATTACCAGTGAACTTGATTACGTAGCCAAATCTACCAAAAGGACCCAAGACTGTATGGACTCCATTCAAGCAGCTGCACGAGAGGATAGGCGATCGGCCACTGAGCTAAGAACACAGCTAGAACAGCTCACCACAAAGTTAACAGATCTGGAGAACCGGGGACGAAGAAATAACGTAACATTGGTTGGCTTACCAGAAACAGTGGAGGGTGCAGATGCAATCAGCTACCTCAAAGATGACCTCCCCAAGTGGATCCCTTCACTGGTGGGCCGAGACATTGACATTGAACGGGCACATCCTGTGTATGGAGGAGAGGTTAACTCAAAAAAGCCACGTACCCTCATCTTCAGATTACTTTGTTGGCAAGACAGATCGGCTATACTTAACGGGGCACGTCAAGTTTATCCAGTGAAGTACACTCCCAACGGAGCCTCTTCGGCACCAACAACTAGCACGCTCCTGTTCTTCCCAGATTACAGTCCAGCGACGACAGCAAGGAGAAAGAGCTTCAGCTCTGTCATGAAGAAAGCTAAGGACATGAACCTGGAGCCATTCCTCATCTACCCTGCGCGGGTCAAACTGCAGTACAAAAGGTGAAAAGAAGATGTTCGACTCCCCCAAAGCCGCCGAAGATTTCATCGACACTCTTCCACGGAGGTCCACCTCCACACCGGTACGGCGCGACGGTGGAGCTACTGCCGCATCCTCAAATCCGATCAGAGAGAAGAGCCACGGGGATCCTCCGCATGCCAGAGAAGGGAATTTAGTGGTCATGGAGGAATGATCTTTCATCACTTTACATATACAAGTTAGCACTATGTAGCAATGGACAGTCTCAGGATCCTTATTAAGGTATTTTTGAATGTTTGGAATATAAGATTAGCTAAGCTCTTCTGACAGCTCCTTCCACTATGATTTAACACTAGCATACTAAATAAGCCTAGCTTCACCAGCTCGAGAGGTGATGTATTTTTATTTTTATTATCTTTTTTATGTTATGACTATGTGGGCTTATCTGGTACTATAGTTATGCGTTGGTGTGGATTGGTCACGTATCAGACGATGTTTATGTTTGTACAGACCTAAGGTATTTTGTCTGTGCGGTCTGCGTTTGTTTTTGTATATAGTTTTTCCCACCCCTTCCCCGTTACAGACATATTCATACTCTTTGTTACAACATCAACATGGAGGCATCTGCACAGGCAGGACGCTCGCACGCATATGCTCTATCTTATACTAACACGTTTATATTTTAAGACAGATCTTAGCCATATAATATGTCGACACAGTCACTGAATATATTATCACTCAATGTGAATGGCCTAAACTCCGCTATCAAACGGACTTGTGTTCTTGAGTATCTTCATCATAAAAAGGTGGACATTGCCCTGATCCAAGAAACGCACCTAAAACAATGTGATGTGGCACGGTTTCAAAATAAACATTACAGATTAATTACATCATCGCGCGCCTTGAATAAGACCAAGGGGGTATGCATCCTTTTTAACCGGAAAGTGTCCTGCGAGGTAAATGTCATTGGTAATGATGAGAATGGAAGACTTGCTTTTGCCCGTGTTAACATATTCAATCATAAATTGGCGTTCACATCCGTATACTGCCCAAATGAGCCCGATGGAGACTTTTTTTCTTACATTGGAAACACATTATTAGAACAAAATGACTGTTCTTTAGTGGTGGGGGGTGACTTCAATGCAGTCCTTAATCCATCTCTTGATAAATCTAATTCAGATGCAATAGCCAATCCTTCATCTACCCTATTGAATACACTTATCACAGATTTGAATCTTGTTGATATTTGGCGCATGCAGAATGCTACTGCTAGGGATTATACATTTTTCTCCAATAGACATAAGACATTTTCCCGGATAGATTATATTTTTCTTAGCCCTTGCCGGACATACATCCATTACTATCTTACCAATTCTACTATCTGATCACTCTGCACTATTATGCAACGTTGATCTGCCCAACATTAAGACAAAGGCCCCCAGGTGGCGTTTAAACACAACTTTACTAACTAACTCTGGATTTCTTAGTTCACCCAAAACTCAATTAAAAGATTTTTTAGATATTAACACAAAGGAATGCTCCAATCCACAAATGTTATGGGAGGCCACAAAGTGCTTTATTCATGGTTTCTGTATTTCATTCTCCTCAACTCTAGCTAAAACAAAAGCTTCCCAGATCACAAATCTTGAAAACAAAATAGAATCGTTAGAAAACTTAAAGTACTACTACTCAGAGAGACCTAGTCACCTGCTGGCTCTTACGCTTAAGGAACGTGAAACAAAAGCACACATCCCAGCAATAAATAAACCTGATGGTAAAATTACAACCAATCCGCAGTCCATCAATAAGTCATTTTTAACATTTTATGAAAATCTATATGAATCAGAGATTGCTTATGACGATGCTACTTGTAAACAGTATCTTGACAAATTGGAGCTTCCCTGCTTTGAACAAACAGATCAAGATGATCTGGAAGCTACTTTGGAGCTAGATGAACTACATAGAGCCTTGAAATGTCTCAATAAAGGCAAATCGCCCAGCCTGGATGGCCTCCCACCAGAGCTTTATTTAGAACTTTGGGACATGGTGGGCACACTCATGCTTGATTCATTTAATTTTGCAATCAAGAGTGGGACCTTTCATAGAGATCAAAAAACAGCACTCATCACCTTACTCTTGAAAAAAGGAAAAGATCCCTTTGAGTGCTCTAGTTTTAGACCAATGTCTCTACTTACAAGTGATCTTATGATACATGCCAAAGCTCTTGCTCTGTGCCTTGAAAAAGTTATTCAATCTCTAGTCAATGAAGACCAAACAGGCTTTATCAAGGGACACTATGCATCTGATAACATGAGAAGGCTGCTACACATTATAGATGTAGCAGAGACACACCCAAATCCTTGTGCCGTATTTTCACTTGACGCAGAGAAAGCCTTTGATAGGATAGCGTGGATATATATGTGGGCAGTTTTGGAACGTTTTGGATTCAGACATAATTTTATAGCAATGATCAAGGCACTATACCACTCGCCCTTAGCAAGTGTTCTAACAGGGGACATAATCTCTTCTCCTTTTACCCTGCAGCGTGGAACAAGACAGGGGTGTCCACTCTCACCACTTTTATTTTGTTTATCTCTGGAACCACTGGCACAAGCCATTAGGCAATCTACTGTACAGCCTTCCCTATGAAAATTGGTCATCATAATCATATTATTTCTCTATATGTGGATGATATAATTTTGCTTTTAGATAACTTTGACACCTCTATTTACCCAATCATTAAGGAATTTAGTCATTTCAGCAGCTTGTCAGGCTATAAAATTAATTGGTCAAAATCTGCACTTATGCATCTAAATAATATACAAACAAAGGCTCCTATTCCCACCTATATTCAGACCAAAAGCTCTTTTACATATCTGGGCATAACAATCTATAAAAACATAAATAAAATTAACAGAGACAACTTCAACACTATGCTAAGCAAAATGAAATCAGACATTCATAAATGGAAAAATCTAAAGACGTCCCTTCAAGGTAGAATTAATACAATTAAAATGAACGTATTGCCCCGTCTCAATTTCCTTTTCTTTATGCTACCACTCTGCCCCCCTCCAAATTATTTTAAAGACATTCACTCCATGATTTCCAGTTTTATTTGGGATGGGAGACGGCCTAGGGTTCGTTCGACTACACTGCAACGACCCAAACTGTTAGGAGGGTCGGCAGTACCAAACTTTGAATTTTACTATTGGTCCTTTCAGATCAGAGCGCTCAGCACATGGGTTGACCCACAGTCTACCACTGCATGAAATTGATTGAATCTGCTAAAATATTACCACACAAACTGCAAGAAATCTTATTCTCTAGTGTAACAAACAAAATAATTAAAAATAATTTTGGGCCTATCATTGCAAACTCTATATAGGTGTGGAAGAAAGCAGAACTTTGGATGGGCGCCCCTTCTAAATTCTGCCAGAATACACCACTATGGCATAACCTGAGGTTATTATGCGGTAACAAGCCATTTCATCAACCATCTTGGTCATCTCTTGGAGTGAATACATGAGGTGACATATATAACACGCAAGGTCTTTGCTCCATACAAGACTTAAGAACACGCTTTTCTCTTCCTGCGTCCTCTTATTTTGTTTACTTTCAGCTTAGATCTGCCTTAAAAATGTATGGAGTTCCCTGGAACTCTCCTCTCCCCTCACATCCCATGTTACAATGGATTGCACCATTACTGGGCAGACCCTCTGTCTCTTTAATATATGGTTCACTGATTCAACACAGGGCCAAAGCTTTACCAATTGAATCCATATGGAACAGGGAGCTGGGGAGTTTGAATATTAACTTGAATTGGGAGAGAATTTGGGGCAATTTAAATATGACTTCTAAGAACCTAGCTCACCAACTAATTCACTTCAAAACCATACACAGAGCCTACACCACACCCTATAGGAGATTTCAGATGAAATTGCAAACTACCAACAACTGTCATATATGTAACACTGCTACACCCGGAACATTCTTACACATGTTTTGGGATTGTCCAGTTATCTCTAAATTCTGGTTTCATGTAAACTCAGATTTTTATTTTTTATGTTCCTAATCCTGGTTTTTGTCTGCTTTATGATAATTCTGATATCAATCTAAAGCAAATTCAGTTCAAAATGATATTTGCAGGGTTTACCTCTGCAAAGAAAACAACTCTGAAAAACTGGTTTACTCCAGATATGTATATGAAATCATTCTGGATCCATAGCCTGGTCAACACTGTTAATCTTGAACATACAACTGCCCGACTTAATAAGGCATGACCAATGACTGTACAAGCTTGGATCTCTTTCTCATCCAAGATAATCTCTTGGGCTAGGGACAACGACGACTAGGCAATCGTTGACGTGATTTACCTGCTGAACATGTTTTTGTTGCTTTATGTATTGTCTTACCAACCTGAAATTTTTTCTTCTTTTTTTTCCTTTGCTTACTTTTCTCAATTTAACATATGACTTTTGATATGTCTGTAACCCCCCCCCCCCTCTCCATTTGAGAAACAATAAAAATGTTGATCACAAAAAAAGAGTTGCTTATCTTAGATTCAGCGGACTTCCCTGTAAAATGCCTTGTGTGATGTATCACTGAACTCCCTCTTGCAAGAATAAATCAAAAAAACTGTGAACTACTGAAGCCGTTACTGAACTCATGTTTTTCCTCTCTTACCACTAATTAAGGAAATCTCCATAACAATATGTAAAGTGCCTTAAGTTGACTTTTGTTGTGATTTGGCACTATATAAATAAATATTGATTGATTGAATCAACACCTGCCTGTGAACCCTTCTGTTTTTTAAAAATGTCTCCGTACAACATACAGCTGTAAGGGTTCATCAAAAGCCTATCTATTTTCGGAGAGCGTGCTTGACACCGCTATTATAGTTAATAAGTGTGGATGCTCACATCTTTATCTTTATAGTTACAGCTATTGCTCTTAGTGTGAACGGCCCTTTACAGACCTATAACCAAATTAGATCTAACCTCTCTCTGCATTTCACTGTTGTTTAGGATGTATATTTATTTACCGTTTTTTACAGTACATCATCTTCTATCATTCCTATTTGTGTGGTGGAAAAGTATGTGAAACCCTTGCTTTCAGTAACTGATGTGACAACTTAAAACTTGTTCATCAGCCCTGCACATTGGCTTAGAGGAATTTTTGCCCATTCTTCTGAAGTCTCAATTCAGGGATGTTGGTGGGCTTCTTGGCAGCCCACCCAGTGAGTGTAAGCAACTTTTCTTCTAAGGTCCTTAGAAATCGCTTATGTTCATGCCATGACACAATATTAAAAACCTGTGTTGTGAAACTTAGACGTTGATAGTGAAGACCCAGATTTCTCTTCTTTCAATAAAACAGGGCATCCCAGACTCACACTTGATTGTCACCTGACTCTAATTTCCCCTTCAAATTGATAACCCCAGAGGTGCATGTTTGCCATGCACAAATATGTAAAATTGGATAATTTTCTTCAACTCCTTTTCAGTCATCTATTTAACTGATGTCTCTAGTTTTAGGACTTGGATGGTAATCTGATGACATTTTAGGTCATATTCATGCAGAACCATAGCAAATTCTAAAGTGTCCACACACTTGCATTCAGCATTGTGTATATATAACGTGACGTGAGAGAAAAACGTTTAATTTTTCACTCTATTGTTTATATTGTTTTGATGTAAGTCACTTATTACAGCAGTATTTTCAGGGAATCAAATGCCAATGGCAGGTAGGTCAATCTCTCCAATCTCTCCACAGCTTTCTTCATTTCCTTATTGCAGATAACTGGAAGCGTAACACCCAACACTGGTCATAATTGACCCTTCACTAAGCCCCGCCCCCCTTAATTACTGTTGCTATGGCTGTCAAGCTTTCGCTCCAACCATAAAAAAAATAGAGTTTTCAGTAATATCAATAAGAGATATTCCAAAAGGAAATTACAACACATTTCTGGAAAAAATGTTCGGAGACATCAGAGAGAAGCCGACAGAAGGGTCTTCAGTATGCATTTAAGAGATACATCCACAATATCATCTGCTGGCGGAGTATAAATCAGGACAACATTAAGATAGAGGGAAAAGCTCACAGGTCACAATGCAAACGTCATGCACCCGACGTCTTGACACTTCACGTGAAGGACAAACATATACAGGAACAACAATGTTCTTGTAAAGCAGGGTAAGTCAACATATTGTTTAAATTTAAGTTAATGTCAAATTAGTTTTCATTATCTACTTGTTAGCCCATTGCTAGCTAAACTAGCTAACAATATCCCGCTCTTGTACTTGTTTACAGCGCGCCAGGATATTGTTCCCATATAGTGGGATTGATCTATACCTTGGATCTCATAAACACACAGCAAGAAAGCCCAACAAAATCCTGCACAAGTGTGCCACAACAATGGCATAAACCGAGGAGTGGTAAAATAAAAAATATGCCCATATCATCCATATCAGCAGGTAAACTTACAAGTATTAACGTTATTATTTAGGTTTGATTGGTTATGAGTCTTCCTTTTTTGTTACTATGATAATACAGATGATGGTGCTCTTATAACATAAGTTTCTTTTAGTCAGACAGGTAAAGTATGGGAATGATGTTATCCTACCTGCTTACAAGTTTCAGCTGTAGCTTCAGCCTTCGTCAGAGCTGTCAGTGTGACATGTGTCAGATTCCACGCTTTTGTCACACATTTTTACTTTTGTCACCTTATCTTATTCTTTTAATCTTGAGTTATTCTTTATCTTAGTTTACGCGCCAAATTTTATTGTAAGTTTCTGTAATCTTGTTTTTTTTGTCAGCAAACGTACAGAGAAAAGGCCTTCAAAGTAAGCACGTCATTAAGTTTTACATTCAGTCTGTTTTTGACATTTTTGAGGATATTGACGTGTGGCCAGCGCTGAGATCTCTCCAGAAAGTTATTAAACAGTGAGCTGGTTAAATTGGACTTTTCCCTCCATCTTTCATCAACCTGCAAGAGCTTTTGGACAGATCAACGTCTCATCATAATCGAAAGGGACAAAGTCTGCTCAACCACCGGAGCCAGGCAGTCTGACAGAAGACCAGCCGATCCGGATTATCCTCACAGCAACCGGACCTGTGACGCTCTCTCAGATCTTCCACTTCGTGTGCGTATGCATGGTTCTGAAGGACGGACAGCTGAGGCCCACCAGGAATGAAAGTATGTAGGATACAAATATTGCTTTAATCACGAGTTGATCTCAGATCGAGTAATTCAAATTTTCTTGAAAAGTAAAACCCAATAAAACGTTATGAGTTTCTTAGCCTCCACCTAATTACATATCCTTCATTTAAATTCATCATTCACCCTCATCTTTCATTCATGCCACTATATTAACAATTTGTTGAATTCATATTGTATTGCACGTTTACTTTACATTGATTTATACATCATTTATTAGTAGTTAATAAAATCCATAAATCCACTCAATTGTGTATGTCTATTCTTTGAAGTGATACATGGATCTATTGAGCCGTTGAGCCACAAATTCAGAAATTTGTCTGATTTAGAACTTTATTGATTTATTGATCTTTACTAATAACCCAATTAGTAAGTAAACAGATATTTCCTCCTAAAAGGGAGGAAACAAGAGCTCATAAATTTAAACTTCCAAAACTGCTACAGGTGTACTGTTCATTTATGAAAGACAGAACCAAGCACTGGCCAAGGCACCTCCTGGGATCATTACAATTTAAGATATCTAAAGCCTGCAGTCTATCCCTGAAAGGTTCAGGAACATTTCCTGCATGAGATCATGGGATCAATCATCAGAGAAATCTGTACAGCCAATTTTCCACCTCAAAACCTAATAAAATTTCAGGGAAAATGCCGGTAGAGCTATATGTTATAATAATGTTCTCCTACACTACCAGTATTGCTGGAGCTTCGACTTTCTTTAGACTTTTTTCCTTCTCCATGCATCTTGGAAGGAGGTGAAGTTGTGCCAGAAACATGCTCCTCATGCTCAATTTCTTTACACCACGCATCTACGACGCTTCATCGCTGTCTTGCGGAGAAGATATGCCTTAAGTACAGTTCAGTTATCAACAAGGGGTGTAGTAATTTCACTTGTTAGGTCCCAGAAACAGGAACAGCAAGGTTACTCCAAGCCAGTGTAAAATAACTACATGGCGAATGTATAACTTCATCTATATCAACATTATTTCATATTTTATTTTAACATTATTTTGTATAACTTAGTAACGTACCTGACACCACGTTGTTTCACATAGTGTAATCATTCACACGGCACACTGATATAACAAATTGTTCCACTCAAGTGCCTCTGTTGTTGTTGTCGTCGTCGTCTTCTTCTTCTTCGTCTTCGTTTTCTTGATTCTGATTGCAATATCAGCTTTGAGGTCGATACCGCCACCTACCGTATCGGAGTATGTACCACGGGATCAATTTTATAAGCCATTATAATAAACTAAAAAACAAACAACTATGATGGTCCGTGTATCATTCGTGACTGAGTCGTTTATTTAGATAGAGAGAGCCCAGAAGCCTTGGAGGACTGGATAGTACTGACTGCTACTGCTACACAGATAGAGGTCAGGGGCTTCTGCTCCGGGGCTGCAGCTGGATAGTATTGGAAATCTTAGGGAAGTGCCACTGTTTAGTTTAATAGAGCTGTTTCCATTAGTGTATGAGGTTTGGACTGATTTGCAAAAGAAATTGCAATTTTTTTTAAAGAGCTGACATAATAAAATCATGTTACAAAGAATCTAAGAAATCTAAAAAAAGAGAGAGATATATATGCCTATTTTGCATAAACCAGATTGACTCTCATTGATATGAGTGGTATCTAATACAGGTTTCAGTCTATTGACTAATATTAAAGCAAAGACTTTATAATTATTATTTAAGGAGATAGGGCACCAATTGTCTAACAAAAGATAATCTTTTTTTACTTTGACTTTTGACTTAAAGTATGCAGTAGTGAACCTCTGTCAATGCTTTCGGCAAAGACTTCTTTTAGAAATGGTGTTAAGCTCACAGAAAATTGCTTATAAAATTCGACAGTTAAGTCATCTGTTTCTGGTGATTTATTGATTTTTTAGGTGATTTATAGCATTAGTAATTTCATTCAATAAAATAGGGGTGTCACAAAAATTACTATACCTCAAATAGCTGATTAATATTAGGAATAGAATTAAAAAAAACTGGAGGCATTTTGATGACATTTGGATGTGTAAAGATCACTGAAATAACAGGCACAATATTTGTCTATTTTCTTTGGATCTTCAGAAATTGACCCATCAATTCTTAATTGCTGAATATAATTGGTTTTGATTGCTGTCTTTCTAGTCTAAAAAAGTATGCAGAGTTCTGCTCTCCCTCTTCAAGTCACTTATGACGAGATCTAACGAATGCTCCTTCAGCTTTGCATTCATATATTTCACTCAACCTGTAATCTTAAGTATTATATCATTTTCATCTGCTCTTCTTCTTTTAGCTATGCCACTAGTAAGGTATTTCCTAATGTATTTAGCAATTTCATACTTTAATAACTCCCAATTATTGCTATAAACATTTTCATTTAGAGCTTTGTTCCACTAAAGCCCAATCATTCTCTCAATCTCAGTAGTTACTTCCTTCTGTTTAAGACCAGTACTATTAAGTTTCCAGTATGAAGATTTGTGTCTGTTAAGACATTCTTCAAATCCTTGGATACAAGCCAAAAATCAATATGAGACTGTCTTGATAATGTTTTATTGCTCCATGTGTAGGATTTCAGCAGCTAGGACAGATATAATGAGAGTAACAGAGAGTAACAGATGCTGTACTTTTATGTCATCTGCCAAGCAGGATGAGCAGGTCCATTTCAAATTTGGTCAGAAAAGCCTTAAGGAAGATTGTGAGTTTTCATCAAACACTTTTACCATGGAAACATAGACAATGTCGATGTTTTGCTATCGCAAAACAAACTATTGTAACTTGGCTCCACATTGCCAGATCTTTTCCAAATTTCACATGCTTGATAAGAGTCCGAGTCTGAAGACATGCAAAGGGCAATACTGAATAATAGTTAATGCGCCAAGTACTGGCAACAGAAAGTTTACTAAAAACTACTAGCAGTTTAACCAGAACCAGACCTTGTAAGACATTGATGATGTCTAATAGTGAATTTTCTTTAGTTTTCATTAAAACCTGTTCCCAAACTGTGTGAAATGACTAGAGATGTTTGAAAACTTGATACTTCAAATTTGGTCACTGTCTTAATAATGAAAAGATCTTACCCTTAAGTTATATTTTTAAACCTTAATTTATTTATTGTAAAGCTTAAATATTTTGGCTACTATAAATATAACTGTGGTAGTTAAGTTAGTTGTTTGTTAGTCCTGGGTTACATGTAAATTATGAGTTTTGTACAGATGTTTTTATTCTGAAAAAGGGAAGGAATCAAACCGGAAGTGTGGCTGTATTTGTTTTGTAAAAAAAAAAAAAAAAAAAAAAACACAGGTTATCACCCGAGTAGAGTCGATGGAATGATGTCCAGCGGCAGCGAACAGGTACCAGTTTGTTCTACAAAACATTTGTATTAAGTATTTAAAATGTGTAGTCGAGCCCCAAGCGAACATAAGCTTCAAGATAGCCATTTAAAAAAACAACAGATTGTAAGCGATGCCATGTTTAAACTGTGAAACGCTAGGTTAGCTCATGTCATACACCGCCACGACAATTTACATTATCTAACCTAAATTACAACAGAACTCACGCTGTTATTTATTTTTTCAGTTTGTATGCTGGTGTGTTTGTGGCTAATGGCGTTAAAGATGGCTATTTCCTTTGGTCGCTTCCTGTTCAGTTCAGGCGTGACATCTGTTCATACGTAATGATTTCTTTCCGTCAAAACAAAAAGCATTACGTTTGAACATTTTGGAATCGATACAGTAAAACATTGATTGTGCTTTGGGCGTCCTTTATTTATACTCCAGCTTTTGCAGATGTTAATTTATAACTCTTGCAAGTATTAGATGAGCTACATCTAACTAATATTGGTATGAGCTACATCTAACTAATATTGGTATGAGCCGGCTGTTACTTTGAAATGAAACAGACAACCGTGTTCACCAAAATACTGGCATAGTAAGATTAGGTAAATCTTGTAAATGTAAGTGAGGCTTTAGGTGGCTGTAGTGGTTCATAGTGGTACGTCAAACTAGAGTGCTAGTGCATTTGCTTGTTGAATACGTGCTGTGGTCCATGTTTATCCAGAGCCGTGTTGCTATAGTTTCCCACTAATGGCTGTGATGTCAGTACAGCCCTGCCCGTTCTCACTCCCCCTCTCACTGTTATTTTCACCTCTGCTATCAGCGATGAGTCACCAAGCAAGCTGATAATTTCAGTTATTTTTTCTTTGCCGTTTAAGTATCGTTTTGGGTTTCAAGGTAAATGTCAATACATAAGGCTTAATTCGCACGTCAGTATATTTTTTCTTACTGTTGTTTTCGTCGTGAGTAAGTTACTTTCAAACAGAACGCGAATATTACGATAAAGCTACATAATATTTTGGAACTGTTCATCATGTGTTTTGAACAAATACCATATCTACATTGATTGATCAAGGTTCCCGGCCTGTATGTGAGCTCGCCTGTTTAACTGCAGGCAGACAGGTAGGCTGACGCACTCACTATAGTGGGTTGAAAAATAAAGCCAGCTAATCAATATATATACAAGTTGTATCATCATATTCCTCATTATGTATTCATGAATACAAACACTGTCAATTTCATAGCATGGAGCTGACTGAAAAACTATTTCAGTAAATTCCTGCTGTGGTCAGTGCCTAGTTCATGGCAGGAGTGGGATAGAACTCCTCGACAGAAGGCCCCTCCAGGTTGATCCTCATCATGGTCTTTGGTGGTGGAAAAGCTTCTTGACAGATTTTATGTCAAGAAGCTGACAGTTCTGCACAGAGAAGCATTCCTTTGCATTGGGTGGCTGAAATGAGCAGCCCCAGCATAAGCTACACCAACTTCAGTATGTTCTATAGGCAAAAGATGATATTTCAATGTCATGTAATGTCTTACTGTTATCTTATCAAAACCAATCACAGACAGACATAATCATAATCACACATAATCACTCTACTGTTGGCCTAGCTTGTAGTGCTTGTAGGGGTCCTTTGTCAATTTGGTCTCCCACAAACCACAGTAGGACTTGTCCTTGAAATTATTTCTGACTAGGATTCACATCTCCTGCTGTGATTCCCCTGGATTGTTGTGCCTTGATGTGCAGGATTGAAAAGAGAGAGAGAAGAAGAGAGAAAACCAGAAGGGTATTTGGTTCACAGACGTGTAGTGATTCAATATGTTGTATTTCAGTACACTAGTTGCACAGACCAAACTGCACTGAGCAGTGCAATGTGCAAAAGTGCATAGACAACCAGCTTTTATTGCGTTGTGGCAGGGACACACAGTATAAGCACAGATCTGAAGCCTGTAAGGTCTGACATGATTGTTTTTTTCATATTTAATGGAGAACAAAGTTCTATCATTACTGTAGAATAAATAGAGACAAACCTATCTGAAAAAAATCACCTTTGACTGTCATTCTTCTCCAGTTTACAATGCGTCAGTCCGTGGTGAGAGAGGAGCAAAGCTGAATTAAATAACAAAATAAATAAATTAAGTCATCAGTCAAGAATTAAGATGATATAGTCTGTGTAGGTTTTAATGTTTTACTGGAAATGTTGGGCTGGATGCAGATCTTGTTGTGCAGTGTGGTTTAGGGGAGTGGCTGTCAGCGTTTCTATCGTTCATCGAATAGCTCTGAAAGTGATCCCAGTGATATTATTTGCAACTGTTGTTTTTGTTCAGCCATCCACTTGAATTAGAACAATTTTAAAAACTATATATTTATTGTTGTAATTATCGTTGCTGGTCAGAGGTCACATTAACCAAATATTTTCTGTCATTTACATATTTTTTTAACAATGACGGAAAAATCTGAAGGCTGTCCGTTATTTTGACAGCTTTACACGAAGGGTGATCTACCGTAACTTTAGTTACTCACACCCCTATCCAGTTTGTAGCAAATGCGGATATTAATGAGCTATTATCTAGTCTTGTCTTGTCTTTATTTTCAATGGCATGACCTTGTTGTTTAGATGGCTTTAGCCTCACACTATAGCAAAATGTCATGGCAGCTCAGTATCTGAAGTTTCTTTTAAAAAGCCCAATAATTGTGATGGCGTAGATAAACGAGGTGAAAAAATATGCAAAGGGGAATGTGTTGGAGGATGCAAGCAACAACTGATAACGTGTATCCAGGGGAGACTTGATGAATGTTCCAGGTGAGAGATGAAAATCAGTGAGGCTTTACATGACAGAAAGTTCTGGAAATCCCACGTTCAGAGTGACTTGCTGACTTCTGATCACTTTCCTAAGATAATTGTAATCCTACCAAAGAAAGCTAATTGTCTAATTTTGTAAAATTGTTAATCTTTTCTTTCCATAATACATGCATAATCTATAAGCTTGTTCTATAAATTAATTATTAATACATGAAAATGAATGAATGAAAACAAAATCCATTAAATATGTCCCATTATGACCAAAAAGAAAAAAAGACAGGTGGTATGAGATTAAAGAAGATTTAATGCAATATATGTTCTTGGTGTGGATCGTCATTTTCATATTAATAAGTTATTTCTCGTACATCACACCTGGAATCTCTTTTCATCACCCTGCTGCTGAGCTATCATGGTCTGAAACTTCTCTAGCATACCTTCCTGCTTTTGCCCTAATCTTTAGTGATTCCAGTCTGGCCACTGTCGTCCTCAGCTCTGACGTGACTTGTGGGAGGTAGCTGAATGCATTTCCTTCTTTATAAAACATTTGCAAAATGATTTCCATCAGTATTTCAAATCCTGCATTGTTTACATCTATCGGTTCTAGCCATAGACTGTATAGAAGAAATGGACGTAACATCCGTGATGTCACCCATTGTACTGTGTGTACTTCCACGTTGGCCTCATTTCAGAGGACTGGAACTCCCCACCTGGTTCTAGCACACAGTCTTCCTCACTTCCTTTGTTGGCTCATGTTGTATTTCCAGTTGCTGGTTGCTAGCTTATAAATTATCACCTGTCGATCACTGGAATATATATATATGAGTATATGCATGGGGACATGACAAAACAGGGACCATAGGTAACATGCAAATAAATAAAATGCTCTGACAGAACGTTAGAATGTCACAGTGTTCTATATCTGTAATGGGTTTGTTGTCACATAACCTTGCCAGTCAATTAACAGATTTGCTTTTTTCGGTTTTTCAGTTAATCCAGACAGAGTTTTGAACCATCTTACCCACTGGAAGGAAGCAAGAGTAATCCAACATGCCAAAGGAGTAAGGGCCACCATATTACCTTTACCTCCCTATTCCTCAACCAAGCTGAGCAAAGAAAACAGGTAAAGAGGTGTAACACACACTGTCCCATGCAATTAACCCACTTTTTCCCACAGGATGATGTTGACAACCTCTGTTCCATATTTGCAGGCCAGACAGCAGCAGTAAAACACACGGTGTTAACCGCAGACATGATGGGAGTCCCTGTGTGCTGTGTGGTGGTGCTAGCATTTATTTATCACAGCCAAAGCGTGGAAACAAAAAATCCACTTTACAGGCCTAAAAGGTGAGAAAAAGCTGTTTTTGTTTTAAATAGAATGGATTGGAAAGTATTAGTGATTTTTTTGTTTCGTCCTCTTCTTCTGAACTAACATATTTATGTTTACATCCAATGTTTCTGATCACAACACAGTGTGTATCCGTGAAGTCTAACGAAAATGTTAAATTTCCTCCCTCATAGAATATTTCCAAAGCAGATTTTAAAATATTTTTAAATCTGTATTGTTTACAGCCAGTGCATTGCTACATTACTGCCACAGACTATAAATTAGTAGAACAGCACAGAATGATTGGCAGGAATGTGTATTGCATCCTCTGCATGTGTGCAAGACCTAAAAAAAAACCGCAACTTGCCTGTAGAAATGATGCATTGTAGTGCTTATTGTGGTCAAAAACTCCTATGGGTACCTTTTTAATTGTTGAGATATAGCAACACATATGTTGCAACAGTTGTATTTCAATTTTCTACCTTTCTGCACATCCTAAATATAAGCAAACAAGACAGCATCAAACAAGAGAGAATATCATCAACCAGTATCGTAGAAGCCAATAACGTAACAATGACGGCTGATAACTTAAAAAATCCTCCCCAAGAGATCCTGCCCCAAGTGGAGGAGTTCAGGTACCTCGGGGTCTTGTTCACGAGTGAGGGAAGGATGGAGCATGAGATCAACAGGCGGATCGGTGCGGCGTCTGCAGTAATGCAGACTCTGCACAGATCCGTCGTGGTGAAGAGAGAGCTGAGCCGAAAGGCAAAGCTCTCGATTTACCAGTCGATCTTTAATTGGAGTGTGTTGTTGGGACTGTTATGTAGGTGTATCCACAATTTTAAGCTTTCTTTTTTGAATTGGCTGAACAAATGACTAATTTCACTAACAAACCATTCAGTAACAGTAGAATGGATATTAACATGGCTGTGAATGAGCTAAACATCACTATAGTTGCTTCTGTCATTGACAGTGCCATAGTTTTAGATTCTAATGCATGATGACATGCTTTTAATAACAGGGGGGACAGCAAGTCTTTAAACGTTTTTTAAAGTACATTAATATAACCATCTGGCCTTGGACTTTGATTGTTTTATTTCCCATTCCTCAATATGTGCATCTAACTCCTTAGCAGTTGTTTCTGTCAATTCTGTTAGTTTTATGTGCTTTAGGTACTCTGAGTTTAGCTTCGTCAGTATAAATGTCCTTATTCTTATAGGGTTACTACTTTCCCTCTTGCCATATTCATAATGTTTTTGGTTAGTGAATCTTAAATTTCCTTCAATTTTATCTGATAATAAGCTATTAAGTTCTCTACGAGTTGCATTTAAATCCTTTATGAGACTAATCAATGTGGATTGCTTATGTTTATGTTCTATCTCTTTTATTTTATCTTCCAATTCTTGCTGCTTAGCATCCTTTGCTCTTTTCCTAGCTGAAGTAAATGAGATGTATACTTTGGCATAATCTTAAGTGGTGTTGTTTCAGGCGAGATGTTGGTATCTAAGTATTTTTTGAGCTCTTCTGTGATGAAGGAGGTAAATGCTTTGTCGTTTTAAGAGAGATGCATTGAGCCTCCATTGTTTGGATGTTGGTCTATGGCTTATATCCTACTTCAGTGCAACAGGTGCATGGTCTGACATAGTGATAGGCAGTATCTCAATGTCAACTATTCTATGTAGCTCTACCTTGGGTGTGAAAAAATAACCAATCCTTGAGTAGGATGTGTGTCTGCTTGAGTAAAAAGTGAATTCCCTGGTTCTTGGATACATACTTCTCCATATGTCCACTAGGCCCGCTTCTGCAGACAGGTATTTAAGCATTTTACTCATTCTAGATAGGGGGGCTTTAGAGGAAGGTTGTCGATCCATTAGCTGTGACATCACATCACACAGTGTCCTGATAAAGCCGGGTTTATCTTCATTGGGTGCATATATGTTTATGAGGGACACATTTATACCATCATTTCGTCCATTGACCAAAATGTATCTCCCTTCAGTATCTTTATGTACTAGTGTTTGTGTAAAGTTAGTTTGTCTATGTATTATTATAACTACTCCCTTCTTTCTTCCCGACTGATTTGAAGAGAGGTATATTTTGTCTGCCCATGATTTTTTCAAATTTTCATGTTCCATATCACACAGATGTGTTTCCTGCAGAAACACTATCTGACAGTTGGCATGTTTCAGCTGGCGCAGAATTTTCTTTCTGTTGATAGGGCTATGAGGACCCTTATCATTATAGCTTACATATCAATGTGTCCATTACTCGCAACACACAATTTGGGCTCTGGCTCCCTTGCACTGGAGACTAGGGGAGAGAGACTGTGGGCCGAAACGAGCAGTTTGCACAGTATTCATATACCTTGTCACATACATTATGAGTGGAGCTAAATAGTGAAACCAAAAGGAGTGGGATAAGTAATAATACATACTACAGCTGTACCAGTTTTTTAATTTCAACAAAAACAGTAGGTGTCTGATTGGGGGGGGAAATATAGTGTTGTTGTTGTTATATTTAATGCAGGATCCTCAGGGAACAGAAGGATCAGAACAGAGAGAACACAACACTTGTTAAACCTACAAATATCTAACATTCTCCACAAGATGATTGGACCTAGTCTGTAGCTACTAAGGAGAAGCAGCAAAAGTGTACAGCCGAGACTGAATTTGACTATGCTTTAAGTGTCCTGCAGTGATTCCTGCAGAATCTGGCAGGTATATAGCAATCAAACTGCTATTCATGGTATGATGGTCATCTAAATTTTACACAGCCCAGCTGTGAGTTAGGTAGATAGGGTAAAGATGTGTTTCATTATTATTATTATATTTTCATTTAAAAGAAAGAAAAAGGGGAAAAAAGCAATATAGTGATATATTATTAGGGCTGGGTATTAAATGGAACAGTTGCATTCCTTGTGCTGTAAGGCACATTTCACACATTTCAGTTTGATGTCCATGTGTGATTATTTATAAAGGAGATAAAAAAATAAAAACAAAATTACATAAGGAAATAATACGTCAGCAAAGTTTGTAAATATAGAAGTCACTCGCATTAATAAGTCAAGGGGGCTCTGTCCTGGGCTCTCCTCAGCATCTCTGTGGCGTCTCCATCGTAGTGTAGCTTGGAAAATATTTGCTGGTGGTCTCTTCTGGTCTCCCGGTTTCCTGGGGGCTAGAGTGTGGTGCGAGCAGGCCACCTTTACCCGGTCCATCTGTAGAGCTTCTTTGATGATTTTAGCAACTGCG
This sequence comes from Scomber colias, assembly GCA_021039105.1. Classification (NCBI taxonomy): domain Eukaryota; kingdom Metazoa; phylum Chordata; class Actinopteri; order Scombriformes; family Scombridae; genus Scomber; species Scomber colias. Next base: position 158,706 of record JAJDFG010000132.1, read on the forward strand.
TCAGGAGAGAGGGAGTCCAGCTTCTCTTCGATGCCAATAATCCGGATATTGTCCCGTCTCATTCTGCCCTCCATGTCATCACATCTATCTTTGAACACTGTTACCTGGTTTTGGAGGCTCGTTATCGTGGCCTGTACAGAGACCACTTCATCGGACCACATTGATAATCTGCCCTTTATGTCCTCAATGTCGGCCTTTACGGGGTCCATCTCTGTGCGGATCACAGCCATGTTGGCTGTGATTTCAGACCTCACCGCCTGTAGCTCTGATTTAAGGGCATCGAAATCGTCTGCCAGTGCATTATTTAAATGTATTTTGAAAGTGAAAATGACAACAATTTTATGGAACTGTGGGGTTTATTGTATAACCATTAGAGCCATCAGTTTTCACTGCTACATCATAAAAAGAAATCTTCATAACTACTATCTTATTCAAACTATTAACTGTTCATTTAACAAAAAGGCATGGCAATAGATTGATATTTTCATTTTTGTGTATGTTGGGCCACTTTAGGAGAAGTCATCAAATTTCAAGGTAAAAGACATTTGGGGTGTTTTTAACAGCTGTCAAATGTCCAAATGGGTCAAATTTGACCTGAAGGGTTAAACTGCGAGCAAATTTAGAACTCCCTTAAACCGTTCGTACACACAAATCCTCCCACAGTCTTAAAATTATATAGTCAATATTTATTCAGTTTAAATAGTATTTTAGAACCATGTTATTTAATAATGATTGGGTCTATAGTAACATTTAAAAGTGTGAAATTGCTAATAATACACAATTTGAATGTTATGGAATTATGGATATGTTACATATATATACATTATATATCTGGGCTATCAAAGTTAACTTCTTAAACACAAATTCATTTGAACTGCATTTTTTTATAAAAAACACGCGATTAACACATGTATGTTCGGTTTGTTCCTTGTCCCAGCCTGTAGTTTGGAAATAAGGAAGCGATGCAGCAGTAATGTTTTGGATAACAAGCAGAAATGGATAAAGAAAAGAGTCTTATGAACAGCAAATTCAGGTTCAAAGCCCTGTAAGATATTCTAGCCCAAAGTTATGTGCATTATGGATTAAGTCGAATCTCAAATACCAGTCATTGGCCAAAGAGACCTCTTCCTGCTTGTCAAAGGCAGACCACACTCACACACATCACTCTCATGTTAATTGTGAGTTAACACATGACAATCATGCAATTAATTGTTATTAAATATTTTAATCGATTGACAGCTCTAATATATACATTATTAATATATTACATGAATAATATATACATTTGTTATTAA